>CATOGX010000076.1:0-31226 GCA_951799405.1 Agapetus fuscipes | reverse complement strand
ACTGCCTACAAAATACATATTTTCAGTACAAAAATCAGATGTATAAGCAAATCAAAGGCACACCAATGGGTTCGCCGCTCTCGCCAGCCGTAGCAAACATATTCATGAGAGAAGTGGAAGAAACGGCTATCAACAAAGCAGTACTAAAACCAAAAACCTGGCTCAGATACATAGACGATACTTTTATAATCTGGCCGCATGGTTTAACAGAACTGGACAACTTTTTAATGTTCCTGAACTCCCAGAACGAAAGTATAAAATTCACAATGGAAATAGAGAACGACAAACAACTATCATTTTTAGATTTACTAGTAAAGAGGACAGAATCAGGAACAATCGCACACACCGTCTATCGAAAACCTACGCACACCAACAGATACCTCAACGGAGCTTCCCATCACCACCCAGCGCAAATCGCCGCAGTTGCAAAGACCCTCATCACCCGATCAAAGAGACTGACAGATGAAAACAGCCGCATAAACGAGCTCCGAGACCTAAGGAACACCCTCTTAGCTAACAACTACAGCCCACAAATAATAAGTAGAGCCTCAAAAGAAACAAACACAGATAGAGAAGAACCCCCAAAAATCCGAGGAATAGCCTTTCTCCCATTTGTTCAGGGAACAACCGATAAAATTGGCCGCATGCTGAGAAAATTCGACATTCAACCTATTTTCAATACGCAAAGAAAAATATCTTCTATGCTGAGAGGCGTCAAAGATGAAATCCCACTCGAAGCTCATGGAGTGTACGAAATACCATGTGCGGACTGCGAAAAAACATACATTGGAAAGACCAACAGGAGGACATCAGCACGAGTAGCAGAGCACAGAGTGGATGTTAAAAACAGAAAGACAACCTCCACCCTAGCACATCACACTATGACGGAAGGCCACGCCATCGATTTCGAGGGAACGCGAGTTTTGTCCAAACTCAATGTTGAGGCAGACAGGACATATAGAGAAGCTCTAGAAATTCTCAGAAGGAAGCATGCCATGAATTCCAGAGATGACTCAGCTCGCCTAAGCAATGCATGGAGGCCTCTAGTAACCCCTATAGCCTCGTCCAGGAAAGAGAAAGCTACTCCTAACAATACACCAGGTACTCGCCCGCCCCCCACTACACCCCCTCAGCAACTGCATCGCATGACAACAAGACAAAAGAAAAGAGAAATGCAGCCCCCCCCCCCCCTCCTCAACCCGCCCAGCACTGACCCGCAACAAAACACATCACAAATCAGTCGAAGGCCAACCCTACACACAGAAGGACCGCCCTGATGAAGGATCGTGATACCGATCCGAAACGTCGGCTATAAAATAGCAAATTAACGGATTACCCGAAAACCTATCAACATATATATATATATATATATATATATATATATAGACAGATGTAATTATAATATATAGACAGGTGTAATTTATAATTGAACTTACCCATTGTTTACGATAACTGATACATAAGAAGATATTCAAATATTCATCAACCTCTTACCTCCCTTAATATTATTACCCAACCTTGCCCTTAAAATAATATTTTTATTGGAAAAAGGCTTGTTTTGGGGTATTTGAATGCACGAATTATTTGTTAACCAATGTTTAAAATTCTGTATAACACTGTTGGACTGGAAAATTTCTTACGGCATAGGATTCATGGTCTATAAACTTTGCAAACATACAAAAAAATACGTTACGTAAGAGTCACTGAAAAGCGTTACATCAAAGTTTGGCTGATCCAATTAATTTTAAATCAACAGATCTAAGATATAAACTGCCTAGTAAAAAATAGTTTCCTTCGTATATAAAAAAAATCATAATTAATTAATTTAGGTATAAATGTTCCTCAATTTATTCACTTTTGAAATTTAATACCTATATATATTACTGATAGTTAAAGCTGACGATGAAACCCATTAAATTAATTGAAACTGTGGCGTCTCGTAGCTGTATACTTACAAGACGTATTCTTATCTACTTGCAGTCCACAATCCTGTTACGATACTTAATCGGTTTGATCGTAAGTATGCCGTGAAGTCAATTAAGCCATGTCTCGACTCAGAAAGCTGCAGATATATAAAGTGTAGCATTTATCTACTATTTGTAATCATGGGTGAAAATTTGACCACACCTCACACGTAGAGGAAAGCTTTGTGCGCGCTCCAATGGTCGGATGCCATAAAAGCTAGGCCTGTGCATAAAATAAGCGAACGCAAATCGGTGATAAATTGAATGATTGCTAATTAAGTTTCTAAAATAAAAAGAAGTTCTTATTCATAATTTTATGTTGACTCAGTTATCATTTATATTACGTTATCTCCATGTCTGTATACTGAAGCTGAAAATGTGTATTTTCAAGAGCAACGCGATAAAAATAAGATGTTCGCAAATGACGGCGCGTCTAGGTCAAACACAAATAGCCCGCAATGATAAACGCCAGCCGGAGAGAGTGCGTGGTACGTGGGACGCGTATTCCAGTGGCCGACTCATACACAATAATATGTGTAATCGCGTGTTGCCGTAGGTCAATACGAACACCATTCTGATAACAGCGCGCAGTCCGAATCTGCGTTATCTCCCGGACGAAATCGCTTCTGTTTCATGCTAGCCTGATAACCATGAAATAGTCACAAGAATCAACGAGTTCGTTATCTGTATTTTTCTGTCTCAATCCTAACATTGTCTTGCAGGAATGTTTATCAATCGTTTTCGCCATTCGTCTCCTATGTGTGGCAATGCTTTTGATCTCCTTGTAGGAGGAATATTATCTGCCAATATATCCTCTAGAAACTCTCGGTGTGGTCGTTCTCAGGCTTATGTCTCCTCGATCATCCACTCAATTGATCGTAGACCTAAATTGTGAGATTAATTCCGTGGACAAACCAAATTGTAGATATACCTTATCACGAAGCCAATACTCAAATCGAAAATGTTGCCATTATAAGGACTCTTGTCCTTTAATGGAAAATCTGAACCAATATGTTGGGTGGAGAAGGGGACCGAAGGGAATGCACGTTTTTACAAAATAAATCTGGGCTTTACGCATTGGTGTTACCACCAGGATGGAAACCTTTTTTTGACGGGTTTGAAGACTGAGAGCCTGGAGTTCTGCGTCTTTTTCATAATGACGTATCAAAATTCATATGGTAATATGTGTATTGCAAAATTTGTGTTTTTCGACATTATTTGCGTTAACACATTGAATTACTTGCATTATAGATGAAATTCAATTAGGCTATAATTAGATTTTTTCGCGTGTGTTGCACTGCACCACCCATTCTCTTCATTTTAACATTTGCAGAACTTTTGCAATTCCAAATCCAAAATATATATCATCAATACCATCTTGCGTCACGTTGGCAATTCGCCGCCTTTGAGACGCGAGACGGCACAGAATTATATTATTTGCACAATATCTTAGCACTCAAGTCGTGCTGTGTTGACTTTCGTACAACTGTGCCATTTTATTAATCACCTAATTGTACACACATGTGTTAATTTACCGGTACCCCAAGTATAAAATGCTACGGTGAAATTCAATCATAGCAAGTTACAAAAAAAAATTATGGAAACCAAAACTCTTGCTAGAGACACTGTTTTAATTTTCATGCATTTGTTAGTTGAAAGATATCATCTTCTAAACGCAGTGCTTTGTTGTGCCGGCCATCTGTCTGTCTCTGTCGGTTGTCATCCTCTTAAGCTGCGAATAGGAGGAGACCTTCATTAGCCGCTTCAAATCCTGGAAGTATGAAGTTCTCGCGCTCTTTGTTCGTCTTTGCAAGATTTTGCCTTCTTCAAAGATGTCGCTAAGAAAATGGCTATGTCAAATCGAGTATACTATTAATTTGGTTTCCCTCTTTTGAATGCGACTTATAGGACATCTTATTTCTTCTATTTCCTGCAACACCTTTTCGTTGATCTTCGCTTCAGCACTTTATGTCTTGGTCATCTTCCTCCAAATCCTCTTTCGTATGCTCCTAATAAGGCCTAAGCGATTTCTTTCATATTTCTTGATGGTTCAGTTTTCGCTGCCATACGAGTAGTTTTAACAAAATACTCAAACAAAAGCTTTGATGAATCAATCCCTCTCTTTTGTTTCCATTCTTAAATATGTATTGATTAGAATGTTGTATTTTTCATAAACGCTTTAGTTTAAACGTACTTTTAAAAGCACCGATGTACATGCATATGTACATATGAGTATCTGATATTGAATTAAACTGTTTTCTCTGTCAGTACAAAGTAAAAAGTTTTGCCAACTTTTTTGGCTCTTAATCCTTCTACAACTCTCTTGGAAAACAAAAACTTGTTTCTCCTTTTTAGAATGTAATTGTGAAATTACATATTTTTTTTATTAATGGAATTGAATGTAAAAAGATGAGTATTTTCATGGATTCATATGTTTGAGAGTGTTCAGATACTTTGCGTTTAGAATATTCGAAGTTAATCATTTAAAAAAAAACAATGATGAACCGATTCAGTCATAACTGTCGGCTTGAGAGAACTGAATCTATCGAAGCTTCAAGATTGGAAGTATAAGAATCTTCTTATATATAAAAAAGGAAGGGGTATTTGCGTCTGTTTTTTTCGAATTTGCAAAAATGTTTTTCTAAAAAGTGTTCCTCTTGATAAACTGAACTAACGCTAGATTCCAGAATTTTTGGTGTTTGTTTGTTTGTTTGTTTGTGTGTTTGTATATTTGTACCATTATAGGCGCCCAGACCGTTCGCAGCACGATGCTGAAATTTTGTATGCCCCCATAAAGTGTCAGTGGCTAAACAACTGTCAGGGTCCGAATGACGTCACGTGCATATTTCGCATACCTGCGATACAGACTGAAAATTGAAATCTTGCCGCTGGCGGCCATTTTAAATTTACAGGCTTGATATTCGAAACAGTCATGCTTCTCAGTAATTTTAACAACTTTTGGAAGAAACTTTTTCGCAAAAAGTAAATTCTTCAAACAAAATTTGTAAATACCTACATAGAAAAGAATAAAAAACAATAACTTTCAAGTGGCACAACGGGCGCATGCATTAAGTTGGAACATTGAAATTAAGCATGCCACCTAAAAATAAACAGACTTACATATTTAAAAAAAAAAAACAAAAAATACATGAAGGATTAAGAGTAGCTGCCATACGTTTTTTTTTGTTTCTCCAATATTAAACATTCTCCTGGCGTTCATTTTAAAAGTCTGAAAGCTTTTTCTCAATGATCAATTTGGTTTTGTTTATGTCAACATTTTTTGAGAGAAAACTTTTTTCAATGACAAATTTTTTCCAACAAAATTTTGAAAAACCTAATTTTTACAAAAAAGTCAAATTTATAAGTAAAAAAATCAACTGTTTTGATGCTACACAAACAATTATAATTTAGCGAAATGTAATGATATGTAATAGGACAATCCCGTCAAGTGTATATTTTGCATACCCGCTATACCAACTAAAAAAATACATTGCTCTGCAGGCGGCCATTTTTAATGTCTAGACCTCATACTCGAATTTAAAATGCATTTAAGTAAAATCCATAAATGTTGGAAGAAACTTTTTTTCTACGGCAAATTTCTTTGAACAAATATTTAAAAAGTAAAATTTCATACAAAGTGTCATATATAAAAATAAAAAAAAGTTAACAAGTTTCTTTTTTTTTAATTTTCAAAAGTCATTTTTTCTTAGAGTTGTGTCGATAGGTCGAACGTTTTCCCATACTTAGATTTTTTGTAGATTGTGAGTTTAGGCATTTTAAGGTATCTTCAGGAACCAATATCGTGAAAAGTATAACAAGCAGTTATAAGATGGCAAAAGGTAATTCAGAGCAGCACGAGCAGTCTGAAGACATTTCATGCCAATTGTAGCAGCTTGAACAATGTAAAAACAAAAGCACCGTTACCAACAAAACAATGCCGTATGGCAAACGCAGTCATGTTTCATGCCACTATAAGACAATTGCAAGCAACACAGGTACGCTTAAGATACTATTACCAGCAAAACGAAAAAGAGCAGAAAAGACAAGTTATACACTTAAATGATAATGAACGGGTCGAGCATCATTATAAACCATCACCAGAAAAATAAAGAGCAGAAATAAAAAGCAGGATAAAGACTTCAGCACCTGCACAACAATAGGAAGTAGCACAATCAGGCCTGGGATTCTACCATAAAATTGACCACATTTTGTTGTTGTTTGTGGTCAATTCTTATGGATCTTTTAAAAATCAGAGCAGGGGTAAAGTGTGCTGGTGAAGCCGGACTTCAAACTAAAATGCCGTTATCGTGCGCAGCACGAGTAGGCAGGTTATTTAACTTAAATTCGTCTTTCGTGGATTAAAGATATTCGGAACATGAAAAGAATTCAATTATCTTTTCATCACAAAATTTATTAAATTATATCTAAAAGCATTCAATGAAATAAAGAACATATGGGCAAAAAATTATAACGAAGCCAGACTAAAACCTGCCCGTAGGGCCTAGCAGCCAACCGTGTGAGAGCGCGGTTTGGTCTGCTAGTCAAATATAAATATTTAAAAATATAAATGGTAAAACAATGTTTTAATTCACTTTATTCATTGAATTTATTTTGAATTTATTTGAATTTTATTTTTTCTTTATTTATTGAATAAAGTGAATTAAAACATTGTTTTACCATTTATATTTTTAAATATTTATAAAAATGGACTTTCACTGTGTTAACAGATCAACACTAAAAAATATTTAAGAATCAAATGTTTGTCATTGAACTTCATGGGATGTCATTTTCTTATGAACAGTAAAATACTTTTTTTTTTGGACATTTCAACTGTTTACCCAAATTGTTTTTGTTAAATATGTATTATATTATATACTCGTATCTAGGATCAATCTGGTTTTCAAGCCGTCAACTCCCGTATGTTATGTTTAGTAAGTAATGATATGTCTCGCGAGGTAAATACAAAATTAGAGGAATAATATCCCAGGCAGAAGCTTGACCAAGAAAGTTCTAGTAGTAGAGATTCATCTTACGCGAGGTACAATAATAGTCGATAGGATTATTTTTACACGGAGTGCGAGTACGTCTCATAGACCGCGCGGCGCCAAGGCGGGCGAGACGCCTCTGTAGTCATACACATACCATACTACATGTATGTAATATGTGTGTAGCCAACATTCACCAAACTTACAGTCAGCTCTGGTTGGGGAGGAAAATTTGTGTGTGTGAGTGTATGTGTGTGTGTTTACCTGCTGGAAAACATTTTCTCTATTTGTTTTGTCGGCGATTTGCATTCGAGCTGTGCTTTATTGGGATCGCAATGTTTACAAAAAAAATACATCGATTGTAGACTATTGGTTCTCTGTACGTTATTGAAATCTGTTATTTTTATTCAAAATTTGATTTATTCAAAAACGTTCAAAGCAATTTTTCGGAATTTAAATTTTTATCATTAGTAAAAAAAATCTGCGATATAACATTGAAGCAATACGAAGGTACGTCTTATCTGCATGAACCCATGGATGTGTGTATTCGAAATATGGTCTTATGAAGGAAACAATGTAAGCTTCCTTTGAAATCAGAATGACATTTTACTCAAGAGTAAAACACTTCTTGTAATAATTAACGATAACAATTTGTAGTTAAACTTTTATTTTAGCATTTTTATTGTAGTTGAAGATAAATACTTCACGTTTGTTTTATCTTTTTTTTATGTTTCCGAGCAAACGACAACAAAAACTACACCCATCAGTTTCACTTACCGTATTATCTCAGCTTCGTTAAGAATAGACGCAAGTAATTAAACTAACCGAAATAAACTCCCCTACTGAACATGCTGCTACCTAGGGGAGACAAACTAATCTCTTAATGAAAGACTACGTAATAGTTATTATATGGTGCATTTAAAAAGTGCTTCATGAATTTATGAATACATTGACTGAGGCATTTATAGCAATGGAACAATCTAAGTCTGGAAAAAATATTGTAATGACAGAACCTGAAAGACAAAAGTCATTGAGAAAACCCAGATTAAACGTTGGTGATCGAACTGATCAGGAGAGCAACCAGTCTTCGGCAATCTATCGTTTGCTTTGGCGGGTCCTTCGTGGAACCAGCTACCATCCGAAGTCCAAGGCTCTAAACCAGCGGAGCAATTATAAATATCTAGACCCACTACTTCATTGCGCTTAGATCGTAGCATTTTACGAGAATCACTTTTTTACACGCTTCTATTCGGCTCTCTCGTGCCTGTGTGAGCGTGCATCCCTTGATTCAATTGGGAAGACAAAGCTCTTTACACCATGTGCTTGCGTAGTTTAAGGCTTAGGTTTCCACATAATTGCATTTAATTTTTGCAAAGACGTTTCGGGCTTGCTCTAATCTGCTTCTGACTTGTTGACTCATGCCCCTTTTTTTGTTCACCACACATCCCAGGTACTTTCCAGGCTAGCCAGCTCTAGCAGGTGTATGAAGGAGACCTGTACCCTTAGTACGAGTTGCAAAACTTGAGTAAAGTACTAAAGTACGGAAAGTATTAAAGAGTGATTTTCACTAAAATCTGCGTTTTTGTTTGTTTGAACTTGATTTACTTCATCACTGTAACTCTTTTGCTAAGACAATAAAGTGTAAGAAACAAAAACGGCAGATTTTGGGGAAAATCACTCTTTAATTCTTTCCGTAAACTTTACTTTACTCAAGTTGTACAACTCGTACTAAGGGTACGGAATAGTATTGAAGTATTACAATAAAATAAAGAGATGTATGAATGCATAAGAAACAGCATTCAAGGATAGAATAGAGATATCTACATATCCATTGATATCGTTACTTTTTATTTTAATATTATGGCTTTCTTTTTATGATTGTTTTATAGAAAAAACTTTTTTTTTGGGGTATGGGCGGCTTGTGCGGTGAACAGAGAGCAATATAAATTTAACGATGTTGATAAGAGCATTTAAATAGGGTGAATGAAGCCGTTAATTATGCTGGCCATAAAGACCATCTTGAGAGTGAAAAGCATCGTAAAGCTGTGACCTGTCCTCACCCCAAGGGAGGGAAGATCAGGGGTGGTTATTATTCAACTATTAACCTTGTGTTAGTGTAATTTTAACAAACAAACAAGTAAGATTCCGCATGTATTGTAAATGATTGGATTTTTTTGTAATTGTTTGCGTATGAACACAAACGAATTCACTTCTATTTAAAAAAAGTTATTCTGCCTATTTTCACTATTTGGTATCAGCTTTTGTTTAGCACTATCGAAGGCATAGAATCGGCTAGGGAAGGGAAATTATTCACTTCTTATCTATGGGGAAGTGTGATGAGAAATAAAAAAAATGTGTATTTTCTGGATGTGCCATTATCTTCTTTTTATTGATGTATCATGGGCCCTACCGTAGAATTGTTGGCAGTTTTTTAATCAGATTTAAATAAAAACTTTCAATAGGAAGGAGCGACGAAACGACTGTTCTATATCTTCTTCCAAAGCTTCAACTACAATATTGAATGAGTAGATTAATGTACCAGTAGACTTATTTCGTCTCTCTTTTCATTTGAGTCAGTCACAGAAATTCGTGGCATCCTGAAAATTGAAACAAAAAATCCCAAGTCGGGCAGGACGTGCCTGGAGAGCGAGGCGGCTCGTGCACCAAGAATAGTAGCGATGGCGACGAATTCCACAATTTACACTTGAAAATCAAGTCGGCGGCGGAGCATTTGTTCCAGGCAAGAGGCCACTCGAGGCTAAATAATCAAATCATCGAATCTTGGCGGTCGTTGAGAATTATTCCTTGCGCGGCGTTTGTTATTCCGAGATTGAGGCTCTGCCAGACTGAGTGGTCCAGGATTTTTTTCTCTCAGTGGAGAAGTGTCAGGGTGATTATTGATTGGGGCCTGTGTTGGCGGGATTGAGTTGTCATTGCTGAATACAGATGAAATCATTATGATTAACTTTTATTATTTTTTGCTCTATAAGATAAATAAAATACTTTTTTTTTCATTTCCAGACTCTTTTAAGTTTTAGAGATGCAAATTCTTATTTACGTGAAGGCAAAAAATGTTTTATAGAATAAAAAAAAACGGATTTTACTGACCGTGCAAAAGAGAACAGTTCGTGTTTCTTCTTTGTAGAAGACACACGTCTCCTGAGGACGACGGATATGACTCCGACGAAACGTAGAGAAAATCGTTCTTCTCTTTTGCACGCTCAGTAAAATCCGTTTTTTTCTTTTCATTCCATCAAATGTCTAACGACCGTAATTATAATTTAAAATCTTTAAGCAAGAAAAAATGGGGCTTCGATTGAATATAATATGACCTAAAAGTTTTAGAGTTTGTTAATTGACATAGTGAAGATTTAAATGTGAAAATAATTGATATGAAACAAATATTTTCATTCATGGAACAGAATAGTTTTCCACTATCCACGCTGGGATCAGCTGCGTGAACCGTGCAGTATTGGTAAAAATGCCGGTGTTTGATGTTTCCATCTCGTTAATTGGTTCGCGATGCCGCTAACAAACTTTGTTTACAAAATGATTCAGAGCGTGTGAATAAAACGTGATTGGATTGTTAAAATTCCAATATTTTAATATTTCAACTGATGTGAAATATTCAGTGGAAACAGTTTCATGAATACCGAA
This sequence comes from Agapetus fuscipes, assembly GCA_951799405.1. Classification (NCBI taxonomy): domain Eukaryota; kingdom Metazoa; phylum Arthropoda; class Insecta; order Trichoptera; family Glossosomatidae; genus Agapetus; species Agapetus fuscipes. The sequence continues at coordinate 20,620 of CATOGX010000076.1, read as the reverse complement.
AGTCTCCATACGTGTTTTTAATACATACACACATGATTTTCGTAGTTGATTACTTCTTGTTCGTGTGCCTTTTATTTTCAAATCTTGGAGATTTGATCTGTTTATAATTACTGATACTTGTACCTATAAGCAACCACGAATGAGACCTCAAACATTGTCTACAAAAATACAGAGTCAGGTTTATAAGCTTAGATTTGGTCCTTGCGTCACTTTTGCCAATGCCACCTCCGTGTCAGAGAAGGGCGTCAGGATTTTTTTTTTGTAAGTGCACATGCAGCATGTGTAAGCCCATACTTGCAGCATGGAATATAGATTATGTCGATCTGAAATGTCTTTACCCCTCAATTATTGTATACGTGTCATTCATTAGATGTAGAAGCTGATGCCTTCCGATGTACAATACTTTGTATTGTTACAATTGAAATTTATGAATACACTTTGTCCTGTATATTTTCAAAGTAGTATTTTTGTTGACTTCTATAGCTATTAGCTATCCTTAGAGATTCCGTCTTCCTTGTATGAAACAGGAAATTTACTGTGTAACTAGATGACAGCTGTCAGTTGTGAACAAAACAAATATATTCCTCTATGTTCAAATTAACTTCAGGGTTGAATACTCGAATAAGTAAAAGCATTTAGTCTGAATCTGAATATCACTGTTCATTTATAACATTAACCATCACGTCAAATTCCTACCGAATACAAAATCCTTTGAATAGGTACATGTGATGTAGTAGGTACGTGTTTAGTATTGAATCTCTGCCAAATGCTTGCCCGTTTCATGAATGAAATATCTAGTCTCCGCTCCTACTCTCACTACCGCTGCTCTGCGTCTATTATTACACGGGGCAACATTTGCATATAGTGTGTTTGCTGTTAACATTCAGACGCCGCGAAAGAATTTCTCACGCACACTAAACATTCGCTAATATTGAAGTGAACCTGTCTAAGTATTCAGCACGATTATGAACTTGATTCACGAGTACGTAAACTAGATACGTGGCTTTTGAATGAGTAGGATGGAAAACTTATTGCTTGTCTACGATTTATGGTAGATTGATTTTACTTTTGAAGTTCTTTACAAAAACGATTCTGATGAAAGTATGTAAGTAGATGCGATTGTTTTTTTTACTTGCGCGAACTTTCGTGTGCCTGATTGTGGGCATGCATTAAATATCAGTCTTAAATGTCAATATACGTTTGCTACTTAGATTATCGCTTATAGATATCATTACTAAACTTTTTGTTATGTTTTCGAAAGCTCAATGAAACGACGATTATTTTTTTGTTTATTCTTTGTTTTTATATCTTGACTTTAAAAATGAGAAAAATTCCTTGTCTTATAGGTTTGTATGAGGATGACCATTTATACTGTAAAAAATGGTTCAATTTGCCAATGTCAGCCCTGTTTCAGGGAAGGTCGGCAAAAGTTGCAGGGTTTATGTACATTTGAGGTTTGGTATTAAATTTGTAATTTCACATTCAGCATTTGTAAGCGCGAACCTACCTACATGTGTCTGTTTGTGGGCATGCATTTGATATGAGTTTTAAATGTTATTATATCTTTGCAACTTAGATTATATAGATACGAGATTTTAAACATGAACTGTATTTTCGTGCTTTCTTCTTACCTAATAAAATGTATCGTTTTTTCCCTCACTTAACTACGGCTATTCACCATGCGGGAAGTAGTGGCATTGTAACATTCTGAGGTCCACCGAGGATATTTGAAGTATTGTTGACATTGTTTTGTAACAGTATATTTATTGCGTTGTTGCAGATCGCTCCCGCAGCCAAGAAGCTGTGGGACAAGGGTCCCGGCGTGGACAGCAAGGCGCCCCCGCACCTGCCGCCGCTGCAGTTCAACCACGACCAGATGTGGCGGGATCCCACGTGGTCGGCGCAAGGTAAGCCACAAACCCCCATTTTATTGTTACGAACGGAGTACCTACGTGCCAGTGGCAAAGGGTGCCATACAAGCCGATTCCCATTGGTTTCCGTTTAAAATGAGGCAAAAATGAGTATTAAGTAGACTGCATGGTTTCAATGGGGAAAAAATACGTATTGTTTCTTTGGTTTTAAATGTATTTTTTTACTTTGTGCCTGTATTTTTTAACTACTTTTTTACATCATTTTAAAAGGGAAGCCGATGGGAACCGGCTTGTATGGCACGCTTCGCCACTGCTACGTGCGCCTGTACAAGTAGAATATTGTGTGTAGAACAGTCCAGTATGCTCCATGATGGTAGTAGTAAGGTACATATAACGGCGGTCTGGTATGAGCTAGAGATCGCATGATCTAGAATATGCAAGAAAGATCTCTTTTGTACCTGTTTATTATTTAGTCGCTCAAAGCATTTTGCCGTGAATACCAACAAGCAGTGATTGTCAATCGTTGTTAATTGTGAGCCGAACCGTGTAATATAAATAATAGCAGTTTAATTAAAAGAGAACCCCAGTTATATCGTAACAATATCATATATTATGTTTCACAACCGAAAACGGTTAGAAAGAATCCTTAGAAACAACTTTCAATCTGAACCTTATGAGCACAGAGCCGTTTGACGTTTTTAGTCAACATGCTTCACACAAACCAATGCCACACAGTGTGTTAAGTAGCTGACATCTACCTGTGCTCTTTGTGTTGCACTCTACTAAGATTGTCTATGGAGCACCGGATTAACTGCCCGAAAGCTTTTATTGATGTCAGGTAAAAAAAACTTTGTCAAACCAGGCAGAATGCGTTTAGTGTGTAATGGCTGTGATGTATGCTATTTACAGTTTCTTTGTAGTATTGAAAACCTTCGCGTCCTTCCTTAATGTAATACTTTTGAAACAAAAGGTATCTTCATACCGAGTAGCTCAATTTTCGTTATTCTATGGAAATCCTTTGAATTTTTTTTTTTTTTTTTAATTGTGCACAACAGGTTTCCCTAATTATAGTGCACCCTCTCAGCCATCAACACGCTGGGAGGAAATCTCTGATTAAAATTTTAAATCTATTTATATTGCAGTAGAATATATCTATATTAGAGTCATTTAAGAGTTTTATACTCCGAGTTACAGGATGCTGTGCGACGACATCTGTACGGCTTTTCGGTACATAAAATAAATTATGCCCTCGCCCACGGTTGTAGTCGTCTGGCACATACAACCTATAGCTCTCCAACAGGGTGGGACTGTCTATTAAGCCGTTGATGACTTTATGAGAGAGCACCATAAGGAACCCGTTGCGCCTGGTTTCCAGGCTTCTGAAACCTGTTTCCCGAAGTAGCTCCTCATGATGCATATATTGCGGATAATTTCCACGTACCCTCATGAGGAGGTACCTCAGGAATTTCTTTTGGATTTGTTCCAACAAATTGATATATTTTTGCTGATGAGGCGTCCACACCTCAACAGCGTATTCCAGTTTGGACCGTATAACGCAGCTAAATACGTCCACCATCGCTCTGGGCTCAGTGAGCAGTTTACACACTCTGATCACCAGTCCCAGAAGCTGGTAGCACTTAGTAGTCAGCTGCGCTATATGGCTAGAGAAGCTCAGTCCTGGATCAAAAATTTGCCAGTGATGAAAGCTTTTGATTGCTATCGACTTATTTCACACTATCGGAAACCACAAGGTGAGTTTTATTTACCAACGTCCGTCATGGCAATACCCTATAGAGCTCTCATAGTCTTTCATGCTTTAATCTATAATCTAAGTTTCAAAGATGTATTAACATTTCAAATTCACAATTAAATGCATGCCCACAAACAGATACGTTTAACAAATTATCGCGCTTTTAAAATTAAAATTCAAACGTCAAATGAACATAAACTCTGCAACTTTTGCCAACCTTCCCTTAAACAGGGGTGACATGGGCAAAGTGAACATTTTCTTACAGTATAGGTGCTCAGCTTCATACGAACGTACAAGTCAAGGAGTCGCTTTGTATGAAAAAGTTTTATCGAGTCGGCAGATATTGTTAGCAAATTTTCAAGGGTACAAAGAAAGCGAAGCAGATTCTAGCTTCCCCAACATGGCGATATAATTACATCTGGCCATTGCTATTCTAGAATGTTGATATTTTATTTTATTGCCGAATCGCTGTGCGCTTCTTTATTGCAGATTTTATACGCAATCCTACATGGCGTGGTGGGGGGAATGGGGCAATAAGAAAGCCGGGCGGGAGATAATTCGGTAGTTACGCAAACAAACGGACTTTCATTCCTCCCTTAGATGGCGCCATTCAGAAATCTTACTCTACATCGCTGAGCCATGAAAACGTGCAGGATTTTGTTTTATTTTTACTTTTCTGGACAATTTTTGTTTTTAAAAATAAACGTTACTGTAGTTTTATTGATGAGCGATGTTGGATCACTGTATGAAAATCAAATATTTTTCTCGAGTTTCCATAATAAAGTCAAGCTTTAGTTATTACGAATAGATGAAAGATTTCGATTACGGAAAATGGAGTTACGCTGACCACCCATGCTGTTAAAAATGGTTCACTTTTCCAATGTCACCCCTGTTTCAGGAAAGGTCGGCAAAGTTGCAGGGTTTATGTTTATTTGAGATTTGGGTTTTCGTGTTGTAGGTTCACATGCGGCATCTGCAAGCGCGAACTTTTACGTGTCTGCTAATGAGAATGCATATAATGTGAAAATCCCCAATGTTACATATCTTTGCAACTTACATTAGATTAGGTTGGATTAGAGTGTTTGGATTGGTCTCTTATGTCCAATTTAGTAAGTAGTATCTTATTTGGTTCAGCATTTCTTATAAGTAATTTAAAAATCAAGGTCTTTTCCTCCTCTAGTTGACAAAGTTGCAATATTTTAATTTTTGCGTGAAATCTTGGCATCTGCACATAGAGTTATAAAGGTCAATGCATCTGCATTATACTAAGAAAGTATTCCAAAATATTTTAATCAATCTATCAAGTTATACATTAATTTATGTAATATTATTACGTCGTTTTTATTTTATCCCTGAATTCTCACTTTAACACATTTACGAAGAGTAACTCTTGATAATAATCCTTTTCGGAGTATCTCTTCGGGGTATTTCTTCACAAACAGATATATGTACTCTTGTACATAGATACCTGCGTTGTATTGTATACACACATAAAGTACATATTTACACGTGATCTTTTGTGTACCTTGCCAAAAATCAAAAACACCGTCGTCTGCTTTCATTTGAATATTCCATAAGTAACCATTGCTTGTTCAAATGCCATCTTCACATCAAATATCAATGCCATGTTTTCTAATCTTCGTTTTATTGAACGAAATGTTCGATATCACTTTAACAGCTTTTATTCGAGAGGAACGTGTAATATTAACTCTGTTTTGTGTGAATAACATCTCAAGAGCACTTTACGAGCCTGGTCGTTACTGAAGCTGCTGTAAGGCTGGATGGACCTTAGGCGAAGGCAGATGAATTTTTCAACTTAATTAAGGGATTTTTTTTCAATTCATTTAAATACTGCGCGAATCGATCTACTACCTTCCGATCACGAATCCGGATCGTAAACCACCTCTACAACTCGCTGCCTTAGTTCTTGTTTGCCGTATAGACCACTAAGCTAATTTTATATGAGCAATGTTTGCATGTGTCCTGGACCAATGTATCTTATGAAAACAGGAAATTGATTTAAAAAATATTTAAAACAACTCTCACATTATCGAGTTTTACGTTTTTTTTTAGCTCAGATTGTGCTCAGAAAGTTAAAGTACAAAATAATGTGATGAGATGGTGTGGGCATGTGGAAAGAATGAATGATGATAGACTGACAAAGTATGTATACAAAGAAAGTGTGAAAGGAAAAAGAGGGAAGGGACGACCGATAAAAGTATGGAGTGATCAGATTGTGGAGATTGTGAAAGAATGGGATATACAAAGTGAGCGTAAAAGAAGAAAATGCATGAAAAAGGTGATGGATATGAAGGAATTGAAAGAGGTATGTCAGGATAGGAAAAAATGGAGGCAACTCTGCAGAGGCTCTGGCCACCCCTAGCGGAATGGCGACAGAGTTACAGTTACAGTACAGTGTAGAATTTGATTCTTAAGACAACTGCATTAAAAAGTCATATTTGGCAGAATTGGTCTATACGGCAAACAAGAACTGTGGGTGCGAACTACAGACGGGTTATGCAAGTACAAGTAGGTGTTTTTCATGTTTTATGCTACGAATGTTAATTTAAGTGGTCAGATTTGAGATGTTTTTTTTCTGTAGATCATAGATAACGGTCCGGACAATGAGAAAGGCGATGAAGTCTTGGCGCAGCACCTTTGTGGTGTATTAGCAAATGCCAGCTCTGGCGTGATACACCTATTTGCTCTTACTCACAAATTGGATGAGTTGTATAACTTTCACTCTCGATGCTATCTCGTAAAATTGAAAATGTTGTTGTTTTTTTTTCTCGCAAATGATGCCACGAAGTAAAGGCGGAATGCTCCAGTGTGAATTATGTACATTCAATTCATTTAGTTTATTATTTCCTGTTACAAGTTGAGTATCTACTTTTATGAATCTCAAAAGGGTGTTGATACTCCTATAACAGTACAAAATATAGTATACATGCCAAATAAAAACACTTTTAAATATTATAGTTGAGGTTTTGCGTCGCAATGTTTTCTTGCCGCTTATTGAAAAGCTTATACAGCATCTTATTCCACTGTGGATGAAACGTTTCGCCAATGGTCCTCCTGTTGCTTCTGTCCTGGGTCATTATTTGTAATGGAATTGTTGTTTTCTCTGATACAGCAACCACCGTTGCAGAGATCATCAGGGTATGATAGGTTGATAGCTACATACAGCAATCCAGCTTTTATGTTCCTTATGGCAGCTTTCTGCGTGTCGCCGTTTATCGAGCGCCACGCGATCTTCAAAAAAATTCTGGTCTATCATCCATCTTTGTTCCGCAGATTAATGGCATGCTTAAAACTGTGTAGAAAGCTGTCTGTATTTTTTTTCACTTTAGTAATTCCTTGACTTATAGGTTGGTATGAGGCTGACCACCCATACTATAAAAAATGGTTCACTTTGCCAATGTCACCCCTGTTTCAGGGAATGTCGGCAAGAGTTGCAGGGCTTATGTTCATTTGAGGTTTGGATTTTATTTGTAAGTACACAATCAGCATTTGTAAGCGCGAACTACACGTGTTTGTTTGTGGTCATACATCTGAGAGCTTTGAATGAATTTATCCTTGCAACTTAGATTATAGATTATTATAGTACAATGTAAGTTTTTAAAGTTCGCGTAATCGTAGTGCCTTCTCACTTTCCGTACAAAATTAGTACTAAGCAAAAACTTGCTCTTGGTCTGAAGAATTATGAAGCGACGAGAAAGACGAAGTTCATAAATAATTTCGTTGAAAGTGAGCTGGATATAACTTACGTGAAATTAATTAAATTAAAGACGTGAAGATTATCCGGTCATAGTTGTAATTACAGTGAAGAAGTCTACTTCACTGTTACTTGTTGAGCTGTCAGAACGGATGCACGATCTTTTTAAAATCGAATTTATTGTTGGTGTGAAAACGCTTTTACTTTCTTTTATAGAAATTAAATTTATTTGCCGCTCTATGAAATCACATTTTGTACTTTTACGTGCAAGTGAAATTAAGCGATTTCTAGGACAACTTCGTTAATTTTAGTTCCTTTTTTCGCTGAATTCTACCATTGTTTGAAAATTTTGAAGGAAATCAATCGATCGTTTCTATAAGTTTGATTTCTAGTTTCTAGATTGTTTATTTCTGTAAATATAGGTTCGCTATTATTTAAAAAAATACTTACAGGCGGCATCTCTGCAGAGGCTCTGGCCACCCCTAGCGGAATGGCGACAGAGTTACAGTTACAGTACAGGATAAGTAAGAGTTATTGGTGTACGATTTCACCAACAAATTACTAATTTTATATGCATAACTAATCTAATCTAACCTAAGTGGCAGGGATATGTTACATTAGGAATTCATATTAAATGTATTCTCAAAAGCAGACATGTATAAGTTCGCGCTTGCACGTGTCGCATGCGAAGCTACAACATAAAAACCCAAATCTCAAATGAACATACACCCTGTAACTCTTGCCGACCTTCCCTAAAACAGGGGTGACACTGCCAAAGCGAAGCATGGGTGGTCAGCCACATAACAACATATAAGTAATGAATTAAAATTACACTAATTCATATCAACATTCAATTATCTCCATGTAGGAGACTGAATTACATGGTCTTGATTTTGATTGTCAGAACATGCTCAAATTGTAACTGCAAAAACACCCTTAAAATTTATGAGTTGTTTGAGCAATTGAGAATGATTATTTTGTTTAAATGTCTTTCTATTCTCTACACCTACTTAACTTTCGTCCAATGTGAAGAATGCCAGCGATTCGATGCGAATGATTTTGTAGTCGCGTGCTCGGCCGACCGTCTCCCCGCTAATCGCACTTTTCCTCATCCCGCCATTGTGTTCGCGGTCCGTTGCACCCTGCCCTGCGCTGCCCTGCCCTGCCCTGCCCTGCCCTGCCCTGCCCCCACTGCAGCCAACACGAGAGACTGTTGTGCACTTTTTCAGACGTTGCATTTTTAATGAAACGTCGCGCGTCCTGCCATGTGACTCGCTGCAAGTTTATGTTATTTTGTTTTAATAAACGAGATTACTTACGAGCAAGATGAGTGCGGAATCGTGAATGCAAAGTGTTTAGGATAAAAACGCGGCGACAGATATTAAAGTGCAATGTTTTAAAGAGACGGCTTTGCTGCTTTTTTCACTTTTTTCACGATAAATAATAATAATCTCTATAATCTAAGCTGCAAAGATATAGTAACATTCAAAACTCATATCAAATGCATGCCCACAGACAGACACGTGTAAGTTCGCGCTTACATCTGCTGAATGTGTACTTACGAATTCAAACAATAAAGCTTATACAGCATCTTATTCCACTGTGGATGAAACGTTTCGCCAATGGTCCTCCTGTTGCTTCTGTCCTGGGTCATTATTTGTAATGGAATTGTTGTTTTCTCTGATACAGCAACCACCGTTGCAGAGATCATCAGGGTATGATAGGTTGATAGCTACATACAGCAATCCAGCTTTTATGTTCCTTATGGCAGCTTTCTGCGTGTCGCCGTTTATCGAGCGCCACGCGATCTTCAAAAAAATTCTGGTCTATCATCCATCTTTGTTCCGCAGATTAATGGCATGCTTAAAACTGTGTAGAAAGCTGTCTGTATTTTTTTTCACTTTAGTAATTCCTTGACTTATAGGTTGGTATGAGGCTGACCACCCATATTGTAAAAAATGGTTCACTTTGCCAATGTCACCCCTGTTTCAGGGAAGGTCGGCAAAAGTTGTGGGGCTTATGTTCATTTGAGGTTTGGATTTTATTTGTAAGTACACATTCAGCATTTGTAAGCGCGAACTACACTTGTTGGTTTGTGGGCATACATCTGAGAGCTTTAAATGAATATATCCTTGCAACTTAGATTATAGATTATAGATAAGCTGTGAAACTGCACAGAAATATAAAACCTGCTTCATATATCAGATCTGAAAATCGGAAACATGTACCCGATCTGCCAAAAGATTCAAAATTAGCGATGCACATGAGATCAACCAACTACTAAAACACCTAGTAAGCTTAGGGCCGGTATCTTCACATTTTAAGCTAAAGTAGTTTATATAGCATATTTTACGCCCGAGATATGCTATAGTAACACCAAAACAGTATTTTCATTCGCATTTTGCCTATAGGCTATCTGTAGTATATACCGAAGATACCCGAAGTAATTGCATTGCTACCATCATGGCTACCATCGTGACAAAACTTGAAAAATGTAAAAAAAAACCTCAAATACTGCATTTGGCCACATAAATAATATAGTCAACAGCCACGAATTCAAGATTTTTTTTGTCTATGGTAGTTTTTTATAAGTGTCAGATGCCATATTGACGTCCGCCTGCAATGCACCAACAAGGATGGCGCTCTGTGATAATATGATATGATTTTAAATTATAAGTGCGTTAATCATTTAGTGAAGCATTTAAAAACGGATTTTACAAACTGTGTTGTAGATAGATTTATAAATCCGTTGTGATTTGCTTGCCAATAATTTCAAATGTTGTGCCGAGTGAATTCTTCCGCGTTCCTACCAAATACTCGGAGACATTGAGGGAGACGAAATATTTTCGATTTGCACCTGCAAACATAATCAGTAATTCTTTCGACATCTGACCCGTTGCTTTCCATGATAAAATTGAAGTAAATATTGTGTGTGTCCTAAGGGAATAATTGCTAAAATTCGACTCAAAACTACATAGCCGCTGTAAATAACAGATGAGAAAAGACGCCATATTGGAATTAGCTATAGCATAAAACGTATGCTCCCCAAGATTGGCTAGCAAAAATATCGTTGCTATTAGCATGGAGGAAGCATTATATCCATGGCTATTAGACTATTTTCTTGCTAAAGCATATTTCAAAATACCGTTTTTAAGATTTAAACTATAGTATTATTATAAGGGAAAATTACTTAATCTACCTTTTCAATAAGTCACCACGAGTCCTTCAAAATATTATTCAAAGTTGAATTTTATAATGAGCTAGTATAACACCACAAATGTCCCAACATTATTTCTCGCGTTTGAAGGGAAACCGACAGGCAATTACATTTTTCAATTCACTGGGAAGCACGTTAATTCAGCGCGCCGGCTACAATTTGGTATAATGAGTTATTACAAGAATTGGCTACGGGGTACAAGGTCCTCGCATCGCCCAGCGGAGCAAATTGTGACTTGGAAACAATGGGCTGAGGTTGGCGCTTTTTAATTGGCTGGGATAAATCGTTAGACCGCAAGGGAAAGGCTAATTTACCGGACTACGTTTCAACGAATTCCTCGCAATAATAATGTAGTTCAAATTTTCATATTTTTTCGTACTTTGCTAATTGAAAATTATATGCTGAAGAAAATTATTGTGCTGGCTTTGTTAACGGATTATTTTTGTCGTTTTTCCATCGGCGACTTGATCTGAATATTTTGATTTTTACACGTACTATTGAGTTTATTCTTAAACCTACCATTGTTTGAAGATATAATAATTTAAAATAAGGGGTTTCCTTGATAACCGATGAGCAATTTATTTTTACTTAGACTGACCATAACTTATTCTGACATCAGTTTGTGCTGAAACTGAACTTTCCCTAAGGTTAGTAGATAAGTTAGCAGGAGAACGTGGGAAGATCATGAAACCGACTATTTTTTTTTTTTTAAATCATTAATTAAAAATTAGAAAATGCTTAATATGTAGGAAGATTAATTTTGAGTTGAAAATACAGACAGGGTAAATTTGGGCCTGTAAACAATGTATGGAGATGAAATATGTTCATAGTGAGTATTAAACAATAAATAAAAAATATCGGGTTGATGATGATGGTTGAAATGGATTGACTAGATCTAAACTAAATCTAAGCTGCAAAGATATGCATCATTTGAGATTCATATTAAATGCATTCCCACAAGCAGACACGCATAATTTCGCGCTCACACATGCCGCATGTGGACCTACAATATAAAAAAAAAACCCAATCTCAAATGAACATAAGCCCTGCAACTCTTGCCGACCTTCCCTGAAACATTAGAGAATCACATTATGTGCATTATCACAAACAGACACGTACAAGTTCGCGCTTGAGCATGCCGCATGTAAACCTACAACATAAAAACCAAATCTCAAATGGACATATGGCCTGCAACTCCTGCTGACCTTCCCTGAAACAAGAGTGACATTGGCAAAGTGAACCATTTTTTACAGTATGGGTGGTCAACCTCATACCAACCTAAATTTCCACCTCATACCAACCCAGTCAAAGAATGATCACAACATAAATTTCACAAAATCTTGTGGTTGTATAAATATTTTTTTTGTTGTACCTACGTCTACAATTTTTATAAAACAGAAATAATTTTATCTGAATAATTATGGCCGTTTTTCTTCCATAAGAACAGCTTTTAGGTTACTACAGTACCTGTCAATGTCACATGAAAATTGTAACGTAGTGTAAGTCGATTATAATGAGATTTCCTCGAAAATGTTGCCTTTTTGTACTCGCTGTAATAAAAAACACGTCTTTGTGCTCAAATTTCAACAATAATGACACGGCCTCTCCAAGGTTCATATAATTTCATTTAAATTACCAGGTAATTGTAAACAAAGATGTCGCTAATCACCATATTTTTATACATTCTAAAAAGTCCTCTAAAATTCGAATCTTTGTTCAGTTTTTTTTCCGAAAATGTGATAACTGGCGACATAATAGATATCTACTGATGTTAGTATGGTATTGTAGGTATGACTGGATTTTTTTTAATTTTTTTTTTTTTAAGAAATCCTGTGCGGGAGACTCCCTAGATTCTAAAGACTCTAGGGGTCTATGACACTTGTTGTAGTGCCGCAGAGGTGTACGAGCTTGGTCGTCGCTACAAAGCGCCAATACTCAAGCAAGACCCAGTTGCTGTGAGGCTGGATGGACCTTTGGTGACCGGTCATTGGTAAAGGCTTATGAATTTTTCAACCCAGCGAAGAGCATATTCGAAATATAAATGGTATATTTTTGTGCTCCGCCGGGATCCGAATCCACAACCTTCCATTTACGAGTCCGAAGTGTTGCCACTACGGACTACGGACCGGTCCAATCTATAATGATTTTGAATGTCAGATTTGGGATCCTATAAACGACGATCTATTTACGGCACTCAAAAATTCATTTTGCTAACTTATTTGTTCATTTTGCCAATGTCACCCCTGTTTCAGGGAAGGACGGCAAGAATTGAAGGGTGTATGCCCATTTGAGATTTGGGTTTTTATGTTGTAGGTTCACATGCGGCATGCGCGAGCGCAAACTTGTACGTGTCTTCTTTTGAGAATGCATATAATGTGAATCCCCAATGTAACATATCTTTGCAACTTAGATTAGATTAGATAAGAAGAGTAAAAACGTTTAAATGACGAGGTACTGAATATTTTTCATTTAATTTTTTCTTCCTGTGTTATGTCGACAAAGTAATAATTTCAGTCTGGGTGGCCATATTTTTAGAGTCGTCGTCATATTTGTCACGACCTAATACAAGGGCGGTTGTTTTTTCGTGCAAGTTATGCGATGTTGTTGGCCATTTGTAAGGGTGATGAACTGTCATCAATTTGAATTATTTTAACGCGCCGGAGGACGGAGACCATATCGTGTCGCGTATATTTCATCTCGAAAGATGGGGAAATTGTGAGCTACTGTGTAACTTCAGGTAAAGTTGGTGCTATTCAATTTGTATGCGAGGAAACTTGCGAAAAAGTAATGATATATTTTTTATGCTATGTGGGAAATGTAAGTGGGATCTGAATTTTTAGACAATTTCAATTTGGAGTCCTTCTTGATGACAATATTTCTCATAGACTGCATGTTTAATATCATAAACATTCCCTTTTCACGAAGATATATACTTTTTTCATTAAAATATGCTACGTTTAAAAATACCACACTCAAAAACGTGTTTGCCTAGAGCTACAAAATTTTGCTTTGTGTGAATAACAAGTTCCATACTAAGAAGAAGAAGGTGGAACAGAAAAATCTAAAAGAGTCTTGTTTATTTATTAATCTTAATTACTTAATTATTTTAATTTTTATTTATAACCAGTTGCTATGTTTAAGTAAATATTATTCTATTCCATTCATAAATATAATTCATTGACTTTAAGGTTGGTATGAGGCTGACCACCCATGCTGTAGAAAATAGTTCACTTTGCCAATGCCACCCCTGTTTCAGGGAAGGTCGGCAAAAGTTGCAAAGGTTTAAATGTTCATTTAAGGTTAGATTCAATTTGTAAGTACACATTCAGCATTTGATAGCGCGAGTCTGCTTGTGGGCATGCATTTGATGTGAGTTTTGAATGTTATATTATACGTTCGCAACTTAGATTATTATTGATTAATCGATCCATCTCACATATTGATAACCCATCCTGCATCCAACACAATAAATCACAATCTGCGTACATCTTGAATAATCTCTAGCCGGCCGCGTGTTGTGAACGCGAGTGCGTATGAAGCATTGGAAGCGGAGAGGGGGGGGGTTGGGGCTTCCTCGCCGTGTACTGAGGTGAGCGGGGAGCGGGGCTCGCGTCCCGGCGTCTGTTGCCATGACGACGTGCGCGGGGCCGCGGCGGAGGCGCGCGCGGCCCGGCCCCGCCCAGACGTGATGTCACAGCGAAAGCGAAACGCCGCGCCGCTCTGCGTCATGTGCGATTATTACATGGAGAGAGAGATTCCCCCGCACCGCCCCAAACAGCAGGCCGAGCGCTCCTGTCATCGGCTGTCACTGAGAGAAATTATTACAATGTTTAAGAGTGGGTTATACCCTTAATCTGACGTTTTTGTTTCTTGCACTATTATGGTCTTAGCGAGAGTGACAGCAATGAAAAATATCAGGCGTGTTTCTAATTTTTTTTTTATCTTAATTTAAAAGGTTACAAAAATATAAATAACTTTAAAATTGTCATAAAAAATATTTATTAAAAAACAGTTTTTTTTACATTTTCATAGCTTTTTTCGTACGTGCTATATACTGGAATATACTCAATTCATTAAATAAAAGGTTTTTTTTTCCATATTTACTCAAAAACTATTAACGTTGTACAAAAATAGCATTAGGTTTATTTTTTAAACTAGATATTTAAAAAAAAAAAATAATACACGCCAGATTTTAATTACTGTCACTTCTTTGCTAAGACCATAAAGTGTAAGAAACAAAAATGGCAGATTTAGGGTAAACACAACTTTTAATCGAATGTTTGACATCGCAAGTGGTGAGCTTTCAAATGAGTCCCCTATTTAAAATTGAACATATTCTTTATGAATAGTAAACAATTATCTACGTTTTTTTTCGCAATCCATTTATTCAACAATTTACCGGCTTTCTTAAAGTAAAGTGTGTCTTCTAAAATGTACATGTACCTACAGTCTCATGCCTTTCTATAGATAATTAGTTAAATATATGGATATAAGGCAATCGCATATTCCTTGACTGATACGTTGGTATGCGGCTGACCACCCATGCTGTAAAAAAATGTCACCCCTGCTTCAGGGAAGGTCGACGGGAGTTGCAGGGCTTATGTTCATTTTAGATTGGGTTTTTTTATATTGTAGGTCCACATGCGGCATGTGTAAGCGCGAAATTATGCATGTCTGCTTGTGGGAATACATTTAATATGAATCTCAAATGATACATATCTTGGCAGCTTAGATTTAGATGTCATAATATATCTTAATCATTATCCGAAGCAAAGGCGGCATCTATAAATGCAGCCTTTGGTTCTATACACTCATTTGATTCACTTGATTATCTTGTTCCATCAAATACGAAGGACCAGTTTTCCCGCCTACAGGAGTCGTCCCGTAAAATTTCATTGCTCTGATTCCCCATTACCCGCCGAATAAAACAACAGATTTATGTGGGACAGACCACGGCCGACGTTTATGCCTTTAATTTCAGGTCAATCGATTGATTTTTATTACAAACTAATTTGTAATTTTCCCCCAATATACCCTTTTATATCCAGTCGTATCATTTTGGCTTTCTTTCTTTATGAACGAAACCTGCTTTTATTATTTCGTTTTTATATAAAACTCTTATTTTTCTTCGTGGTAATGTTTATTTAGTTTTTATTATATGAACCGGATTATATCCATCATTTCAAAACATTTTCGATTCATTATTAGTACTTAGCTATAGAATAAAAGCAGGTTATCACGAAAGCTGTTTTGTTTACCATGACTTGAAAACACTCACATTATTCCCGTAACACACGCTTAAATAATATTTTAAGTTTGCGAGAAAAAGCTGAAGTAATTAAGTATCTGTGATATCCTTGGCTTGGTATATTACGTTATCCTGTTTGCATTAGGTACAAGGATAAGTGACGTCATCCCGGGGTCGTCCTTCCAGAGATATTTGTCCCGTTGTCATGGCAACCGACCGTCACCGGTCGACGTGGAGATGCTCGTTTCTGAGCGCTTATACGGCTATAATGGGAAAATCCTTTTCATTCCTTCATTTAATAGTTGTATATTTTCCGTATAATATTAGGTAGCCGCCGAATAAAAATTTGTGATATTTGTTTCATTAAATTCGCTTGAAAATCTAATCTAATCTAATCTAAGTTGCAAAGATATGTTACATTGGAGATTCACATTACATGCATTCCCACAACCAGACACGTACAAGTTCGCGCTTGCACGTGCCTCATGTGAGCCTTCAACATAAAAACCAATCTCAAATGGACATTCACCCTGCAACTCTTGCCGTCCTTCCCTGTAACAGGGGTGACATTGGCAAAGTGAACAATTTTTACAGCATGGGTGGTCAGCCGCATACCAACCTATAAGTCAAGGAACCATTCTAGATAATAAACGTTCTAGATAATAATAATAATAATCTAAGTTGCAAGGATATATTCATTCAAAGCTCTCAGATGTATGCCCACAAACAAACACGTGTAGTTCGCGCTTACAAATGCTGATTGTGTACTTACAAATAAAATCCAAACCTCAAATGAACATAAGCCCTGCAACTCTTGCCGACATTCCCTGAAACAGGGGTGACATTGGCAAAGTGAACCATTTTTTACAGTATGGGTGGTCAGCCTCATACCAACCTATAAGTCAAAGGAAAGATGAAAAAATATTTTGATATGTGAATATGAAGAATCCTATCTTTTCTATTGTTCACTTCGTGTGCTGTGCGTGAATACATTTTTTTTTTTTTTATCAGATTGATTACTCTTGTACAAATCTTTTAAAAAATTGAAAATTTATTCGTTTGGTTGATTTGATTTAAAAGTAATTTTATTAATGGGTTTTTTTTGTAGTTGATGTGACTGTTTTATTTTTTAGAGAGTGAAAAAAACATCCTACGGGGACTTTGACGAATTAAAAAAAAGTCTGTGTCGATAAAAAAAATAGGCGCGTGAATTTAATTGGATATTTTTTGTGAGTTTTCTCTCAAAGGTTTACATATTGCGAATGGATTGAAAAAAAATCAAACGCCTCGTGTCAAAAACACTTGGGGAATATTCAATCAAATCGTTATTAATGTATTACATTTTTGTTCATTCTTTCACTTCTGTATCATTTCTTCTTGATGCCTTTTTGTGCCATATCACGTTTGGAATGGAATCAATGGTCAGATGGAAAATGTAGAATTTGTTGTTTGTGTATGTTCCTTGACTTATAGGTTAGTATGCGGCTGCCCACCCATGCTGTAGAAAATAGTTCACTTGGCCAATGTCACCCCTATTTCAGGGAAAGTCGACAAGAGGTTATGTTAAGTAGATGTTCATTTGAGATTTTGGTTTTTATGTTGAACCGCGAATTTATAAGTGTCTGCTTGTGAAAATGCATATAATGTGAATCCCCAATGTTACATATCTTTGCAGCTTAGATTGGATAGTTTAGTTTGCCAATGTCACTGAAGTTTCAGGGAAAGTCGGCAAGGGTTGCAGGGCTTTGTTCGTTTGAGATTTGGATTTTTATGCTGGATGTTCTCATACGGCATGTGTAAGCGCGTGCACGTTTTTATTGTAACTTTATATCAATAGATATATTGAGAAGCCTTCATCCAGAAGATGGCTGATAAAACAACAGGAATTGCATAACGAGATCATTTACTCGTACAGTGTATACAAAACGTATAAATAATTTCCATTAAAATTTGTAAACTAACGTTTTACGACGTTTTTACTTCTTGAAATTTCAAATTGAAATCCTGGCATCTCCGTGATGAAAGCAAGTCACACTAGCTAATAATGCTCATCGGGAAGTGTAAGTTTTCTGTAGTGCAGCGTCAGTGTTTGTCAACAGCGAGAAGTTGCGCTCCGAGTGCTCATATAACTGGATGGGCGCACTCTAAACTTTGAGCCAATTACAGGCCGGATGGAGAGCAGAGAATAACGATGATGATAACCCTAGGTGGCTTTGGTGATCGGGAAAGGAGGACTTGGCGCGCTGCCAGACGGCCGGCGAGGAGGACGGGCAAGTCCGAGATCGATACGACCTAGACACTTATTTTATCGCCACTTACAAGGGATGCGGCTTTTGATCTTTTCGTGTGTACTCGTATGCATAGCTTTCTATCGGATTTTTTTCTGTTACTATGTCATGATTAATAAAAGTGTGCTTTTTACGGCATTAAAAGCTTTTTATTATGTCAATCGAATATTTTTCGATTTTGGTTTTTTGGGATACAAGCGGTAGCATCCAGTACACACGTTCCCTTCATTATTCTTCTTCACTCTTCCATCTTTTTCAAAATTTTCATCATCTCTTTCAAAAATCAAAACTTTCGTTTTGCATTCAATATCAACTGTTTTTCTTTCAAAGCATCGTTGAATCTAGAGAGTATTGTTTGAAGTTATACTGCTGAGTCAGATACAAGGACTGCATTATCTGCGTACAGTAGAACACTAACTTTGCTCTTTCCTATCATCAATTCACAATAATTAAGTCTAGCATCTCGAACACACTTGTCCATGACTATGTTTAATAGCCATGGATTCATCACACATCTTTGCTCTAACACCCTTAAAAACTTCAAAACATTC
This sequence comes from Agapetus fuscipes, assembly GCA_951799405.1. Lineage (NCBI taxonomy): Eukaryota > Metazoa > Arthropoda > Insecta > Trichoptera > Glossosomatidae > Agapetus > Agapetus fuscipes. The sequence continues at coordinate 1,980 of CATOGX010000076.1, read as the reverse complement.
ACTATACTCACCATCAATACGAACACATGCCATACTTTTTTCACAGTTTGCATGCACCGCATTTAGGAAAGTCCCATTCACTCCATATTCTTTCAGAACATCCCACAACATACCTCTATCCACTGTGTCGAAAGCCTTTTCTACATCTTCAAAGGCCGTGAACAGTTTCCCCCACACCGACAATGACACCAACAAATTGTCGTAGAGTAAAAATCTGGCCTCTACCGGTCATGAAACCGGACCGAACATCACTATTTTTAATTTAAGTTTACTTCCTTTGTACATTGCAATACATAAGTAAAAGAAACATTCATATCGGCTTGAGATCAACTTCACGAATGATCTTGCGATGGAACCACAAAAGTTATTAACATGAAATATCACTATTAAAACGTCAATCTTGATACGCTCCTTGACTGATAGGTTGGTACGAGGCTGACCACCCGTGCTGTAAAAATCGGTTCACTTTTGCCAATGCCACCCCGGTTCAGGGAACGGCGGCAGGAGTTGCAAGGTTTATGTCCATGTGAGGTTTTCTTTATTTGTATGCACACATGCAGAATGTGTAGGCGCGAACCTACATGTGCCTGTCTGTGGGCATGCATTTCATATGAGCCTTAAATGCTTACATATCCTTGCAGCTTAGATTATAGATTATAGATTATAGTATGAAAACCGCTTCGGAAACTACTGAATCAATAATACTCGTACCTCGGGTGTAAAGCCCTTTCGCGTCGAACCTATTTTTTGAGACCCTCTTTTTCTCCTTCTGAGGTTGCGTTAATGACCCCTCGCGCTACCTCAAATATAAAAACATAACGTAAACATAGCTTTATACTAAAATCGCATGGAAAGTAAAACGCTCACTAAGGGCGATGTTTTAGTTTCCACCCAGTTTTTTGGTAAACGCTTTGGTCTATTTTATACTTGGCATTGTGTGTGTGTGGCTAAGGGCCCGTGGCCTGACCTCACGCGGGAGATTAAACGGATTAACTCAACACAAAAAACGTATCACGGCCTAAGTGGACCTAAACGTTGGGCGAAGAGGTCGTAAATTGAGGCGATAGAGGAAATTATAGCAGTTTCTTAACATATTTGCTCAACGAACCTATTGAGCTATTAAAGCTCAGTTGATGGATACCTCCATGGATCGGTTTTCAACAAAGCTTGGTCTTAGGGTCAAAACTGATAAGTATTATGGACAAGTGTAGTTTCTGATCTAGGTGGTCGTTTAGTTATGTCAACCCGCCTTCATTTAACACGTAGGGAATACCTTTGTTGATTTGTATGTCCGCCTTATAAGTACCTCTTACATTTAAAACTAACCCTCTTTCATACTCTCCTATCTCTTAAAACTTGAACCCATTGTTTTCCTAAGTACCTCAGAAAGAGTTAGACTCGTATGTGTAAGACGTGCATAATTTGAATTGAGATTGTCATTTAGGAAAATAAATCCTTGGGCGTATTGTTCATGATGATTTTTGCTAGTTGCCATTTCGTGATAATTTGACACTGCAAGGAAGCTTTTAACTTGTCTGGACGTAGTAGTAGTCCTTCATCCTCCACTTCGAGTTCTCAACATTATTTGAGCATCGGATGTCTGGTGACGATTCCAGGTACTTAGGCCATACACTTAAATGCGTCCGGAAGACTGTGATGACTTTCCTTGAAGGTTTTTTTTATTTTTTTTTTATTAGACAAACAAACAGTTATACATGTAATATATGGGATAAACAACATAGTTATACAATTTCAAAAACCAGCAAAGAGTTGACTTACAATTCTTCTTGCTCCGTTATTCGCTGATCGAAGTGTGTGATCGCTTTTGGTGAGCAATTTTGGGACTTTTTTTTATTTATTTTGTATTAGACAAACAAACAGTTATACATGTAATATATGGGATAAACAACATAGTTCTACAATTTCAAAAACCAGCAAAGGTTGACTTACAACTCTTCTTGCTCCGTTATTCGCTGATCG
>CATOGX010000075.1:0-69706 GCA_951799405.1 Agapetus fuscipes | reverse complement strand
ATTGTTGATGATGTGATCAGCGAGCACTGCATAGACATCCTGGCTCTTACTGAGACCTGGCACGAGGGTAGTGAAGACCTCAGCATTAAGCGCCTACGCAGCATGGGATACTCTGTCATAGAAAAGGCTCGAAAAATGCCACCCACTGAATCTGCACACATAACTAACCATGGCGGAGTGGTCATAGTGGTAAAAAATGGTTTTAGGGTCTCTCAGATACAGAGTGTTCCTGAATTTTCTTCATTTGAGTGCATTGCTGGCGTGTTTACGTCTCGTGGATCATCTGTGTTGATTGTGAATGTCTACAGGCCTGGATCCAAGCCTCCCTGTACGTTATTCTTCGATGAATTCAAGAAGCTTTTGACACGCCTGACAACCTATTCCATGCTAGTGTTTATTGTGGGAGATATGAACATCCGGCTTGATAGAGCGGAGGATGGCCACAGCACCAAGTTTTTATGTATGTTGCATGATTTCAATTTTCATCAGCGGGTGAACCAGGTGACGCATGATGCAGGTGGTATCCTGGATGTTGTGATTTGTAATGCAGGTGATCCTCTGCTACAGTGTCAAGTCCTTGACATTGGCCACACGGATCATCGCCTAGTAACCGCAGTTGCGGTATTCAACCCTCCAAAACCAATTTTTAAACGTATCACAAACAGACCTTGGCGGAATTTTAATGTTGAGCAGTTTCAATGTGAGTTGTCTGGAAGCGACATCTGCAACAAAAACTTTATTGCCTCGGCAGACACGAACAAACTTATCAAATCTTACAATAGCACCATGCTCTCGCTGATCAACAAATACGCTCCTCTCAAAACAACCATCAGGAGACAGAGAAGATCTGAGTGCTGGTTTGATGAGGAATGCAGATGTGGCAAAGCAGAGATGAGACGCCTTGAGAGGAGGTATCGACGGTGTCGCACAGAAACTGCACGTGCAACCTGGATGAATGCCCAGACCATCTATTGGACTTTGATAAGGAGGAAAAGGTCGTCCTACTGGACCAGAAAAATGGAGACCGAAGCCAAGAACCCCAGGGCGCTGTGGAAGTCGATGAGCTTTGTCCTGGGAAAAAGTTCTACTCAGCATCCGGAGCTTCCTGCAAGTGAATTCTCTCGTCACTTTTCAGAGAAGTTACGAAGAATAAGAGAATCCAGTGCAGCGACCACTTTTAATCCCCCAGAGTCAAACAATTGTTGCAATGTTATTTTTTCATTTAAGCCTGTCTTGTTGAATGATGTTGTTAAGCTTGTACTCACATGTCCAAACAAGCAATGTAAACTAGATCCAATTCCAACATGGCTGGTCAAAAGATGCTTGAGTGAGGTGGCACCTATTCTGTCAGCATTGGTCAACAAGTCTCTCACTACAGAGTGTATTTTTCCCACGGAACTTAAAAAATCAATTGTTACACCAATTCTCAAAAAATCAAGCCTTCCAGCTGATTCTGTGGAAAATTATAGACCTGTGTCGTCCGTTCCTTTTATATCGAAAATTATTGAGAAGGCCGTTGTTTGGCAACTCACTCAGCACATGGAGCGAGGCGGATATCTGTCTAAGTTTCAGTCAGCATATAGAAAAGCTCATTCCACTGAGACTGCCTTACTTCGCATTGTGAATGATGTGATAGCTGCGGTTGGGGACGGTGCTCTTGCCATGGTGGCAGTACTTGACATGAGCGCTGCCTTCGACACTGTTGATCACAGTATACTCATCACTAAGCTTGATAGGTTGTACGGAGTCCGAGGAGGAGTATCTAAATTGCTATCTTCATATCTGAAAGGCAGATGTCAGACTGTGGATGTTGATGGTGAGTCATCAGGTATGCCCATGGACTGTGGTGTGCCTCAGGGATCTGTACTCGGGCCTTTACTTTTTACCCTGTACACAAATGATCTTGAGAGCACTGTACTGATGAACGGCACCAGCTACTATTCTTATGCTGATGATATTCTACTTTGTCGTTTCTGTCAGCCATCTATGACAGATGCCTGTAGTCTTGAGATGGTCCGGTGCATTGAAGTGGTGGCTGAGTGGATGGCAAGGTGTCGCCTTAGAATGAATCCAGACAAGACAGAATTCATCTGGATGTCGTCTCCTGGTAGGAAACACTTGCTTGGCTCTTCACCAATTAAAGTAATGGGCCTGGATGTGTATCCATCTAGCTCAATTAAGTTTCTTGGGGTCCATCTTGACAACACTCTCTCCATGAGTATGCAAATAAGCTCGACTGTGAGCTCCTGTTTTTTTCACCTGAGGCAGTTGAGATGGGTCAGAAACTGTTTGACATCCGAAGCTGCTAAGATTCTCATTGCGTCCTTTGTTGTGTCGAGACTGGATTATTGCAATGGTCTGTTCTGGGGTCTTCCAAGGTTTCAGCAGTCTAGACTGCAGTCCGTCTTTAATGCTGCAGCCAAATTACTTTTAGGAGGACGAAAAACTGACCATGTCTCTCCTCTGTTGCGGCGCCTTCATTGGCTGCGAGTCCCAGAGAGGATTGAGTACAAAATATGTGTTTCTGTTTTTAATGCCCTCAGAGGAGTTGCCCCATCGTACTTGTGTGAATTGTGCAGAGTCGACCAGATAGGTGGAAAACGATGCACTCTTCGTTCTGCACAGAGTGACGCCGTAAACAGGCTTCAACTGCCTCTTCGACGGAACAGAACTGGTTTCGGAGACAGGGCTTTTAGTTCGGCTGGTCCATCCTGCTGGAATAGTCTACCTCTGGAGTTGAGAACAGAGACCAGTGTTGGCAGTTTCAGGAAGTTGCTTAAGACACATTTGTTTAACAGAAGCTTCAACACATAAAAGCGCCCTTGGGGTGGCTAGTGCCACTAAACGGCGCTGTATACAAATTGTCCAATTATTATTATTATTATTTTATGGACATGAATTGATCCATCCGATCGCTGATCAATTTCAAGACCCAAAAAACATTTCAGTTCAAAAACATTGATCTCGAATTCTCGTTGCAGATGTTTGATAATTGGTTCAATGGCTTCTTGCTTCTCTGCTGCTATCAAGCCATCGTCCACATAGATTCCCAGAATCAACATACCATTCTCATTATTGCAGATGAATACACAAGGATCTGATTCGCTCCCTTTAAAGCCATATTTGTTGATAAATGAAGTAAATTTCTTGTTCCAGCATCGTGACGCCTGTTTCAGACCATACAAGCTCTTCAAAAGTTTACATACTCGTCCACTTCTGTCGTCATATCCAACCAGTGTTGCCACCTTAGCCCTTTTGGGGCTAGATCTAGCTCTTTTTACTGTCGGTGAACTCGTTGTTTAATGATTTAGCCCGAAAAGGGCTATCTAGCCCTTTTCATTTACTTAAAAATATTGTATGAAAATCTGAAATTTGCGCCATGCTAACATCGCGATAACATTGAACTTTCGCGATTTTTGTCATATATATTGTTTTTTTTTTTGGTAGATAGGTACCATTTGTTCGATTATGGCAACATATTATCTATGACAACTAAATGATTCTAGACGGAAAATTTGTTTATTTTAGTTTGTAAAATAACTAATATTTTTAATTTTTGAACCTAATTTTGAAAAAAATTATTGTGATTCAAACTAAAAAATTAATACATAAGTAATTGAAATCATTAGTCCAGGTGTTTTTTTAGCCTTTTTTTACACCAACTCTTTTTGTGCTCCTTTTAGCCCGATCTAGCCCTTTTTAGCTTCTTCAATTGCCCCCATTACTAAAACTAAGGTGGCAACACTGACAAAGAGCCCTCAAACACACTTGACATTTGTATTATATTTTTAAGTGTGTACAAATACTAGACTAGAGAATTTTGTCGTTTTATGCGTTGCAACATATGTCGGTTCGAGATTCGAAAAACTTTAAATTTTGATTTTGTTCAAACGGGACAGGGCCCTTAAGGATAAAGCGCAGTATTTTACTTACTTCTCTCTTGCGATGGACGAAAGTACGGACGTGTCGGATACGGCACAATTCCTTATATTTGTATGAGGAATTGACGAAAACTTTTCCGTTGATGAGGAGTTATTAAAAATGTGCAGTCTCGAAGGAACTACAAAGGGAGAGGATTTATTTCACCACTTGGACCAAGCTCTGATTTCGTGTGGCTTGAGCTGGGATAAATTAACTAGCATCACCACGGACGGCGGAAAAAATATGAGCGGTCATAATAAAGGTGTTGTCGGAAGAGTCAACAGCAAACTGCAAGAGTTTGGATCGGAAGTTCCATTTACATTTCACTGTATTGTCCATCAAGAAGCATTGTGTTGCAAAGTTTTATCGTGGAAAGAAATAATGGATACCGTTGTATCTGCTATTAATTTTATAAGAAAAAATGGGCTTACTCACCGCCAGTTCCAAAAGTTTTTGGAAGATGTGGAAGCTGAATATGGTGACGTGATGTATTACTGTGAAGTAAGATGGCTAAGCCGAGGAGCAGTACTTCAACGATTTTTTTATTTGAGGAAAGAAATTTGTAACTTTATGGAGATGAAAGGAAAGGCAATACACGAACTTTCCAACCACCAGTGGGTTGTAGATCTTGGGTTTTTAACTGATTTGACTGCCGAACTGAACATACTCAATACACGTTTACAGGGGAAAAATAAATTGATATGCAATATGTATTCAGATGTTAAATCATTTGAAATGAAACTAATATTATTTATCAAGCATATCGATGAAAGGAAACTCGATCATTTTCCAAATTGCAAGAAAGCAGTAGAAGAAGCTGGAATAAATTTTGTTTGGCAAAATACTAAAATGAAAAGTGCATTAATGCAACTACAAACTGAGTTTGAAAACCGGTTTGCTGATTTCAAAAAGATCTCACGTAAGATGAAGATTTTCGAAAACCCCTTTGCAGTAAATATCGGTAATGTACCAAGCGATTTGCAAATCAACGTAATAGATTTGCAAAGTGATAACACTTAAAATGGCTTTTAAGGAAAAAACTAATTTGGTGGATTTCTATGGGAGTTTGCCTTCTGAAAACTACAAGGATTTAAAAAGGTTTGCTCAGCAAATAATTACTATGTTTGGTAGTACATATATTTGTGAACAAACTTTTTCAATTCTGAATTATCGAAAAAACAAACACTGTTCTCGGTTATCGAATTCACATTTAGACGCAATACTACGCGTCTCTACTTCAAAAATGCAAGCTGATATTAAAAACTTGCAAGTCAAATGCAATCACAAAAATCTCATTGATTTTATTAAATACAATAAATGTCGTTAAAATATACACTTAGCGTTTTATTTTTAAAACTAAAATATTTGTACATAAATATTGTATGTATACCTACTGCAAGTGCGGCCCGCACTGATCCCCATGAAAAATATTTGGCCCTTTTACAACAAAAGGTTGCCGACCCATGCTCTAGTTAACAGTGCCGCCAACACCTCAGCCGGGACCACTCCGACCCCGGGGAGCGTTTTGTGAAGTGTCGCTACTGACGATGACATCAGAGAAAAACTTACTGCCATCGTTGGCCAGTTAGGGCCGGGGATGGGGTATCACTACCCCCAACTGGCGCGTGTGGTTGACGGTGCACTCGCGGGAGACGACGTTGGTCGCGACCTTATTGCGTGGCTGTCGCTCGTCTTCTCAATATCTGACCAGCAGAGCACCTTCACTAATGGTGCCCCGGTGCGGGCCGATGTTGCGAGGGATCAACCTGCGGTTGGAAGAAAAGCTAAGCAACTGGTGCGTCGGCAGGTATACCATAAAATCCAGGAAACTTATAAGTTAAACCCTGGTGTGGTAGCGAGGAAAGTGCTTGATGGCACTTGGAAAGGATCAAGGCCCATACCCCCGCCATTGTCGGTATTCCGCGATACGTGGGAGCCGATTTTTGGTGCGGAGAGCAAGCCCGTCACGTGCAAAGCACGAAAGATCCTTTCCTCAGAACATCCATTAAATCGCATCTTTACCACACCCATATCTTATAGGGAAGCCGCAGAGTGCCGTGTAAGGATCAGCACGGCACCCGGCCCGGACAAGATCACTGCTCGACAATGGGGTAAAGTCCCTGCACTCATTCAAAGTTGCGTGCTAAATATCCTCCTGCTCGTTGGGCAAGCTCCTGTTGAACTAACCAGGACCCGAACGATTTTTATCCCCAAAAAAGGACAAAATTTGCCCAGCAACTACAGACCAATATCTATTGGATCTGTGGTGCTGAGGCACTTTAATAAAATTATATCCAAGATCCAAGAAAATTATATCCAGAATACTAAAATGTAACACCATAGATGAACGCCAGAGGGGGTTCATCTCAGCAGACGGTATGGCTGAGAACATTTTCCTGTTGCACGCAGCCATCAGGCATGCAAAATCAGCAACCAGGACCCTCCACATCGCCTCGCTTGATGTAGCTAAGGCCTTCGACTCTGTAAGTCGACACGCAATGTATGATGCTCTTGGTCAGGTGGGCGCACCTGCCAAATTTATTAGATATATAAAATCACTACATGAGAACTCTATAACATACTTTTCGGACAACGCTTGTAAAACTAGGGATATTATCGTCCGGAGAGGGGTAAGACAGGGCGACCCGCACTCGCCGGTGCTGTTCAACCTTGTTGTTGATACGGCACTGCGAGCGCTTCCTTAGTACGTCGGTTTCGACCTTGGAGGTACCAAGCTAGGCGCTCTAGCATTTGCCGACGATGTAGTTCTGCTTGCTGGCCACGACACTGGACTTCAGGAATCGTTGGACCGGTTTACGGCCATACTTGGCGACAGTGGAATGTCGATCAACACAAGCAAATGCCGAACTCAGTCCTGGGTGGCCTCCGGGAGAGACAGAAAGGTTAAGGTGGTGGGGCGAGACTTCCGCGTCGGCGGGATAACGCTCCCCTCTGTACCCTTGACGTCTTCCTGGGACTACCTGGGGCTGGAGTTCGGCGAGGAGAGCATAACCAGAAATGCCAGACCAGAGGAGGTGTTGAAGCTAGGGTTGCTTAACCTATCTAAAGCTCCCCTGAAGCCCCCAGCAGAGGCTACAAATTCTAAAGCTCCACCTTCTCCCAGCGCTCACACACAGCTTGGTCTTTAGCCATCTCACGGCTAAACGACTAAAGGCTATGGATATATCCATCAGAGCTAATATAAGGCGCTGGTTACGCCTTCCCGCAGATGTCGCTGTCGGATATTTCCATGCTCCGATAGTTAAAGGAGGACTGGGCGTTGTCTCTCTCCTACGCTCCATACCCTTACTTTTGAAGCGACGTGTCGAAGGATTGCACCTTCAGTCGGCTCTACAGGCGGGAAAAGTGGTTGGACTTCTCGAGTGGAAGCCTATGCTTACCTTAGCCAACAAACTTCATAGTAGTGGTCTTAATGATTCGAAGGCCGTCAAAAACTTCTACACGTAGAAGTTGCACGCAAGTGTTGACGGGGCGGAACTTCGTGAGTCTGCCAGGAGCAGAATGTCCACCGACTGGGTTAGCGCTCGTTCGCGAGCGATACCAGGAGGGGACTATGTGAGCTATCACCGCACTCGCATAAATGCTCTTCCGGGCAAAATTAGGACTAGCCGGGGGAGGCGCACGGCGAATCCTCTGGATGTGGCGTGCCGCAGTTGATGCAGAAACTGCGGCTCACATCATCCAGAACTGCCCGCGCACCCACGGCGGCCGGATCTTTTGGCATGATGCCATCGTTACGACGTTGGCAGCATCGCTTCGCTCCCGCAGATGGAGCGTATTAAAGGAGCAGATGATGACTGTTTCGGGGCGCGAATGTGTACGCCTCAAACCTGACATAGTCGCGTACCGACGAGGCACGGAAGCCCTGATACTGGACGCGCAGGTGGTGTCCGGTAGTGGCAGGTTGGACGACGTCCACCAAGACAAGGTGGACAAGTACTCCGGTCCGACATTCGTAACCCATGTGGCGGGACTAGCCGGAGTGGATGCAGCGAAGGTGAAAGTTGAGAGCGCCACCCTCTCGTGGAGGGGGGTTTGGTCGGGGAAAAGTGCCGGTAACTTACTGGCACTGGGTTTTCCTAAGGGTGTCCTTCGTGGTATCACGACCAGGGCTCTTTGGGGATCCCATATGAATTTTGGGCATTGGAGGAGGCACGGTTGATCGTTGCTGGCAACGTCCGCTTTTATAACAAAGAACTGCTCAATAAATTCCCAGGCAGGAGAACCCTGGAGGCGATTAAATCATTGCGCCAAGGTAAGGCTCACAGGGATAAAGTGAAAAAATTTGTGCGAGAGCTGAAAAATCGGCCCAGCACAAGCCCAACTAAAAGTACTAATGTGAGCCCAAGACCTAGACGTGTCACACGTCAAAGTACAAGGGCCAACATACAGGAGCCAAATATTCAGCCCAGTACTAGCTCTAACATTGTTGGATGTGCAACGCACAGACCATTCTATACTATTCACGGGAGCAGTGACTCTGACAGCGAGACGGGGACTGAGAGCGCCACAAATAGTGATCACACTACTAATTTACCCAGAAGCGCCTCAGTCCTGCCCAGACCTTCAACGGTGCGACCTTCATCTGCCGACAACGAGGGGGACGATCGCCTGATAGTGGCAAGTCTCAGAGCCATTGTGCTAAAGTTCGGCCCGGACACTGGGTTTAAGCACTCAACCCTGGCCGGACTAATAGCACGGGCAATTGAGGGGGAGGACGTCGGCTCTGCCTTTATGGCTTGGCTGGCGTCCGTCTTCCCGCCTAAAAGGAGGCGCCGTGTCGGGCGTGACAATCCACCTCAACGACGGCAGACCGATGTGATAATGGAAGGACCGGCAGTTGGGAGGAAGTCCAAACAGCTGCGGCGCAGACTGAGATATGTATATACCCAATTACAATTTGGGCTTAACCCTGGTAAGGTCGCAAGGGAGGTGCTAGCAGGCACAGTTTGTGAGGCGAAGGACCCGTTCCCGCCATTTTCGGACTTCTGTGATACATGGAAACCGATAATGGGACAGGAGAGCAAACCAGTTCCTACTACGACTCCGAAAACGGTGGCTGACGACCACCCCCTTAGGCGTTTGATCGCTACACCGATCTCCGCCAATGAGGCACAGGCATGCCGTGTCAGGATCAGCACCGCACCGGTATTACAGCCAGACAGTGGGGCAGGGTCTGCAAACCGATTCAGACTGCGGTACTGAATCTTCTTCTGCTGGTCGGGGTTGTCCCTCTTGGTCTCTCCAAGACCCGGACGATCTTCATTCGGAAAAAGGGAGACAACGTCGCGAGTAACTACAGACCGATATCTATCGGCTCTGTTGTGCTCCGACATTTAAACAAAATTCTGTCCAGGCGACTAAACTCATGCAACATTCTCTCGGGCACCCAAAGAGGCTTTATTGCCGCTGACGGCTGCGCCGAGAATATCTACCTGCTTCAGGGGGCAATCTGGCAGGCTAGAAACCATATTGAATCGCTACATCTAGCTTCACTGGATGTTAGCAAGGCTTTTGATAGCGTATCCAGACACGCTATATACGACTGCCTTGGCCGAATTGGTGCACCGGCCAAATTTATTAAATACGTACAATCACTGTATGAAAACGCAACCACCAATTTATGGCTTAATAACATCAGTTCCGATGATATCGTGGTTCGGAGGGGAGTCAGGCAGGGCGACCCGCTCTCGCCGGTTCTTTTTAACATTGTGATTGATACTGCTTTGCGAGAGCTTCCGGCACACGTCGGATATACCTTAAATGGTCATGAGCTCGGCGCCCTCGCTTTCGCCGACGACGTTGTGCTGCTCGCCAGCCATGAGACCGGACTCAAGGAGTCGCTGGACCGGTTTACGGAGAGACTTCGACTCTGTGGAATGGACATAAACCAGGCAAAAAGCCGAACCCAATCCTGGGTAGCTTCTGGGGGAAACAAAAAGGTCAAAGTGGTGGAGGGTAACTTCCGTGTGAACGGACAGCCCCTCCCCGCGATGGGTTTGCGGGACTCCTGGGACTACCTGGGGATAAAGTTTGGTGCGAAAGGTGCGGTTGACGACCGCGCACCCGACCTTCAGCTAACTGACGGGCTATTGAACATCTCTAAGGCACCGCTGAAACCCCAGCAGAGGCTCCTGATCCTGAAGCACCACCTATTACCTGCATTAAATCATGCGGTGGTGTTCGGTAGAATCACCTCGAAACGCCTTAAGCAAATGGACGTTTACGCTTAGGACAGCGCGTAAACGCTTAGAATTTTAGAAATGTCTATCACTGATAAGTGGGGATTTTTTTTCAACAAGCTCTTTCTGTTGTCCTGCGAGTACATGGAAAACACTCCAAGGGGTTTCTTGGGATGTTCCGGATGTTTCTTTTGTATCTTGGGAGCCCACTCCAAGGCGTCTTGAAGGATCTCTCCGAGTAGACGGTAGCATCTCAACTTCTGCTGAAACAGCAACCAGGTGGCCTTGCATTCTGCCGTAGTGTACGGCTCAAAGGCTATACTCTCCCAGTCGAGTTTCTCCACGCGTGTCCTGTACTTCAACTTGTCATCCTTGGGTAGATGTTCTTGCATACGGAGAACCATTTTTTTCACATCCTCCGCAGGCCATGATATTTCTAGATCTTCCGCAGGATGTTCTTCAGCAGAAAAAGGTGATTTTACATGTTCTGCGGGCTGTTCATCGACAATCAGAGTTGTTTTTGGAATGGCTTGTTTCTTCTTAGTTGCCATTTTATTTCTTAAATAATTTTGGCCAGTAAAATGGTCAAAATACTCCTCTGTGCAATGTTTATTTTCTTTCAATGTAATTTTCTTGTTTATATTTTTTTTCTGTTTCTATTTTTCCTGTATTTTTTGATCAATGTATTTCTTTTTTTATGGCTTGGCTGGCGTCCGTCTTCCCGCCTAAAAGGAGGCGCCGTGTCGGGCGTGACAATCCACCTCAACGACGGCAGACCGATGTGATAATGGAAGGACCGGCAGTTGGGAGGAAGTCCAAACAGCTGCGGCGCAGACTGAGATATGTATATACCCAATTACAATTTGGGCTTAACCCTGGTAAGGTCGCAAGGGAGGTGCTAGCAGGCACAGTTTGTGAGGCGAAGGACCCGTTCCCGCCATTTTCGGACTTCTGTGATACATGGAAACCGATAATGGGACAGGAGAGCAAACCAGTTCCTACTACGACTCCGAAAACGGTGGCTGACGACCACCCCCTTAGGCGTTTGATCGCTACACCGATCTCCGCCAATGAGGCACAGGCATGCGTCTCATTGGCGGAGATTGGCGGAGACGTCGCTCAACAAAGCTGCCCAGCGGGACCACCATGCTGCAACAAGCAGCAACCCGCCAAACTATGGCACAGCAACTGCTGCAACAAGCAGCAACCCGCCAAACTATGGCACAGCAACTGCTGCAACAAGCAGCAACCCGCCAAACTATGGCACAGTAACTGCTGCAACAAGCAGCAACCCGCCAAACTATGGCACAGTAACTGCTGCAACAAGCAGCAACCCGCCGAACTACGGCACAGCAACTGCTGCAACAAGCAGCAACCCGCCAAACTATGGCACAACAAACACTGCTGCAACAAGCAGCAACCGCTGAACTACAGCAACTCCCGCTGCAGCCGACTCCTCAATTCCAACCAGCGCAACAAGGCCCTGGAGGTTTGAACGTCGCCCAACATAGCTGCCCAGCACAACAAACAACAACCCCTGAACTACAGCACAACCAACCGCCGAACAACGGCACAGCAAACACTGCTGCAACAGGCAGCAACCACCGAACAACGGTACAACTAGATCTGGCCGACGAGTTCACTTTCCAGACAGATTCTACTAAAATCCTGAGAGAATAATATCAAGACTCACCGATCACCACCTTCATCGCATCTGCCCTTGGCAAATGCTGGAGGGGACCTCTGTAGTGATTCTGTACCTAACAGGGCTGTTAATTTTGAATTTTAGAATGCTGCTTCATTTGTTCCCAAAAACAATAGCTTGGAAAAAACAATAAAATTTGCGTGTAAGAAAAGGGCATGCAAGAGTTTTATTTAATAACACCCAACACTCAAAGACCTTTACACATCCAAAAAGCTGTGCCTGAATTCCAATAAGACGGGAGTTCATATGGTTTGCTTCTAAAAGAAGACAACATTTGATACCTGTCGGTGACCTGGTTGTTGGTGGGGTGTGTGTAAGGCCCAGTACATCCGTAAGGATTCTTGGAGCGGTCGTGGACAGCAGCCTGTCAATGGAGCAGCACATAAGTACCATAGTTTCTTCCTGCTTTTATCATCTTAGACAGATCAAAACAGTGAAGAGACATTTGACAAATGATTGCGTTAAAACGCTCATATCTTCACTGGTTCTGTTTAGGATTGATTACTGCAACATTCTTCTGGCAGGTTTGCCGCGTGTGCAGCTGAGCAGATTGCAGTCTGTGATGAGGGCGTCAGCACGCATTGTGTTCGGTGCCAGTAAATACGATAGCTGTACACCTTTTCTGCTGGAATTACACTGGTTACCAGTGGAGGCCCGAATACAGTACAAAGTGTGTGCCCTCATGTACAGGGCTGTCACTGGCGCGGCACCAGACTACATAAGGGAAATGTGCTCTTTCAGAGACTTGGGGGAGAGACATCGTGCTCTTAGATCGGCACAGAGTGCAGCCCATGAGATGGTTTTACCTCTCAGATCACAAAAGACTGTTTATGGGGATCGCGCTCTTTACTATGCAGGTCCCCAGCTCTGGAACGATCTTCCTCTGAGTCTCAGGCGGGCTGCTGACTATGACAGTTTCAGGGGAGGCCTGAAGACACACCTTTTTTCTAAATTTTATGAAATTTCTGAACAGTAGCTCTACTATAACTGTATAACTTGGAATTACTTTAATTGTATTTTTGTTTGGTTTCTGAAATTGATGTAGATACAATTTGATTTGATTTTTTGTTCTCGTCAAACGTTGGTGTAATTTATTGTACTTTGATTTTATATTCTGCTGAAATTTATTATTCTGCCATTTTAAATATTTGTTTGTCCGTAAGTTTAAGTTAATGTTAATTATTGTTTTTACAACGTGTAAAGCGCCCTTGAGGTGATTGATCACAGTACGGCGCTAAAGAAATCGTCCAAAAAATAAAATAAATAAAAATAAATTATGCTACGCAGTACAAAGTCCTTTCTTGGGTTGTATCAGTTTTGTCGCAAATGAGCATGCTCTACGACCACTTCCGCAGCACGTCATTGAT
Source organism: Agapetus fuscipes (assembly GCA_951799405.1). Lineage (NCBI taxonomy): Eukaryota > Metazoa > Arthropoda > Insecta > Trichoptera > Glossosomatidae > Agapetus > Agapetus fuscipes. Next base: position 56,510 of record CATOGX010000075.1, on the reverse strand, counting down.
GTTTGACATCAACCTTTTACCGTCATTCAGGGGAATCTTCTGCACCCTAGGAGCAGATTGGGAGGCAGAGGTAGTTTCTTTCGAGGCAATTATTGAGGAAGTGAGATCTCACTTATTTAGATTTCTGGTTATTAGCATCCCAGAAAGGTTTCAAATCAAGCATTATGCGCGCATTATAAACTTAGCTGTATTGGTTAATCAGAATTATCTCGTCACCGACGCAGAATGGAATGCGTTTAAGGACTACAACACGGAGGGTATTAAGGCGCATATAAAAAGCTCACAAGATGTCCCGTCACCTCGCGTAGGAAAAACGATCGGGCTCCATACAAACGTCTCAGTATGATTTGTTCTGAAAATAATCAGTTTAAAAGCATTTAAAATCAAATTCTCCTCGTCTACTTCAATTTTAATTACTCTTTTCCTATCCTTGAAAAACTATGCTCGTCTATAAAATCACTGACTACGAGGGGCGGTAGGCCTAGGCCTAGTCATTTTCTATTGAATCAATGGGGTGGGGGGGCAGTGATGCACTGTCTGTTGTCTGACTGCAGGCGAGGCATTTAGAGCTAGGACCAGTTATTTCTATATGGACTCCTAGGCCTAATGCCCCCGCAAAAATGATAACGAAATAGAAAAATATAGGCCTACATTGTCATTTACTAGGTTGTAGGACCTACTAAAAATATTGAACTATCTAGAATAATAGATGTTAGAATGACAAAATGTTCAATTTTTAAATAGTTTTTCTCTTTTTTGTTTATAGATTAATCTCGTTGGTCAATTGTGGCAAAACAATCTGGAAGAACTAAACACAGTAGTTTCAAAAGTAAAGAGTGCCTTTTGAAACACGAGGAAACGCAAGCACAAATACTTAGAATTCCTCCATCAAAAATACGAAGCAGGTTCGGGAAAAATTACTGCTTCCTATGCCTGTCCTTACCAGGTGGAATAGCTGATTTCACTCGGTGACATATTTGGCGGATCACTTGGCAGACATCTTAGAGTTTTTAGATGAGCTGTCTGAAGAAAATGCAGGTGTTTCCTATCTAAAGAACATGACACCAGAGTTGGTTCTTACTACGCAGATGCAGGCTACTTTTGTTGCTGAAAACTGTGTGGCGCTGGTTGAATTGATTGACCTTTTGGAGGGAAACTCATATCCTACAGCCCACCTACTAAATGTGCGACTTGACATCCTTTCAACTAAGCTGACCCTGTTGGCAAATGGGGTTTTTTCAGCAGGACTGGAAGAGAAAATCAGTGAAATCCTGCTTGTGAAGAAGGCCGTTTTGCAACAGCAATTCAAACTTGTAGCCCAAACAAGCCTGACCAAACTAAAAAAACTTGAGGGCTTCTGATCCTGCGCGATCGGCTTTTTGTAGCATAGGGAAACTGTTCCATCCATCCAATGTCCGTATAGCCATCTGTATCCGTACTTGAAAAGATTAGAAGAGCGTACCAGGAAAAGTATCAATTATGAATAGGTGACGATCTGATCCAAGAATGGTACAGTATGCTGGGGAGACGCAGACACCAACACAAACATAGAAAACACACACAATCAGAATACTAAACACACCGCACCACAGCAAAAACGTACGATTTTTGCTGTGCGAGTAGCTAAACAAAATGACGAAAGGATAATACCGAATAGTAAGGCCGACGAGCCACCCGTCCCGACTGAGTTTGCTGTGATTTCTCAGTCATAAGGCGAATGCCAGGATGGTTCCAATCAAGTCGGGCACAGCCGCATTCCTTTCCACTAATCCAAAACACACCTAGGAGCCCGCGCTCAAACAAAGTATAATATGAACTGGCGAGATCAGACGCTCGACCAGGCAAACCATAAAGCAAATCCAATCCTTGTACGCGATAAGCAAGGTTCCCTCCATGTAACCCTTCACCAAAAAAAAATGCCAGTAGGATGAATATTTCCAACTCTCAGGCTGACATAAAGAAGTTGCTGTCAGACTTACCTGGCTCGTCAGTAATTAACTTCCCTGAGTTTTTGGAGGGGTATTTGAAAATGAAAGATTTTGTTTTAGAGGAGCAAGAGAAGCCTGACACCGAGCACATTGACATGTGCCAGCTTCTGTGCTCAATGAAAGCAGACTTTGTAAGATTCACAACGATTGCATTGAAGGCAATTTGGTTGCCCACATCAAGTGTAGATGCTGAGCGTTCCTTTTCAAGATACTCTGTGGTAGTAACCGACCGCCGCAGAAGCCTTAAGCCTGAGAATGTTGAGATTGTTACTATGGTAGCATTTAAATAGTAGTGTAAACACTGTGCCTATAAAGGTATTTTTAGTTAGTAGTATTTTATTTTCTGTATTTTTTAGTGAAACAAAGTAGGCCTACACTATAGTAACCATCAACTAAAATAAAAATAAAAAGTCTGGACACTCAGCCTATAAAGGAATTTTCATTAAGTAGTTATTTGGGTACAGTTCCTAACTTCCTGTAATGCCACCTATGTTGGGTTGGTACATTACACCTTAAAAAATAACCCCGCCAAAATGCGAAATTTCCATTTTTTAAAACGATATGAATATAAAAATAAAAACACTTCTGTAGGGCTATAACAATAGAAGCTGTCGTCTTGGGCAGGTGGAAAAATCAGCAGTGGCAGAGCATGCACTACAGGGAGGCCATAGCATTCTGTTTTCCAATACTGATGTTCTTAACACTACCCGGCAGTGTTATACTAAGCTTAATCATGAAGCAATTGAAATCTTGAAAGCACCGGGACAATAATTTTAACCGAAAGGAGGAGACATCAAGATTGGACAAGCTATGGAATCTAGCCCTCCGTAGATGTTCAAAAAGACCGCCAAATAATATTTCCAAGATGAACGGGACCTTTACAACCAATGGGAATGAACTTAGCACGCCTGCGCCAGTACAGACCAATAGTAGTCCTTGTGACTCGGTGACATCATTACGAACCAATCATATTGCAATTACGTCATCTTGCTTGCCGGGCAATGGCGGGTTGATTTCTCACAGTAAAAACGACAATACTAATCCAAAGGCTGGCGTTGTTTCTAATACAGCAGATCCTGTAAGGTCACAGCGACTAGCCAACCGCTGATAATGCCCATCGGAGCAATGGGCGAAACTGTCCGGAAAGAATCAACCAGACCACGGCTACATAGCCTGAATAAAGTGATTGTGTCAACAAGAACCGGCCGTGAAAGCTTCAATGTACAATCAAGACCAATAATGATGGGGGCGATAAAATGTAAAATAACTTGGGCCTTTTACCAGTACAAAACAGAAACAAAACATGCAGAAAAATTATGCACCCTTCTTCACACTGGAGTGGTTAAAATAGATGACGCCGTTTTCACATACATATATACGTACTTTCTTGTGAAAAATATGCTTTATGATTCTCACATTCTGCTCCAAGTTTCATAATGAAATCTATAGATGGTGCTTTTCAACTGACATGACTCGCACATGAATAAGCAAGATTGGTGGTCAAATACCCCACAATTTTACATAAATAGTAAATAGATGTCGCTGCTCCATCAAAACAAGAGACATGTAAAGTGTCTTCCTTTTTAATGCTTATATCTCTAGTATACTCATACTTTCATCAACGCACTTTCTTCTTATACACTTGACTTTCATGCTGAAGAAATGGAGGGTATTGATGGAGCGGTGGAGGTTGCAATAGACTTCAATCGCTACAGTACCCTTAGTAAGAGTTGCAAAACTTGAGTAAAGTAAAGTTTACGGAAAGTATTAAAGAGTGATTTTCCCCAAAATCTGCCGTTTTTGTTTCTTACACTTTATGGTCTTAGCAAAAGAGTTACAGTGATGAAGAAAATCAAGTTCAAACAAACAAAAACGGCAGATTTTGGGGAACACCACTATTTAATACTTTCCGTAAACTTTACTCTACTCAAGTTTTGCAACTCGTACTCAGGGTACAGCTGTGTAAGTACAAGTAATAAACATGTTTGAAACATGAAACACGTTAGATACAACATCAATGAAACTTTGACAAATCCATTCTTCTCTACAACACGGTTTGTAAAATGATTGGTTTCACAAGCCAACATAACTAAAAACAGAGCAACAAGAAGTCACTTTGGAATACCTTTGCATGTCATACGTAATGGATCAATTTTGACTGACCAGTGAAGACAGCATCAATCTTGGAGTAGCCGCTGGGAGAACTTGATCATCTATTATTTCTGTGCCAAGGACGGATCCTCAAGTTCTTGAGTCACATAGCAGCCAGAAGATTGGAGAGCAAACGACAAATCTTCATCTTGGAGATCTCTTCATTAAGGATGCATCGGTTTGAAGATCCACATTTTAGAATCTTGAAGAATTCTCCAGTTCTTCAGTCACATTATAGCCAGGAGGTTGGAAAGCAAATGACAAATCTTCATCTTGGAGATCTCTTCATTATGGAAGCATTCGTTCAAAGACCGACGTTGTTTGAATCTAGAAGAATTCTCCAGTTCTTCAATCACATTGTAGTGAAAAGCTCGGAGAGCAAATGACAAATCTTCATCTTGGAGATCTCTTCATTATGAAAGCATTGGTTCTAAGACTGATGTTGGATAATCTTGAAGAATTCTCCAGTTCTTCAATCACATTGTAGCCAAAAGCTCGGAGAGAAAATGACAAATCTTCATCTTAAGAGATCTCTTCATTATGGAAGCATTAGTTCAAAGAGTGACATTACAGAATCTTGATGAATTCTTCAGTTCTTCAATCACATTGTAGTGAAAAGCTCGGAGAGCAAATGACAAATCTTTATCTAGGAGACCTCTTCATTATGGAAGTATTCGTTCAAAGACCGATGTTGGTGAATCTTGATGAATTTTCCAGTTCTTCAGTCACATTTTGGTTATAGTCCAGGACATCCATGAGATGCTTCTGATAACTGGAAGGTTGGAGATATTCAACTTTATATCCTCTTTATTACCGAAGCTTTAAGTAAAATTGCTCAGTCCAAAGACCAATCTTCCATTTGTCACTTTTGGTCTCTCCATTACCAAATTCGCAACTAAGCTACACATATTGTGTACCTTTTCGCCGCGTTATATCCGAAGAGCTTCTCACGTGGCGAGTGGCACCTATTTATTTATACAGGTAAGGAGCCGGCCTTACACCGATCACTTCCGTTGAATCGGGGAATTACAGAAGCTTTGAATGCGGTTCAGTCCTAAGACGAGTTATCTAGTTCTTTGATCACATTGCTTGTAGACCCTTGGATAACCTTATGATGCTTTGGTTGGTGAGAGATTGGGAATTTTGAGTTAGGTGTTTTTTTTTAAAGTCCATTTAAACACAAGGAAACTTAAAATACCAGGGAGGCATCACAGGTTCGTGGAACTTTCTGGATTAATCAGCAGATGTATATATAGTTGACTTCCTGTAGAATGAGCAGTATTCTGATCTTCATATTGGCGATTTTTTCCGTAGTCTTGTTTCTTCAATTGCCGCAAAATCCGTCTGTAAAATGAAGTGCAGAAAAAACATATGAAATGCAGTTTAAATGATTGAGAAAACATTTAAAAGTATTTGTGAATATTTATATCGTTAATTAGATGCGTGATGATAAGTAAAAACAGAGATTATAGAGTTTTTATTTACCGGCAAGCACGCGGACTCACACGCGCATTTGACAGCAGCCATTTTTATTATTTGTATTTTTCTTTAGGGATGGGCGATAAATTTTGATAATCCAAAGTGCCGATATTTAAAAACAAATATCGTTCTGTCTTCTTTCTTCCTTTTTCCCTTCCTTAATTTAAATGTCAATCTTTAGTTTTTTTGGGAATACCAACAACAGTATTTTTGTGTTCTTTTTGCCAACGTCATAAAAATGGTTCACTTTGCCAATATCACCCCTTTGTCAGGGAAGGTCGGCAAAAGTTGTAGGGTTTATGTTCATTTGAGGTTTGGATTTTATCTGTGATTAGGTACATACCTACCTACACATTCAGCATTTGTAAGCGCGAATTACACGTGTTTGTTTGTGGGCATGCATTTGATATGAGCTTTAAATGTTAATATTTCTTTGCAACTAAGATTATAGATTATTATTATAATTACAGAAAAAATGGTCTCGCATATTTATGTTTCAGTTGAGGCTTCAAAAAAACATGAATTTATTGATATATATATATCATTATTATGGTATTTGATAAGTCGATAATATTTTGAATATATATCGATTTGAGATTTTTTTACATCTGCCCATCTCTACAATGAGCTTTACCGGAAACATGCTTTGTTCCGGAAACAGAGCTTTTTGTTTTTTAATGAGGTGCGAACATTTTTGAATCAGGAACTTTTTTTCATCGAGCAAAAGCAAACCATTATTTTATGAGATTACCTACCGGCTACCGGCAACCATCCTTAGCAAATAATCTTATATTTGTGCGCGTTTTCCCTAACACAATATTGCCTCATTGCCATTATAAAAAAATTATAAAAAAAAAAAAACGATCAAACGAATAAAGTACAAAACTATTTCAAAAAGTTATTGTACAATAATTAATTTAGGTAGGTATTACTTATTACTCGTTATTATCTATGAGTGCAATATCAGATATTTTGACAAATTCAAAATAATGTGAGTAGGTCATGAGTAGGTACTGTATCCTGCCGCCGTTCCACTAGGGGTGGCCGGTACCTCTGCAGATGCGTCTCCACTTTTTCTGCCCTTGCACATCTCTTCAATATTCATCACTTTCCCTTTTCTTATTCTCACTCTGCAGGTTCCATTCTTTCGCAATCTTACCTATTGGGCATTCATGCTATTGGGTCTATTCATTCCTTCCTCGGTCTTCCAATTTCTTATGTTCTTTCCTCTGTGCACTTTCTTCATTGGTCGTTCATCAAACATTCTTTCAAGATGTCCGAACCATCTCATCGTGTTTTTTAACTTTCATTCTCACATTCTCTTTTATAACACACTCGTTCATCACCTTATCATTGCGGACTTCATCATTCATTGTCTTTCCAGTCATTGCTCTCAGGTTAGCCATTTCAAATATTTAAAATAATATTCTGCGTTACTCACAGGCTATAAGGAAGTCGTAGAAATGTTCAGATGAATGGAAATTGCAGGTAATAAAGATTTATTTGACAAAATTACTTGATTCAAGAACAGGCATGGCGAATTTAAATTTGCAATGTAAATTGCAGTTTACGATTACCGACCTAGTTCAAGAACGCAGTAGAGTATCACTTTGTATTATAATACATAGATGGCAGTAGGTAACACGATGACGTCCTCGGGTGAATTGATATAGGCAAGATTGTGTCATCACTTGGCCGGGTTGCTAGGGAAAATGCATACAATTATTTTATTGTTTGTCACTAATGACGGCTTTAGTTTTGATGTCCATGGATATTATTATTTATTGATTTAAAAAATGTAATTTGTCGTGTATGTTCCTTGACTCATAGGTTGGTATGCGGCTACTGACCACCTATGCTGTAAAAATGGTTCACTTTGCCAATGTCACCCCTGTCTCAGGAAAGGACGGCAAGAGTTGCAGGGTGTAGGGGAGAGCTAGGCATAATGACATGGAAGGCATAACGACACATAGCATAAACATTTCGTGCGAATAAATAAATCCCTTTCCTCGCGTGCTTTGTGGCAGGTAGGTATAATAATAATAATTAAATGCGAACTTTAGTGTGGGCTTGTTTGGTTCAGCGACACCTCCGCTCGGCCCAGCTGTAAATTCGGAGAGTAATTTATGACTCCTGAAGTGGGACACTCCAAAACAAGGAATCTGCATTATCGACAAATGGAATCCTCAAAGTTTTTCAAAGTAGCTATATACCTGTTTTCCTTTACTTTTATAAAATTGTTATGTAGTCAGAAGGAAACTCCAAATTTGAGGATTTTTGTGATAAAGGTCCTTGGCACGCAATAATAAAATATTAATAAGCTTCTGTCAAGCGACAAACCGGGAGACTTCACAATTTTTTTGAAAGAAATTTGGGTTGCCTTTCGTTTTTTTTGTATTGAACGTTGCTTTGTGTGAATTAGCACAACAAGGCACTGCCTTTACAAGATGATGGCGACCAGCAGATACAGATGGCTAGCACAACAAGGCACTGCCTTTACAAGAAAGTAGTGACCAGCAAAGACAAATGGCTGACACAATAAGGCGCTGCCTTAACAAAAGAATGACAACCAGCTGAAACAAATGACTTGCACAACAAGGTACTGCTTTTTGATATGATGGCGACTAGCAAGGACAAATGGCTCGCACAACAAGGCACTGCCTTTACAAGAGGATGGCGACTAGCAAGGACAAATGGCTCGCACAACAAGGCACTGCCTTTACAAGAGGATGGCGACTAGCAAGGACAAATGGCTCGCACAACAAGGCACTGCCTTTACAAGAGGATGGCGACTAGCAAGGACAAATGCCTCGCACAACAAGGCACTGCCTTTACAAGAGGATGGCGACTAGCAAGGACAAATGCCTCGCACAACAAGGCACTGCCTTTACAAGAGGATGGCGACTAGCAAGGACAAAGACTCGCACAACAAGGCACTGCCTTTACAAGAGGATGGCGACTAGCAAGGACAAAGACTCGCACAACAAGGCACTGCCTTTACAAGAGGATGGCGACTAGCAAGGACAAATGGCTCGCACAACAAGGCACTGCCTTTACAAGAGGATGGCGATTAGCAAGGACAAAGGCTCGCACAACAAGGCACTGCCTTTACAAGAGGATGGCGATTAGCAAGGACAAAGACTCCCACAACAAGGCACTGCCTTTACAAGAGGATGGCGATTAGCAAGGACAAAGACTCGCACAACAAGGCACTGCCTTTACAAGAGGATGGCGATTAGCAAGGACAAAGACTCGCACAACAAGGCACTGCCTTTACAAGAGGATGGCGATTAGCAAGGACAAAGGCTCGCACAACAAGACACTGCCTTTACAAGAGGATGGCGATTAGCAAGGACAAAGGCTCGCACAACAAGGCACTGCCTTTACAAGAGGATGGCGACCAGCAGAGACAACATTTTTGATGTTCAAGACTCACAGATTGGCAATCAAAGAAAGATGGATAAAGTTTCCATACCATGTGTGTGCAACTGGCAATAGTAAGTGTATATGACGGTGTTTATTAGGCGCGTTCTGTTATATGATTTGCATAAGCCACAGTCATCCTTGACCTGCTATACCGAAATATGCAACGTGAGCACTACCGCATTGCAAAACAGGAGCATGAACCTAATAAAGTCAAATTGATTCTTCGCAGATTCCTGATAAAAATAACGCAACTAAGGCCCGGTATTTTCAAGTATAGTAAAGTCAACTAAAATGCAATTTTAGTTAAATTATCACAATATTTCACTAGGTATTTAGTTACGATTTTCAATATGGCGTCGTCTTCACTGACAGCAGCTGTTCTATAGGTACATCAAAATTGTTGCAATCTGAACATTTTTTGTGTCGTTTTCCAGCTTCATGAAGGTTAGGTATTTGATTTTTATAAACAGTTGAAAGCTTTTGAATGACATTGTAATTATCTCAAAGATTTGGGGCGGGGCTTGTCACTTCGGTAATTCTCGGTTTTAGTTAGCTCGAACTTGAGTATTTTGAATAATAGTTCAAGTAATAGTTAACTAAAATATTAGTAAACTTAAATATACCGGGCCTAAGAATAGCACCGATAGAATATAGTGTAACCTCTTACCTGTTTTATCTGATATACCCGAAGGGTTCGCATGTGACGATTCGGGAACTATTTATTTTTTCAGGTAAGGGGGCCGACCTCACGTCCACCACTTCAGTTGAATTGCGGATTTCCCAGCTCCCGAGGAGTTGGTATTAATTTCTTGTGAAGGCTGAGTAAGCGTTGCAGTTGTTTATTTTGTGTTTGAAAAAAACACCGAAACGGGAAATCATTTCTGACATTAATACTGAATACTGAATTTAATACAAGCCATGGTGCATTTAACACCATGGCTTGTATTAAATTGTCATGGACGGTGTCAGATAGTATTTTCCGTTTTGGTATTTTTGTCTTATTTAAATCTTAGTACCAGCAAGTTTATTAGCCTTCATAAGAAATGAGAACGTTTTTATGGGAGCGAGGAAACTTCCATTTAATTTCACATCGATGAGATAAGCAAAAACAATATTATCTTAGACCTTCCTTCTTTCTCGCAAATTTTGAACCCATAAACAAATTATTATTTTTTTATTTATGTTTCAGAAATCGATTCTTCCAATTCCCACAATTTTCATCATACTTCCAGTCAGTCACTGAAAACGAGCAACCCCATAAAAATACCACCACATCGCCTTAAGAATCCTGGGCCGTGAAAGCGAAACGTCGGCAGATAAAAAAGTTGCAAATGGACCGTGGTCTGACCTGCAAGAACACAGCAGGAATACATCAGATAAAACAGATTATGAAAGTGAATGTGAAAGTGTACAATTTTATTTAAAAACTGTTTTGTTTTACTACGAGTTATTAGGTTAAATGGAAACTGTTGGTAAAACCATAAATAGGTTAGAAATACAACTATGTAAATTAAATAGTTTGATTATTACAATGAGAAAACATTGAACTATTTTCTCCAAAAGACGTTGCAAGCTGTCCAAAAATAATTGTTTCAAGTTTATACCATAATATTTTATTCTTCATAGGCATAAAAAAAAGGCAACTAAGCTTCACATATAGTGTAACTCCTTGCCACGTTATCCCCGAAGGGGTCACATGTGGGGGAACCTATTTATTTTTACAGGTAAAGGGGTCGGCCTTACGCCAACCTCTTCAGTTGAAGTGGGGGTTTCCCAGCTCTCGAGAGGGCTGGTACTCATTTCTGGTTAAGGCTGAGTAAACCTTGCTGGTTTTTTGATTTGAGGTTTGAAATAAACACCGAATCGGATAATCATTTCTGACACCCTGCCTCGGTGGGATTCGAACCCCAGCTCACGGCATGGAATGCAAGCACTCTACCAACTGAGCTATCTAAAATATTATTTATTAAAATGTAATCACGTATCAATAACAATAATGTATCACTCATACTGTAAAAAATGGTTCACTTTGCCAATGTCACCCCTGTTTCAGGGAAGGTCGGCAAGAGTTGCAGGGCTTATGTTCACTTGAGATTGGGTTTTTATATTGTAGGTCCACATGCGGCATGTGTTAGCGCGAAATTGTACATGTTGGCTTGTGGGAATACGTTTAATATGAATATTAAATTATACATATCTTTGCAGTTTAGATTTAAATTTTAGAATGTACAAGCTTTATTTCATTGTAAATTTGTATTATAATTCACTCCTTAAAATGTTAATAAAAAATATATCTATGTAATAAAACGTTGTTTTTCTTGTGAAATAAGTATGGCAGAAACAAAAAATATATTTTTTAAGAAGAAGAAGAAGTCTTGGCATAAGTTTTGTACGAAAAACTTATGCCCTGAAATATAGATGGCTCTTTTTACTATTTCCATATACCTTGTTTTTCCTACATAATGCACTGAAACAGGGTTCAGTGGCACATCTATCTATAATCTATAATCTAAGTTGCAAGGATATATTCATTTAAAGCTCTCAAATGTATGCCCACAAACCAACAAGTGTAGTTCGCGCTTACAAATGCTGAATGTGTACTTACAAATAAAATCCAAACCTCAAATGAACATAAGCCCCACAACTTTTGCCGACCTTCCCTGAAACAGGGGTGACATTGGCAAAGTGAACCATTTTTTACAGTATGGGTGGTCAGCCTCATACCAACCTATAAGTCAAGGAATATGAATAATAAATTAAATTTAAATATAAAAAAGAACAAAACCTTACAAAGAAATCTATCCAAAAAAAGTCAAAAATTTCCTATGCAAAAAATGTAGCAAATGAATACACCAACATTAGAAATCAACATTGCAGATTAGCCGCCACTTCTTCCTGTCCTTGCATACTTCTTTCATTTCATCCAGAGTCATAACCTTTTTCATACAAGTCCTCCTTTTATTATGACTCTGGATATCCCATTCATTCGCTATTTCAGAGATTTGATCCTTCCATACTTTTCTCGGTCTTCCTCTACCACGACATCCATCTATTCTAGCAACATATACTTTCTTCGTCAATCTTTCATCACTCATTCTCTCCAAATGCCCGAACCATCTTAACATACTTCTTTTAATCTTCACTTTCACACTTTCCCTTACACCACATTCTTCTCTTACAAAATCATTCCTCACCCTGTCACTTCGTTTTTTCCCAATCATACTTCTTAGATAGTCCATTTCTACTGTATGGACTTTACTAATTTCCCTTTCACTCACCGTCCAGGCTTCACTTCCATACATCAGAGTGGGCACTAGTATACCACCGTGCACCGCCAGTCGAACATTTTTTGAAAGATTCTGGTTTTTGGCGATGCTAGCGGTAGCACCCAGTACGCACCTGCCTTTCATTATTCTTCTTTCAAATTCACCGGTCATTCTTCCATCTTTTTCAAACTTACTTCCCAGGTATACAAACTCATTTACGACATCAACATTCATTCCATTAATTTTAAATTCATAATTCATATTTTCATCATCTCTTTCAAAAATCAATACTTTCGTCTTACTTGCATTCAACTTCAAATTATTACCTTTCAAAGCTTCGTTCAATCTAGAGAGCATCATTTGCAATTCCACTGCTGAATCAGATACAAGGACTGCATCATCCGCATACAGTAGAACGCTTACTTTGCTCTCTCCTATCATTAATCCACAATCATCAAGTCTAGCATCTCGAACACACTTGTCCATGACTATGTTAAATAGCCATGGGCTCATCACACATCCTTGCCTTACACCCTTAAAAACTTCAAACCATTCACTATACTCACCATCAATACGAATGCAGGCCATACTATTCTCATAGTTCGCATGCACCGCATTGAGTAGAGCTCCATTCACTCCGTATGCTTTCAAAACATCCCACAACATACCTCTATCCACTGAGTCAAAAGCCTTTTCCAGATCCACAAAGGCCGTGAATAGTTTCCCCCTCACCGACAATTGTTTTTCAACAAGTTGTCGTAGAGTGAAAATCTGATCAACACAGCCTCTACCGGCCATAAAGCCGGACTGTATATCGGAAACCCCTTTGCTAGTAGTCAGAATCACATTTTTTATAATCACCTTACAGAAGACTTTTCCTGGTATACTGAGTAGACTGATTGGTCTGAAGTTCTGACAGTCTTTTTTGTCCCCTTTACCTTTGTAAATGGGAACAATGACTGCCTTCCTCCAATCCATCGGTACTACTCCTGCATTCACACAAAGCTTACATAATTCAAACATCCAATCTATCACACATTCACCTCCTGCTTTCAACATTTCACCATTTATACCATCAAACCCAGCAGACTTCCCATTCTTCAGACGTGAAATAGACACTTTCATTTCTTCTTTCAAAATCTTCAATTCATTCTCTTCATCTGTCTGTTCATAAATTCTTCTTTCACCCTGGCCAAAAATTTCTTGAAAATAGTTCTTCCATCTCTTGCATACTTCTTCATTCTCCCATACCATCTCACCGGCAGCACTTTTGACTCCCGGAGTGGTCAATGCAGAAGATTTATTTCTATCCGCATTGATCCACCTCCAAAATTCCTTCTTACTGTCGGTGAAACTTTTGTTAATCAAACACCAAATCGAACCTGAGTAGATACTATCCATGGAGTTTTGAATCAATGCCATCTATTGATCCATAGCGAAAGTTTCAATTTAGTTTATTTAGATCTTAGAAAGGAGTCACCAAAAAAGTTTATTACATGAAAATGTTTTTAAAATAATTTACAATATTTTTTGGGGCCTCCAGGACGCGTGTTCCCATTCCTAAACGCAAAAGGAATTGGCGTGAAGTTAGGCTTTGCGCAACTAATGCGTATAGGCACCCACACATTCTTAGCGGATTGCGCTTGCGCACTCTCAAGTGTCATGCAGTGCAATGCAGTGTCATGTTGACGTTTGGAAATTGTAAGTTATCTTCATAGTTATCTTCAAAAATGAACTAATGATACGGATATGCAAATCCTTGTCATCGTAACGTGATCGTAACTCCCGTGAAATATTATATACTTATTGAAGTTTCATGCCAGTTCCATACTAAAAAGTTTATAAAATCCTTGTCCCCAAACTGAGATGCATGTATCCGCGATTGAAAGAAGTAGGTACGTTTGCTTCATTTTCTGAGAGAATTGTCTACCGTGTGTGTGTTTGATGGATTTAAATCCTTGAATGGTATGGCTCTGTCATATCTGGCAGAGATGTTTTACACCGTTGAGATGAATGTGAGGGGGTGGACACTCAGGTCAGTGGGGATTAGTGCTGTCAGGTAGATGCAGAGACGGGTGAAGAAGAAGAAGAAGGAAAGGCAGGCTGACCCACCTGTCACTACCCCATGTGATCCACAGAACGGATGGATCACGGTGAAACGTGGAAAAGATAGCCACCGAAAACCGACGGAAGGCAGAAAACCCGATAGGGGCGGCGGCCGTCCTCGGGGGACTCAAAAAAAAACCCTCGGAGACGGTTGTCCTAGCCCCTCTCAAACAAGATTGCCCCCCTTTGTCATACGCCGGAGTCCTGCGTAGGATAACGGGGGATAATGGGCTCACGGACGAGCTGCCGGTGGTTCATGGCATCCGCAAGGGCGCCAATGGCACTCTAAAGATAACGCTGGCCAGGGGTGATCACAGGGGACCTGCCTTGGAGAGCCTTTTGGTCGGCGCACCCGGCAGCAATTTCAGGGTGCAAAGAATGGCGCCTAAGCGCACAGTCTTTGTAAGGGACATGCAAACATTTCCATGTTTGCCAAGCTGAGTGGAAATGGCTCATGAACAACACTAAGCAAGAACAAAGACAATCTTTGATAGCCTTGTTCAAGGAGGTAAGCAATATTCTTCTCATTTTCATTATCATTGTTTAATATATGCATTTTTAAGACGGCTTAAGCTTTATATTTTACTTCAGATTGTACGCGCGGGATCAGAAGAAGAGCTGTCTGCGGCCACAGGAAAGGCGCTGAACCAAAGTTTGGAGTATCCAGCATACGGGACACGTTTAAATTATTTTTTGCAGCGAAAGAATGAATGGGTTCTTTATTATAGGTTGAATGATGCCTCTTCTAGGTCCCACAATACCAATAGTTATGCGGAAGCTTGTATCCGCATTCTTAAAGACATTGTTTTGCAGCGTAAGAAAGCCATCAATCCTGTGGATCTTGTAGTCATTTTAGTGAATGAATTTGAAGCCTGCCTGAAGAGTAGATTAAGGAATTTAGCTTTCAGTCGAGAAACTAAGTATATTAAATTAGTCACTGATGGCATGAGTAAAGATTCTGTCTGTAGAATAGATAGGTTTAGGTTTACAATGCTTAGTCTTAGTTCTTGTAGGATTTATAGCATAGATTCCTACTTACGTTTATGTTCTTGTTATGCTGGTCAGCAAGGAGCTTTTTGCAAGCATCAACTTTTTCTTCATAGATCTTTTAATATTCCTTTCCCCAACTTACCTCTCATTAGTCCAATAGAAAAACATGCTTTAGCAAAGCTAGCTTTAGGAGATGAATGCCCTCAACTATCTTTTTTCCAAAACTTTGGGTGCACATTAGATTCTTTTCCACCTACTACACCTACAGATTCTGAATGTGACATTCCATCTACATCAACTGCTGTTGCTGTAGATGAAATATGTGTGGAAGATGAATTGATGCAAGTGACTGATGAAGAAGCTAGATTGCAGTTCATTAAGGAATTAAGGGAAGTAAGATTGGAGAAATCTAAGATTGAGCAAGAGAAATTTGAGCCTATTGAAATAGATTTAAAATTGCTAGCTCTTGAGAAGAAAGAGTTGGCTATGTTGAATTCGTTTAAAACTCAAGAGCAGTATCTGGCTTATAAATTTAATATTAACAGGTGTGCCACCCAGCGCCGTCGTAGAAGTATGATCAAGGTGCAGCCAACATCAATAGCACGCCGTCGAGTGGGGCTGTCACGAGGATCACAGAGACAAGCTACTGGTCGGCCTAAGAAAAGACCCCACAACATAAACATCAACATTCGGAATAACGAAGCAAGCGGTAAGAGACATTAGGGTATTTCTTTGCTTTACTACTGAAAGTATGGTCTGAATAAAAAAATGGATATTTTACCAATAGTTTTTATGTTACAGACACACCAACCAAGAAAGAGCTACAAAGAGCCTTTGGTCGATACAAATGATTTCATTTATTTAACTAACCAGGTAATATCATTGTTTTGTTTTTAAATTGAGTATATTTTGTTATTAAGTACCTACACAAAACAAGCTGCTACTAGGCAAGGTTTAACTGCAAGTTTGGCAGCAGCTGGCAGAAAAAGCCCTATCTGGAAAGCTACCCCTCCTAAATCCCACCTAGTCATGAAACAATAATGACTTAAATCTAAATCTAAGTTGCAAAGATATATTACATTTAAGATCTTATATAACATGCATTTCCACAAGCAGACACGTGTAAGTTCGCACTTACACATGCCGCATGTACGAGTAAACCTACAACATGAAAACCCAATCTTAAATGAACATATGCCCTGCAACTTTTGCCGACCTTCCCTGAAACAGGGGTGACATTGGCAAAGTGAACCATTTTTTACAGTATGAGTGATACATTATTGTTATTGATACGTGATTACATTTTAATAAATAATATTTTAGATAGCTCAGTTGGTAGAGTGCTTGCATTCCATGCCGTGAGCTGGGGTTCGAATCCCACCGAGGCAGGGTGTCAGAAATGATTATCCGATTCGGTGTTTATTTCAAACCTCAAATCAAAAAACCAGCAAGGTTTACTCAGCCTTAACCAGAAATGAGTACCAGCCCTCTCGAGAGCTGGGAAACCCCCACTTCAACTGAAGAGGTTGGCGTAAGGCCGACCCCTTTACCTGTAAAAATAAATAGGTTCCCCCACATGTGACCCCTTCGGGGATAACGTGGCAAGGAGTTACACTATATGTGAAGCTTAGTTGCCTTTTTTTTATGCCTATGAAGAATAAAATATTATGGTATAAACTTGAAACAATTATTTTTGGACAGCTTGCAACGTCTTTTGGAGAAAATAGTTCAATGTTTTCTCATTGTAATAATCAAACTATTTAATTTACATAGTTGTATTTCTAACCTATTTATGGTTTTACCAACAGTTTCCATTTAACCTAATAACTCGTAGTAAAACAAAACAGTTTTTAAATAAAATTGTACACTTTCACATTCACTTTCATAATCTGTTTTATCTGATGTATTCCTGCTGTGTTCTTGCAGGTCAGACCACGGTCCATTTGCAACTTTTTTATCTGCCGACGTTTCGCTTTCACGGCCCAGGATTCTTAAGGCGATGTGGTGGTATTTTTATGGGGTTGCTCGTTTTCAGTGACTGACTGGAAGTATGATGAAAATTGTGGGAATTGGAAGAATCGATTTCTGAAACATAAATAAAAAAATAATAATTTGTTTATGGGTTCAAAATTTGCGAGAAAGAAGGAAGGTCTAAGATAATATTGTTTTTGCTTATCTCATCGATGTGAAATTAAATGGAAGTTTCCTCGCTCCCATAAAAACGTTCTCATTTCTTATGAAGGCTAATAAACTTGCTGGTACTAAGATTTAAATAAGACAAAAATACCAAAACGGAAAATACTATCTGACACCGTCCATGACAATTTAATACAAGCCATGGTGTTAAATGCACCATGGCTTGTATTAAATTCAGTATTCAGTATTAATGTCAGAAATGATTTCCCGTTTCGGTGTTTTTTTCAAACACAAAATAAACAACTGCAACGCTTACTCAGCCTTCACAAGAAATTAATACCAACTCCTCGGGAGCTGGGAAATCCGCAATTCAACTGAAGTGGTGGACGTGAGGTCGGCCCCCTTACCTGAAAAAATAAATAGTTCCCGAATCGTCACATGCGAACCCTTCGGGTATATCAGATAAAACAGGTAAGAGGTTACACTATATTCTATCGGTGCTATTCTTAGGCCCGGTATATTTAAGTTTACTAATATTTTAGTTAACTATTACTTGAACTATTATTCAAAATACTCAAGTTCGAGCTAACTAAAACCGAGAATTACCGAAGTGACAAGCCCCGCCCCAAATCTTTGAGATAATTACAATGTCATTCAAAAGCTTTCAACTGTTTATAAAAATCAAATACCTAACCTTCATGAAGCTGGAAAACGACACAAAAAATGTTCAGATTGCAACAATTTTGATGTACCTATAGAACAGCTGCTGTCAGTGAAGACGACGCCATATTGAAAATCGTAACTAAATACCTAGTGAAATATTGTGATAATTTAACTAAAATTGCATTTTAGTTGACTTTACTATACTTGAAAATACCGGGCCTTAGTTGCGTTATTTTTATCAGGAATCTGCGAAGAATCAATTTGACTTTATTAGGTTCATGCTCCTGTTTTGCAATGCGGTAGTGCTCACGTTGCATATTTCGGTATAGCAGGTCAAGGATGACTGTGGCTTATGCAAATCATATAACAGAACGCGCCTAATAAACACCGTCATATACACTTACTATTGCCAGTTGCACACACATGGTATGGAAACTTTATCCATCTTTCTTTGATTGCCAATCTGTGAGTCTTGAACATCAAAAATGTTGTCTCTGCTGGTCGCCATCCTCTTGTAAAGGCAGTGCCTTGTTGTGCGAGCCTTTGTCCTTGCTAATCGCCATCCTCTTGTAAAGGCAGTGTCTTGTTGTGCGAGCCTTTGTCCTTGCTAATCGCCATCCTCTTGTAAAGGCAGTGCCTTGTTGTGCGAGTCTTTGTCCTTGCTAATCGCCATCCTCTTGTAAAGGCAGTGCCTTGTTGTGCGAGTCTTTGTCCTTGCTAATCGCCATCCTCTTGTAAAGGCAGTGCCTTGTTGTGGGAGTCTTTGTCCTTGCTAATCGCCATCCTCTTGTAAAGGCAGTGCCTTGTTGTGCGAGCCTTTGTCCTTGCTAATCGCCATCCTCTTGTAAAGGCAGTGCCTTGTTGTGCGAGCCATTTGTCCTTGCTAGTCGCCATCCTCTTGTAAAGGCAGTGCCTTGTTGTGCGAGTCTTTGTCCTTGCTAGTCGCCATCCTCTTGTAAAGGCAGTGCCTTGTTGTGCGAGTCTTTGTCCTTGCTAGTCGCCATCCTCTTGTAAAGGCAGTGCCTTGTTGTGCGAGGCATTTGTCCTTGCTAGTCGCCATCCTCTTGTAAAGGCAGTGCCTTGTTGTGCGAGGCATTTGTCCTTGCTAGTCGCCATCCTCTTGTAAAGGCAGTGCCTTGTTGTGCGAGCCATTTGTCCTTGCTAGTCGCCATCCTCTTGTAAAGGCAGTGCCTTGTTGTGCGAGCCATTTGTCCTTGCTAGTCGCCATCCTCTTGTAAAGGCAGTGCCTTGTTGTGCGAGCCATTTGTCCTTGCTAGTCGCCATCATATCAAAAAGCAGTACCTTGTTGTGCAAGTCATTTGTTTCAGCTGGTTGTCATTCTTTTGTTAAGGCAGCGCCTTATTGTGTCAGCCATTTGTCTTTGCTGGTCACTACTTTCTTGTAAAGGCAGTGCCTTGTTGTGCTAGCCATCTGTATCTGCTGGTCGCCATCATCTTGTAAAGGCAGTGCCTTGTTGTGCTAATTCACACAAAGCAACGTTCAATACAAAAAAAACGAAAGGCAACCCAAATTTCTTTCAAAAAAATTGTGAAGTCTCCCGGTTTGTCGCTTGACAGAAGCTTATTAATATTTTATTATTGCGTGCCAAGGACCTTTATCACAAAAATCCTCAAATTTGGAGTTTCCTTCTGACTACATAACAATTTTATAAAAGTAAAGGAAAACAGGTATATAGCTACTTTGAAAAACTTTGAGGATTCCATTTGTCGATAATGCAGATTCCTTGTTTTGGAGTGTCCCACTTCAGGAGTCATAAATTACTCTCCGAATTTACAGCTGGGCCGAGCGGAGGTGTCGCTGAACCAAACAAGCCCACACTAAAGTTCGCATTTAATTATTATTATTATACCTACCTGCCACAAAGCACGCGAGGAAAGGGATTTATTTATTCGCACGAAATGTTTATGCTATGTGTCGTTATGCCTTCCATGTCATTATGCCTAGCTCTCCCCTACACCCTGCAACTCTTGCCGTCCTTTCCTGAGACAGGGGTGACATTGGCAAAGTGAACCATTTTTACAGCATAGGTGGTCAGTAGCCGCATACCAACCTATGAGTCAAGGAACATACACGACAAATTACATTTTTTAAATCAATAAATAATAATATCCATGGACATCAAAACTAAAGCCGTCATTAGTGACAAACAATAAAATAATTGTATGCATTTTCCCTAGCAACCCGGCCAAGTGATGACACAATCTTGCCTATATCAATTCACCCGAGGACGTCATCGTGTTACCTACTGCCATCTATGTATTATAATACAAAGTGATACTCTACTGCGTTCTTGAACTAGGTCGGTAATCGTAAACTGCAATTTACATTGCAAATTTAAATTCGCCATGCCTGTTCTTGAATCAAGTAATTTTGTCAAATAAATCTTTATTACCTGCAATTTCCATTCATCTGAACATTTCTACGACTTCCTTCCCAGATAGCATTTTAAACTTGCATCTGACTTGCAACAAGTTTGATGTGTCAAAAGTGAAGGCTTGCTGCAAGTTCGCCATGGCAAGTATATACACTTGAGGCAAGTTTGAATCAAACTTTCTAGTTTCCCAGCAACAAGCTTGCAGGAACTTTGTCATAACAAAGTTCCCGCAAGCTTGTTATGACAAATTTGCCAAATGTTTGCTTCTGCAAATCATATACATTTTTTTATAATATTTAAAAAAACAAAATTAGAATAAAAAGATAAAATATTTTAATTTTATTTTATTTACAGTTCGCTTATAGTAGTAACAAAGTTTTATAATAATCACATCATCATCATCATTGGCACGACCTCCCTCAGCAACCGCTGCCACCGCTGTCTATCCAACGTCTTCCTCCTCCAGCCCCACTGCACGACAATCCGCCACGACTTCATCCAGCTATCTTGAACGTGGTCTTCTCACTGTCCGCCGTCCCTCCGGGTTCGTCATTACAATCGTCTTCTCCAGGCTATGATGGTCTAATTGCTGAATGTGCCCCAGCCAATGCAGTCTGTTGACCTTTATTGAGCGGACCACATCAGCGTCCTGGTACAGCTTATACAATTCGGAGTTATATCTTCTTCGCCATGTTTCTAGTCACACTCAGGTACATTATTCCCCTAGCCCCGTTGCTTTGTCTCTCGGCTCTGTAACAAAAAAACAAGGATATTTTTAGTAATTATATTACAAATCATTTATAATTAAGGATGTAATATACACTAAGTACTGATTTCATTATAAACAGTTTTAATTTTCTTTTTAGAAATTTGTTCCACGGTACTCCGTTTTCTTTGAAATTATTAAAGCAAATATTATAAAATACCAAGATCGGATTGCCCTGTAAGGAGTTATTTATGGAAACACATAAAAATATAATATCCGATGAATAAATTTTAACTGTGTACTTATTTTTATTGCAAATAGGATGATACTTCTTTATGGAGTCAGACGCTACACAATTTTTGCCCAGTGTCGCGCAGCTTTCACCGCTCTATCGTTACCCTCTATTAGGTCGGCCAGTGTGCAGCTTGTTGGGCAGGCCGAACAGATCCGAAGATGATCCATGAACGGTTGGGCTCCGCATTCACAGAGCGTGGTGCCATCTTGATGTAAGATTGCCCAGGTCATCATGTTACAATGCGCTCTGCCAACACCCGTTCTCAACCTGTTTAGGGCCCTCCATAGAGACTACTCACGATCCTGTCCAGGTGGGAGCTTCTCGCTCGGCTGCACAAAGTTATCAGGTCGCTCCAAATTCCACAGACACAGTCTCTCCCACGCCAGCTCCATAGTCAATCGGTGCACAGAGCTCAAGAAACTGTGACGCCACAATGTCCAAAAAGGCAGTGCTGTAGATTCTTCAGGGATTTTTGTTGTCAACCCTCGAGGCCTCAAGGGAGAGGAACTGAAACAAGTGTAATAACAATTAGTAACTGTTGGGTGTTCTTTGAAGCTTCTAAATAAATCTTGAGGTATGATTCACACTAAAACAGCGCTCATCAAAGAAATTATCCCCATATTATTATTGTTATCCGGGGCTTAGTTTCCCTAGCCACGGACATCATATTATATTATAAGTCTAATCTAATCTAAGCTGCAAAGATATATATCATTTAAGATTTATATTAAATGCATTCCCACAAGCAGATATGTATAATTTCGCGCTAACACATGCCGCATGTGGACCTACAATATAAAAACCCAATCTCAAATGAACATAAGCCTTGCAACTCTTGCCGTCCTTCCCTGAAACAGGGGTGACATTGGCAAAGTGAACCAATTTTTTATAGTATGGGTGGTCAGCCGCATAACAACCTATAAGTCAAGGAACTGTGTACTGCCAGTTTTACAGGCCAGTTTTGTAGTTTTGTTTGGTTTTGTTTGGCACAGGCCAGTTTTACAGGTTTTACTGCCAGGAATAAGTACTGCCAGTTTTATCAACACACATCAAATGGCTTCATCGAACTAATTTTGCAACTTATTTTCACAGAATATGTCACATTTAGGTTACAAACAACTTTGCTGAAATTTACTTTCAAATTTTTACGTGAAAATATTTGAAATAAATAAAAACGTAAGTTCAAAAAGTTAGTGCCAAAATCTAGATAATACACATTTCTTATTTCTACAAAAAGTACATCAAACACGTCCTACTAAGTATTCAAAAGGAAATAGTTTTACATACCTGGTAAATATGATGTAGGAACCATGCCGAAACATTTTAAAAGACGTAAGTACATTACTAATCGTCAAATAAACACGTATCTGATTCCTTTAACTTCCGTATTGAAACAATGAGGTACATAACAAAGGCGACTGGACATTATAAAACGCAAAATAACAAAAATGTAAGAAATTCACAAAGCGAGCTTGTATACAAATAATGGCGGCCGGCCACCCGCCGTGCACCCGCCACGCGCGGTCGCGTGGGGGTAGGGATACCAGATGAAAAATTTAAAATTCCTGACAAAAAGCCTAATTTCCATAGAAAGTCCTGACATTTTGTTGCAAACGTAATTAAACACTGCGTACTTACTTAATAAGTACAAAGCTAAAGCAAAAACAAATATTTCAAACTAACTTGTGTTTCAAATATTTTTCTATGCTTTGACTATTAAAAAATTGAAAAGTCCTGATACTTCCGAAATCCGGTCGCAATCCCGACAAGAGCCTGAAAATCCTGACGTATGGCAGCCCTACGTGGGGGGTCTCTCGTGACGTCATTTCAAAGTTGTTTGAGAAACAGCCACAGAGAGAGTAAAATTCAGAAATAATGTTGCCAAAACCAAAATATGCCCAAAGATTTCTAGGCATGCGCGTCACAATCTGTCAACTCGTGTCTGATCAGTGCTGCCGCTGGGAAAAAAGTCACGAGATTTAAAAAAAGCAAAATAGCAAAATCGATAAAACGGCAACACTGCTAATCGTATTTTTGACAGCCCGTCACGCAAGTTTGTATCAAACAAAAAGCAAACTTGTTTATTCATATTTGAAACATGATGCAAAATGCAAGCTTGCAGCAATATTGCAATAAACTTATTTTGTCATATTTGACATGACAATGTAAAATCAAGTACAAATCAAACTTGCAGCAAACTTACCTGCTATCTGGGTTATAGCCTGTGAGTAACGCAGAATATTATTTTAAATATTTGAAATGGCTAACCTGAGAGCAATGACTGGAAAGACAATGAATGATGAAGTCCGCAATGATAAGGTGATGAACGAGTGTGTTATAAAAGAGAATGTGAGAATGAAAGTTAAAAAACACGATGAGATGGTTCGGACATCTTGAAAGAATGTTTGATGAACGACCAATGAAGAAAGTGCACAGAGGAAAGAACATAAGAAATTGGAAGACCGAGGAAGGAATGAATAGACCCAATAGCATGAATGCCCAATAGGTAAGATTGCGAAAGAATGGAACCTGCAGAGTGAGAATAAGAAAAGGGAAAGTGATGAATATTGAAGAGATGTGCAAGGGCAGAAAAAGTGGAGACGCATCTGCAGAGGTACCGGCCACCCCTAGTGGAACGGCGGCAGGATACAGTACCTACTCATGACCTACTCACATTATTTTGAATTTGTCAAAATATCTGATATTGCACTCATAGATAATAACGAGTAATAAGTAATACCTACCTAAATTAATTATTGTACAATAACTTTTTGAAATAGTTTTGTACTTTATTCGTTTGATCGTTTTTTTTTTTTTATAATTTTTTTATAATGGCAATGAGGCAATATTGTGTTAGGGAAAACGCGCACAAATATAAGATTATTTGCTAAGGATGGTTGCCGGTAGCCGGTAGGTAATCTCATAAAATAATGGTTTGCTTTTGCTCGATGAAAAAAAGTTCCTGATTCAAAAATGTTCGCACCTCATTAAAAAACAAAAAGCTCTGTTTCCGGAACAAAGCATGTTTCCGGTAAAGCTCATTGTAGAGATGGGCAGATGTAAAAAAATCTCAAATCGATATATATTCAAAATATTATCGACTTATCAAATACCATAATAATGATATATATATATCAATAAATTCATGTTTTTTTGAAGCCTCAACTGAAACATAAATATGCGAGACCATTTTTTCTGTAATTATAATAATAATCTATAATCTTAGTTGCAAAGAAATATTAACATTTAAAGCTCATATCAAATGCATGCCCACAAACAAACACGTGTAATTCGCGCTTACAAATGCTGAATGTGTAGGTAGGTATGTACCTAATCACAGATAAAATCCAAACCTCAAATGAACATAAACCCTACAACTTTTGCCGACCTTCCCTGACAAAGGGGTGATATTGGCAAAGTGAACCATTTTTATGACGTTGGCAAAAAGAACACAAAAATACTGTTGTTGGTATTCCCAAAAAAACTAAAGATTGACATTTAAATTAAGGAAGGGAAAAAGGAAGAAAGAAGACAGAACGATATTTGTTTTTAAATATCGGCACTTTGGATTATCAAAATTTATCGCCCATCCCTAAAGAAAAATACAAATAATAAAAATGGCTGCTGTCAAATGCGCGTGTGAGTCCGCGTGCTTGCCGGTAAATAAAAACTCTATAATCTCTGTTTTTACTTATCATCACGCATCTAATTAACGATATAAATATTCACAAATACTTTTAAATGTTTTCTCAATCATTTAAACTGCATTTCATATGTTTTTTCTGCACTTCATTTTACAGACGGATTTTGCGGCAATTGAAGAAACAAGACTACGGAAAAAATCGCCAATATGAAGATCAGAATACTGCTCATTCTACAGGAAGTCAACTATATATACATCTGCTGATTAATCCAGAAAGTTCCACGAACCTGTGATGCCTCCCTGGTATTTTAAGTTTCCTTGTGTTTAAATGGACTTTAAAAAAAAACACCTAACTCAAAATTCCCAATCTCTCACCAACCAAAGCATCATAAGGTTATCCAAGGGTCTACAAGCAATGTGATCAAAGAACTAGATAACTCGTCTTAGGACTGAACCGCATTCAAAGCTTCTGTAATTCCCCGATTCAACGGAAGTGATCGGTGTAAGGCCGGCTCCTTACCTGTATAAATAAATAGGTGCCACTCGCCACGTGAGAAGCTCTTCGGATATAACGCGGCGAAAAGGTACACAATATGTGTAGCTTAGTTGCGAATTTGGTAATGGAGAGACCAAAAGTGACAAATGGAAGATTGGTCTTTGGACTGAGCAATTTTACTTAAAGCTTCGGTAATAAAGAGGATATAAAGTTGAATATCTCCAACCTTCCAGTTATCAGAAGCATCTCATGGATGTCCTGGACTATAACCAAAATGTGACTGAAGAACTGGAAAATTCATCAAGATTCACCAACATCGGTCTTTGAACGAATACTTCCATAATGAAGAGGTCTCCTAGATAAAGATTTGTCATTTGCTCTCCGAGCTTTTCACTACAATGTGATTGAAGAACTGAAGAATTCATCAAGATTCTGTAATGTCACTCTTTGAACTAATGCTTCCATAATGAAGAGATCTCTTAAGATGAAGATTTGTCATTTTCTCTCCGAGCTTTTGGCTACAATGTGATTGAAGAACTGGAGAATTCTTCAAGATTATCCAACATCAGTCTTAGAACCAATGCTTTCATAATGAAGAGATCTCCAAGATGAAGATTTGTCATTTGCTCTCCGAGCTTTTCACTACAATGTGATTGAAGAACTGGAGAATTCTTCTAGATTCAAACAACGTCGGTCTTTGAACGAATGCTTCCATAATGAAGAGATCTCCAAGATGAAGATTTGTCATTTGCTTTCCAACCTCCTGGCTATAATGTGACTGAAGAACTGGAGAATTCTTCAAGATTCTAAAATGTGGATCTTCAAACCGATGCATCCTTAATGAAGAGATCTCCAAGATGAAGATTTGTCGTTTGCTCTCCAATCTTCTGGCTGCTATGTGACTCAAGAACTTGAGGATCCGTCCTTGGCACAGAAATAATAGATGATCAAGTTCTCCCAGCGGCTACTCCAAGATTGATGCTGTCTTCACTGGTCAGTCAAAATTGATCCATTACGTATGACATGCAAAGGTATTCCAAAGTGACTTCTTGTTGCTCTGTTTTTAGTTATGTTGGCTTGTGAAACCAATCATTTTACAAACCGTGTTGTAGAGAAGAATGGATTTGTCAAAGTTTCATTGATGTTGTATCTAACGTGTTTCATGTTTCAAACATGTTTATTACTTGTACTTACACAGCTGTACCCTGAGTACGAGTTGCAAAACTTGAGTAGAGTAAAGTTTACGGAAAGTATTAAATAGTGGTGTTCCCCAAAATCTGCCGTTTTTGTTTGTTTGAACTTGATTTTCTTCATCACTGTAACTCTTTTGCTAAGACCATAAAGTGTAAGAAACAAAAACGGCAGATTTTGGGGAAAATCACTCTTTAATACTTTCCGTAAACTTTACTTTACTCAAGTTTTGCAACTCTTACTAAGGGTACTGTAGCGATTGAAGTCTATTGCAACCTCCACCGCTCCATCAATACCCTCCATTTCTTCAGCATGAAAGTCAAGTGTATAAGAAGAAAGTGCGTTGATGAAAGTATGAGTATACTAGAGATATAAGCATTAAAAAGGAAGACACTTTACATGTCTCTTGTTTTGATGGAGCAGCGACATCTATTTACTATTTATGTAAAATTGTGGGGTATTTGACCACCAATCTTGCTTATTCATGTGCGAGTCATGTCAGTTGAAAAGCACCATCTATAGATTTCATTATGAAACTTGGAGCAGAATGTGAGAATCATAAAGCATATTTTTCACAAGAAAGTACGTATATATGTATGTGAAAACGGCGTCATCTATTTTAACCACTCCAGTGTGAAGAAGGGTGCATAATTTTTCTGCATGTTTTGTTTCTGTTTTGTACTGGTAAAAGGCCCAAGTTATTTTACATTTTATCGCCCCCATCATTATTGGTCTTGATTGTACATTGAAGCTTTCACGGCCGGTTCTTGTTGACACAATCACTTTATTCAGGCTATGTAGCCGTGGTCTGGTTGATTCTTTCCGGACAGTTTCGCCCATTGCTCCGATGGGCATTATCAGCGGTTGGCTAGTCGCTGTGACCTTACAGGATCT
Organism: Agapetus fuscipes; assembly: GCA_951799405.1. Classification (NCBI taxonomy): domain Eukaryota; kingdom Metazoa; phylum Arthropoda; class Insecta; order Trichoptera; family Glossosomatidae; genus Agapetus; species Agapetus fuscipes. The sequence continues at coordinate 28,685 of CATOGX010000075.1, read as the reverse complement.
GCTGTATTAGAAACAACGCCAGCCTTTGGATTAGTATTGTCGTTTTTACTGTGAGAAATCAACCCGCCATTGCCCGGCAAGCAAGATGACGTAATTGCAATATGATTGGTTCGTAATGATGTCACCGAGTCACAAGGACTACTATTGGTCTGTACTGGCGCAGGCGTGCTAAGTTCATTCCCATTGGTTGTAAAGGTCCCGTTCATCTTGGAAATATTATTTGGCGGTCTTTTTGAACATCTACGGAGGGCTAGATTCCATAGCTTGTCCAATCTTGATGTCTCCTCCTTTCGGTTAAAATTATTGTCCCGGTGCTTTCAAGATTTCAATTGCTTCATGATTAAGCTTAGTATAACACTGCCGGGTAGTGTTAAGAACATCAGTATTGGAAAACAGAATGCTATGGCCTCCCTGTAGTGCATGCTCTGCCACTGCTGATTTTTCCACCTGCCCAAGACGACAGCTTCTATTGTTATAGCCCTACAGAAGTGTTTTTATTTTTATATTCATATCGTTTTAAAAAATGGAAATTTCGCATTTTGGCGGGGTTATTTTTTAAGGTGTAATGTACCAACCCAACATAGGTGGCATTACAGGAAGTTAGGAACTGTACCCAAATAACTACTTAATGAAAATTCCTTTATAGGCTGAGTGTCCAGACTTTTTATTTTTATTTTAGTTGATGGTTACTATAGTGTAGGCCTACTTTGTTTCACTAAAAAATACAGAAAATAAAATACTACTAACTAAAAATACCTTTATAGGCACAGTGTTTACACTACTATTTAAATGCTACCATAGTAACAATCTCAACATTCTCAGGCTTAAGGCTTCTGCGGCGGTCGGTTACTACCACAGAGTATCTTGAAAAGGAACGCTCAGCATCTACACTTGATGTGGGCAACCAAATTGCCTTCAATGCAATCGTTGTGAATCTTACAAAGTCTGCTTTCATTGAGCACAGAAGCTGGCACATGTCAATGTGCTCGGTGTCAGGCTTCTCTTGCTCCTCTAAAACAAAATCTTTCATTTTCAAATACCCCTCCAAAAACTCAGGGAAGTTAATTACTGACGAGCCAGGTAAGTCTGACAGCAACTTCTTTATGTCAGCCTGAGAGTTGGAAATATTCATCCTACTGGCATTTTTTTTTGGTGAAGGGTTACATGGAGGGAACCTTGCTTATCGCGTACAAGGATTGGATTTGCTTTATGGTTTGCCTGGTCGAGCGTCTGATCTCGCCAGTTCATATTATACTTTGTTTGAGCGCGGGCTCCTAGGTGTGTTTTGGATTAGTGGAAAGGAATGCGGCTGTGCCCGACTTGATTGGAACCATCCTGGCATTCGCCTTATGACTGAGAAATCACAGCAAACTCAGTCGGGACGGGTGGCTCGTCGGCCTTACTATTCGGTATTATCCTTTCGTCATTTTGTTTAGCTACTCGCACAGCAAAAATCGTACGTTTTTGCTGTGGTGCGGTGTGTTTAGTATTCTGATTGTGTGTGTTTTCTATGTTTGTGTTGGTGTCTGCGTCTCCCCAGCATACTGTACCATTCTTGGATCAGATCGTCACCTATTCATAATTGATACTTTTCCTGGTACGCTCTTCTAATCTTTTCAAGTACGGATACAGATGGCTATACGGACATTGGATGGATGGAACAGTTTCCCTATGCTACAAAAAGCCGATCGCGCAGGATCAGAAGCCCTCAAGTTTTTTTAGTTTGGTCAGGCTTGTTTGGGCTACAAGTTTGAATTGCTGTTGCAAAACGGCCTTCTTCACAAGCAGGATTTCACTGATTTTCTCTTCCAGTCCTGCTGAAAAAACCCCATTTGCCAACAGGGTCAGCTTAGTTGAAAGGATGTCAAGTCGCACATTTAGTAGGTGGGCTGTAGGATATGAGTTTCCCTCCAAAAGGTCAATCAATTCAACCAGCGCCACACAGTTTTCAGCAACAAAAGTAGCCTGCATCTGCGTAGTAAGAACCAACTCTGGTGTCATGTTCTTTAGATAGGAAACACCTGCATTTTCTTCAGACAGCTCATCTAAAAACTCTAAGATGTCTGCCAAGTGATCCGCCAAATATGTCACCGAGTGAAATCAGCTATTCCACCTGGTAAGGACAGGCATAGGAAGCAGTAATTTTTCCCGAACCTGCTTCGTATTTTTGATGGAGGAATTCTAAGTATTTGTGCTTGCGTTTCCTCGTGTTTCAAAAGGCACTCTTTACTTTTGAAACTACTGTGTTTAGTTCTTCCAGATTGTTTTGCCACAATTGACCAACGAGATTAATCTATAAACAAAAAAGAGAAAAACTATTTAAAAATTGAACATTTTGTCATTCTAACATCTATTATTCTAGATAGTTCAATATTTTTAGTAGGTCCTACAACCTAGTAAATGACAATGTAGGCCTATATTTTTCTATTTCGTTATCATTTTTGCGGGGGCATTAGGCCTAGGAGTCCATATAGAAATAACTGGTCCTAGCTCTAAATGCCTCGCCTGCAGTCAGACAACAGACAGTGCATCACTGCCCCCCCACCCCATTGATTCAATAGAAAATGACTAGGCCTAGGCCTACCGCCCCTCGTAGTCAGTGATTTTATAGACGAGCATAGTTTTTCAAGGATAGGAAAAGAGTAATTAAAATTGAAGTAGACGAGGAGAATTTGATTTTAAATGCTTTTAAACTGATTATTTTCAGAACAAATCATACTGAGACGTTTGTATGGAGCCCGATCGTTTTTCCTACGCGAGGTGACGGGACATCTTGTGAGCTTTTTATATGCGCCTTAATACCCTCCGTGTTGTAGTCCTTAAACGCATTCCATTCTGCGTCGGTGACGAGATAATTCTGATTAACCAATACAGCTAAGTTTATAATGCGCGCATAATGCTTGATTTGAAACCTTTCTGGGATGCTAATAACCAGAAATCTAAATAAGTGAGATCTCACTTCCTCAATAATTGCCTCGAAAGAAACTACCTCTGCCTCCCAATCTGCTCCTAGGGTGCAGAAGATTCCCCTGAATGACGGTAAAAGGTTGATGTCAAACATCAATGACGTGCTGCGGAAGTGGTCGTAGAGCATGCTCATTTGCGACAAAACTGATACAACCCAAGAAAGGACTTTGTACTGCGTAGCATAATTTATTTTTATTTATTTTATTTTTTGGACGATTTCTTTAGCGCCGTACTGTGATCAATCACCTCAAGGGCGCTTTACACGTTGTAAAAACAATAATTAACATTAACTTAAACTTACGGACAAACAAATATTTAAAATGGCAGAATAATAAATTTCAGCAGAATATAAAATCAAAGTACAATAAATTACACCAACGTTTGACGAGAACAAAAAATCAAATCAAATTGTATCTACATCAATTTCAGAAACCAAACAAAAATACAATTAAAGTAATTCCAAGTTATACAGTTATAGTAGAGCTACTGTTCAGAAATTTCATAAAATTTAGAAAAAAGGTGTGTCTTCAGGCCTCCCCTGAAACTGTCATAGTCAGCAGCCCGCCTGAGACTCAGAGGAAGATCGTTCCAGAGCTGGGGACCTGCATAGTAAAGAGCGCGATCCCCATAAACAGTCTTTTGTGATCTGAGAGGTAAAACCATCTCATGGGCTGCACTCTGTGCCGATCTAAGAGCACGATGTCTCTCCCCCAAGTCTCTGAAAGAGCACATTTCCCTTATGTAGTCTGGTGCCGCGCCAGTGACAGCCCTGTACATGAGGGCACACACTTTGTACTGTATTCGGGCCTCCACTGGTAACCAGTGTAATTCCAGCAGAAAAGGTGTACAGCTATCGTATTTACTGGCACCGAACACAATGCGTGCTGACGCCCTCATCACAGACTGCAATCTGCTCAGCTGCACACGCGGCAAACCTGCCAGAAGAATGTTGCAGTAATCAATCCTAAACAGAACCAGTGAAGATATGAGCGTTTTAACGCAATCATTTGTCAAATGTCTCTTCACTGTTTTGATCTGTCTAAGATGATAAAAGCAGGAAGAAACTATGGTACTTATGTGCTGCTCCATTGACAGGCTGCTGTCCACGACCGCTCCAAGAATCCTTACGGATGTACTGGGCCTTACACACACCCCACCAACAACCAGGTCACCGACAGGTATCAAATGTTGTCTTCTTTTAGAAGCAAACCATATGAACTCCCGTCTTATTGGAATTCAGGCACAGCTTTTTGGATGTGTAAAGGTCTTTGAGTGTTGGGTGTTATTAAATAAAACTCTTGCATGCCCTTTTCTTACACGCAAATTTTATTGTTTTTTCCAAGCTATTGTTTTTGGGAACAAATGAAGCAGCATTCTAAAATTCAAAATTAACAGCCCTGTTAGGTACAGAATCACTACAGAGGTCCCCTCCAGCATTTGCCAAGGGCAGATGCGATGAAGGTGGTGATCGGTGAGTCTTGATATTATTCTCTCAGGATTTTAGTAGAATCTGTCTGGAAAGTGAACTCGTCGGCCAGATCTAGTTGTACCGTTGTTCGGTGGTTGCTGCCTGTTGCAGCAGTGTTTGCTGTGCCGTTGTTCGGCGGTTGGTTGTGCTGTAGTTCAGGGGTTGTTGTTTGTTGTGCTGGGCAGCTATGTTGGGCGACGTTCAAACCTCCAGGGCCTTGTTGCGCTGGTTGGAATTGAGGAGTCGGCTGCAGCGGGAGTTGCTGTAGTTCAGCGGTTGCTGCTTGTTGCAGCAGTGTTTGTTGTGCCATAGTTTGGCGGGTTGCTGCTTGTTGCAGCAGTTGCTGTGCCGTAGTTCGGCGGGTTGCTGCTTGTTGCAGCAGTTACTGTGCCATAGTTTGGCGGGTTGCTGCTTGTTGCAGCAGTTACTGTGCCATAGTTTGGCGGGTTGCTGCTTGTTGCAGCAGTTGCTGTGCCATAGTTTGGCGGGTTGCTGCTTGTTGCAGCAGTTGCTGTGCCATAGTTTGGCGGGTTGCTGCTTGTTGCAGCATGGTGGTCCCGCTGGGCAGCTTTGTTGAGCGACGTCTCCGCCAATCTCCGCCAATGAGACGCATGCCTGTGCCTCATTGGCGGAGATCGGTGTAGCGATCAAACGCCTAAGGGGGTGGTCGTCAGCCACCGTTTTCGGAGTCGTAGTAGGAACTGGTTTGCTCTCCTGTCCCATTATCGGTTTCCATGTATCACAGAAGTCCGAAAATGGCGGGAACGGGTCCTTCGCCTCACAAACTGTGCCTGCTAGCACCTCCCTTGCGACCTTACCAGGGTTAAGCCCAAATTGTAATTGGGTATATACATATCTCAGTCTGCGCCGCAGCTGTTTGGACTTCCTCCCAACTGCCGGTCCTTCCATTATCACATCGGTCTGCCGTCGTTGAGGTGGATTGTCACGCCCGACACGGCGCCTCCTTTTAGGCGGGAAGACGGACGCCAGCCAAGCCATAAAAAAAGAAATACATTGATCAAAAAATACAGGAAAAATAGAAACAGAAAAAAAATATAAACAAGAAAATTACATTGAAAGAAAATAAACATTGCACAGAGGAGTATTTTGACCATTTTACTGGCCAAAATTATTTAAGAAATAAAATGGCAACTAAGAAGAAACAAGCCATTCCAAAAACAACTCTGATTGTCGATGAACAGCCCGCAGAACATGTAAAATCACCTTTTTCTGCTGAAGAACATCCTGCGGAAGATCTAGAAATATCATGGCCTGCGGAGGATGTGAAAAAAATGGTTCTCCGTATGCAAGAACATCTACCCAAGGATGACAAGTTGAAGTACAGGACACGCGTGGAGAAACTCGACTGGGAGAGTATAGCCTTTGAGCCGTACACTACGGCAGAATGCAAGGCCACCTGGTTGCTGTTTCAGCAGAAGTTGAGATGCTACCGTCTACTCGGAGAGATCCTTCAAGACGCCTTGGAGTGGGCTCCCAAGATACAAAAGAAACATCCGGAACATCCCAAGAAACCCCTTGGAGTGTTTTCCATGTACTCGCAGGACAACAGAAAGAGCTTGTTGAAAAAAAATCCCCACTTATCAGTGATAGACATTTCTAAAATTCTAAGCGTTTACGCGCTGTCCTAAGCGTAAACGTCCATTTGCTTAAGGCGTTTCGAGGTGATTCTACCGAACACCACCGCATGATTTAATGCAGGTAATAGGTGGTGCTTCAGGATCAGGAGCCTCTGCTGGGGTTTCAGCGGTGCCTTAGAGATGTTCAATAGCCCGTCAGTTAGCTGAAGGTCGGGTGCGCGGTCGTCAACCGCACCTTTCGCACCAAACTTTATCCCCAGGTAGTCCCAGGAGTCCCGCAAACCCATCGCGGGGAGGGGCTGTCCGTTCACACGGAAGTTACCCTCCACCACTTTGACCTTTTTGTTTCCCCCAGAAGCTACCCAGGATTGGGTTCGGCTTTTTGCCTGGTTTATGTCCATTCCACAGAGTCGAAGTCTCTCCGTAAACCGGTCCAGCGACTCCTTGAGTCCGGTCTCATGGCTGGCGAGCAGCACAACGTCGTCGGCGAAAGCGAGGGCGCCGAGCTCATGACCATTTAAGGTATATCCGACGTGTGCCGGAAGCTCTCGCAAAGCAGTATCAATCACAATGTTAAAAAGAACCGGCGAGAGCGGGTCGCCCTGCCTGACTCCCCTCCGAACCACGATATCATCGGAACTGATGTTATTAAGCCATAAATTGGTGGTTGCGTTTTCATACAGTGATTGTACGTATTTAATAAATTTGGCCGGTGCACCAATTCGGCCAAGGCAGTCGTATATAGCGTGTCTGGATACGCTATCAAAAGCCTTGCTAACATCCAGTGAAGCTAGATGTAGCGATTCAATATGGTTTCTAGCCTGCCAGATTGCCCCCTGAAGCAGGTAGATATTCTCGGCGCAGCCGTCAGCGGCAATAAAGCCTCTTTGGGTGCCCGAGAGAATGTTGCATGAGTTTAGTCGCCTGGACAGAATTTTGTTTAAATGTCGGAGCACAACAGAGCCGATAGATATCGGTCTGTAGTTACTCGCGACGTTGTCTCCCTTTTTCCGAATGAAGATCGTCCGGGTCTTGGAGAGACCAAGAGGGACAACCCCGACCAGCAGAAGAAGATTCAGTACCGCAGTCTGAATCGGTTTGCAGACCCTGCCCCACTGTCTGGCTGTAATACCGGTGCGGTGCTGATCCTGACACGGCATGCCTGTGCCTCATTGGCGGAGATCGGTGTAGCGATCAAACGCCTAAGGGGGTGGTCGTCAGCCACCGTTTTCGGAGTCGTAGTAGGAACTGGTTTGCTCTCCTGTCCCATTATCGGTTTCCATGTATCACAGAAGTCCGAAAATGGCGGGAACGGGTCCTTCGCCTCACAAACTGTGCCTGCTAGCACCTCCCTTGCGACCTTACCAGGGTTAAGCCCAAATTGTAATTGGGTATATACATATCTCAGTCTGCGCCGCAGCTGTTTGGACTTCCTCCCAACTGCCGGTCCTTCCATTATCACATCGGTCTGCCGTCGTTGAGGTGGATTGTCACGCCCGACACGGCGCCTCCTTTTAGGCGGGAAGACGGACGCCAGCCAAGCCATAAAAAAAGAAATACATTGATCAAAAAATACAGGAAAAATAGAAACAGAAAAAAAATATAAACAAGAAAATTACATTGAAAGAAAATAAACATTGCACAGAGGAGTATTTTGACCATTTTACTGGCCAAAATTATTTAAGAAATAAAATGGCAACTAAGAAGAAACAAGCCATTCCAAAAACAACTCTGATTGTCGATGAACAGCCCGCAGAACATGTAAAATCACCTTTTTCTGCTGAAGAACATCCTGCGGAAGATCTAGAAATATCATGGTCTGCGGAGGATGTGAAAAAAATGGTTCTCCGTATGCAAGAACATCTACCCAAGGATGACAAGTTGAAGTACAGGACACGCGTGGAGAAACTCGACTGGGAGAGTATAGCCTTTGAGCCGTACACTACGGCAGAATGCAAGGCCACCTGGTTGCTGTTTCAGCAGAAGTTGAGATGCTACCGTCTACTCGGAGAGATCCTTCAAGACGCCTTGGAGTGGGCTCCCAAGATACAAAAGAAACATCCGGAACATCCCAAGAAACCCCTTGGAGTGTTTTCCATGTACTCGCAGGACAACAGAAAGAGCTTGTTGAAAAAAAATCCCCACTTATCAGTGATAGACATTTCTAAAATTCTAAGCGTTTACGCGCTGTCCTAAGCGTAAACGTCCATTTGCTTAAGGCGTTTCGAGGTGATTCTACCGAACACCACCGCATGATTTAATGCAGGTAATAGGTGGTGCTTCAGGATCAGGAGCCTCTGCTGGGGTTTCAGCGGTGCCTTAGAGATGTTCAATAGCCCGTCAGTTAGCTGAAGGTCGGGTGCGCGGTCGTCAACCGCACCTTTCGCACCAAACTTTATCCCCAGGTAGTCCCAGGAGTCCCGCAAACCCATCGCGGGGAGGGGCTGTCCGTTCACACGGAAGTTACCCTCCACCACTTTGACCTTTTTGTTTCCCCCAGAAGCTACCCAGGATTGGGTTCGGCTTTTTGCCTGGTTTATGTCCATTCCACAGAGTCGAAGTCTCTCCGTAAACCGGTCCAGCGACTCCTTGAGTCCGGTCTCATGGCTGGCGAGCAGCACAACGTCGTCGGCGAAAGCGAGGGCGCCGAGCTCATGACCATTTAAGGTATATCCGACGTGTGCCGGAAGCTCTCGCAAAGCAGTATCAATCACAATGTTAAAAAGAACCGGCGAGAGCGGGTCGCCCTGCCTGACTCCCCTCCGAACCACGATATCATCGGAACTGATGTTATTAAGCCATAAATTGGTGGTTGCGTTTTCATACAGTGATTGTACGTATTTAATAAATTTGGCCGGTGCACCAATTCGGCCAAGGCAGTCGTATATAGCGTGTCTGGATACGCTATCAAAAGCCTTGCTAACATCCAGTGAAGCTAGATGTAGCGATTCAATATGGTTTCTAGCCTGCCAGATTGCCCCCTGAAGCAGGTAGATATTCTCGGCGCAGCCGTCAGCGGCAATAAAGCCTCTTTGGGTGCCCGAGAGAATGTTGCATGAGTTTAGTCGCCTGGACAGAATTTTGTTTAAATGTCGGAGCACAACAGAGCCGATAGATATCGGTCTGTAGTTACTCGCGACGTTGTCTCCCTTTTTCCGAATGAAGATCGTCCGGGTCTTGGAGAGACCAAGAGGGACAACCCCGACCAGCAGAAGAAGATTCAGTACCGCAGTCTGAATCGGTTTGCAGACCCTGCCCCACTGTCTGGCTGTAATACCGGTGCGGTGCTGATCCTGACACGGCATGCCTGTGCCTCATTGGCGGAGATCGGTGTAGCGATCAAACGCCTAAGGGGGTGGTCGTCAGCCACCGTTTTCGGAGTCGTAGTAGGAACTGGTTTGCTCTCCTGTCCCATTATCGGTTTCCATGTATCACAGAAGTCCGAAAATGGCGGGAACGGGTCCTTCGCCTCACAAACTGTGCCTGCTAGCACCTCCCTTGCGACCTTACCAGGGTTAAGCCCAAATTGTAATTGGGTATATACATATCTCAGTCTGCGCCGCAGCTGTTTGGACTTCCTCCCAACTGCCGGTCCTTCCATTATCACATCGGTCTGCCGTCGTTGAGGTGGATTGTCACGCCCGACACGGCGCCTCCTTTTAGGCGGGAAGACGGACGCCAGCCAAGCCATAAAAAAAGAAATACATTGATCAAAAAATACAGGAAAAATAGAAACAGAAAAAAAATATAAACAAGAAAATTACATTGAAAGAAAATAAACATTGCACAGAGGAGTATTTTGACCATTTTACTGGCCAAAATTATTTAAGAAATAAAATGGCAACTAAGAAGAAACAAGCCATTCCAAAAACAACTCTGATTGTCGATGAACAGCCCGCAGAACATGTAAAATCACCTTTTTCTGCTGAAGAACATCCTGCGGAAGATCTAGAAATATCATGGCCTGCGGAGGATGTGAAAAAAATGGTTCTCCGTATGCAAGAACATCTACCCAAGGATGACAAGTTGAAGTACAGGACACGCGTGGAGAAACTCGACTGGGAGAGTATAGCCTTTGAGCCGTACACTACGGCAGAATGCAAGGCCACCTGGTTGCTGTTTCAGCAGAAGTTGAGATGCTACCGTCTACTCGGAGAGATCCTTCAAGACGCCTTGGAGTGGGCTCCCAAGATACAAAAGAAACATCCGGAACATCCCAAGAAACCCCTTGGAGTGTTTTCCATGTACTCGCAGGACAACAGAAAGAGCTTGTTGAAAAAAAATCCCCACTTATCAGTGATAGACATTTCTAAAATTCTAAGCGTTTACGCGCTGTCCTAAGCGTAAACGTCCATTTGCTTAAGGCGTTTCGAGGTGATTCTACCGAACACCACCGCATGATTTAATGCAGGTAATAGGTGGTGCTTCAGGATCAGGAGCCTCTGCTGGGGTTTCAGCGGTGCCTTAGAGATGTTCAATAGCCCGTCAGTTAGCTGAAGGTCGGGTGCGCGGTCGTCAACCGCACCTTTCGCACCAAACTTTATCCCCAGGTAGTCCCAGGAGTCCCGCAAACCCATCGCGGGGAGGGGCTGTCCGTTCACACGGAAGTTACCCTCCACCACTTTGACCTTTTTGTTTCCCCCAGAAGCTACCCAGGATTGGGTTCGGCTTTTTGCCTGGTTTATGTCCATTCCACAGAGTCGAAGTCTCTCCGTAAACCGGTCCAGCGACTCCTTGAGTCCGGTCTCATGGCTGGCGAGCAGCACAACGTCGTCGGCGAAAGCGAGGGCGCCGAGCTCATGACCATTTAAGGTATATCCGACGTGTGCCGGAAGCTCTCGCAAAGCAGTATCAATCACAATGTTAAAAAGAACCGGCGAGAGCGGGTCGCCCTGCCTGACTCCCCTCCGAACCACGATATCATCGGAACTGATGTTATTAAGCCATAAATTGGTGGTTGCGTTTTCATACAGTGATTGTACGTATTTAATAAATTTGGCCGGTGCACCAATTCGGCCAAGGCAGTCGTATATAGCGTGTCTGGATACGCTATCAAAAGCCTTGCTAACATCCAGTGAAGCTAGATGTAGCGATTCAATATGGTTTCTAGCCTGCCAGATTGCCCCCTGAAGCAGGTAGATATTCTCGGCGCAGCCGTCAGCGGCAATAAAGCCTCTTTGGGTGCCCGAGAGAATGTTGCATGAGTTTAGTCGCCTGGACAGAATTTTGTTTAAATGTCGGAGCACAACAGAGCCGATAGATATCGGTCTGTAGTTACTCGCGACGTTGTCTCCCTTTTTCCGAATGAAGATCGTCCGGGTCTTGGAGAGACCAAGAGGGACAACCCCGACCAGCAGAAGAAGATTCAGTACCGCAGTCTGAATCGGTTTGCAGACCCTGCCCCACTGTCTGGCTGTAATACCGGTGCGGTGCTGATCCTGACACGGCATGCCTGTGCCTCATTGGCGGAGATCGGTGTAGCGATCAAACGCCTAAGGGGGTGGTCGTCAGCCACCGTTTTCGGAGTCGTAGTAGGAACTGGTTTGCTCTCCTGTCCCATTATCGGTTTCCATGTATCACAGAAGTCCGAAAATGGCGGGAACGGGTCCTTCGCCTCACAAACTGTGCCTGCTAGCACCTCCCTTGCGACCTTACCAGGGTTAAGCCCAAATTGTAATTGGGTATATACATATCTCAGTCTGCGCCGCAGCTGTTTGGACTTCCTCCCAACTGCCGGTCCTTCCATTATCACATCGGTCTGCCGTCGTTGAGGTGGATTGTCACGCCCGACACGGCGCCTCCTTTTAGGCGGGAAGACGGACGCCAGCCAAGCCATAAAAAAAGAAATACATTGATCAAAAAATACAGGAAAAATAGAAACAGAAAAAAAATATAAACAAGAAAATTACATTGAAAGAAAATAAACATTGCACAGAGGAGTATTTTGACCATTTTACTGGCCAAAATTATTTAAGAAATAAAATGGCAACTAAGAAGAAACAAGCCATTCCAAAAACAACTCTGATTGTCGATGAACAGCCCGCAGAACATGTAAAATCACCTTTTTCTGCTGAAGAACATCCTGCGGAAGATCTAGAAATATCATGGCCTGCGGAGGATGTGAAAAAAATGGTTCTCCGTATGCAAGAACATCTACCCAAGGATGACAAGTTGAAGTACAGGACACGCGTGGAGAAACTCGACTGGGAGAGTATAGCCTTTGAGCCGTACACTACGGCAGAATGCAAGGCCACCTGGTTGCTGTTTCAGCAGAAGTTGAGATGCTACCGTCTACTCGGAGAGATCCTTCAAGACGCCTTGGAGTGGGCTCCCAAGATACAAAAGAAACATCCGGAACATCCCAAGAAACCCCTTGGAGTGTTTTCCATGTACTCGCAGGACAACAGAAAGAGCTTGTTGAAAAAAAATCCCCACTTATCAGTGATAGACATTTCTAAAATTCTAAGCGTTTACGCGCTGTCCTAAGCGTAAACGTCCATTTGCTTAAGGCGTTTCGAGGTGATTCTACCGAACACCACCGCATGATTTAATGCAGGTAATAGGTGGTGCTTCAGGATCAGGAGCCTCTGCTGGGGTTTCAGCGGTGCCTTAGAGATGTTCAATAGCCCGTCAGTTAGCTGAAGGTCGGGTGCGCGGTCGTCAACCGCACCTTTCGCACCAAACTTTATCCCCAGGTAGTCCCAGGAGTCCCGCAAACCCATCGCGGGGAGGGGCTGTCCGTTCACACGGAAGTTACCCTCCACCACTTTGACCTTTTTGTTTCCCCCAGAAGCTACCCAGGATTGGGTTCGGCTTTTTGCCTGGTTTATGTCCATTCCACAGAGTCGAAGTCTCTCCGTAAACCGGTCCAGCGACTCCTTGAGTCCGGTCTCATGGCTGGCGAGCAGCACAACGTCGTCGGCGAAAGCGAGGGCGCCGAGCTCATGACCATTTAAGGTATATCCGACGTGTGCCGGAAGCTCTCGCAAAGCAGTATCAATCACAATGTTAAAAAGAACCGGCGAGAGCGGGTCGCCCTGCCTGACTCCCCTCCGAACCACGATATCATCGGAACTGATGTTATTAAGCCATAAATTGGTGGTTGCGTTTTCATACAGTGATTGTACGTATTTAATAAATTTGGCCGGTGCACCAATTCGGCCAAGGCAGTCGTATATAGCGTGTCTGGATACGCTATCAAAAGCCTTGCTAACATCCAGTGAAGCTAGATGTAGCGATTCAATATGGTTTCTAGCCTGCCAGATTGCCCCCTGAAGCAGGTAGATATTCTCGGCGCAGCCGTCAGCGGCAATAAAGCCTCTTTGGGTGCCCGAGAGAATGTTGCATGAGTTTAGTCGCCTGGACAGAATTTTGTTTAAATGTCGGAGCACAACAGAGCCGATAGATATCGGTCTGTAGTTACTCGCGACGTTGTCTCCCTTTTTCCGAATGAAGATCGTCCGGGTCTTGGAGAGACCAAGAGGGACAACCCCGACCAGCAGAAGAAGATTCAGTACCGCAGTCTGAATCGGTTTGCAGACCCTGCCCCACTGTCTGGCTGTAATACCGGTGCGGTGCTGATCCTGACACGGCATGCCTGTGCCTCATTGGCGGAGATCGGTGTAGCGATCAAACGCCTAAGGGGGTGGTCGTCAGCCACCGTTTTCGGAGTCGTAGTAGGAACTGGTTTGCTCTCCTGTCCCATTATCGGTTTCCATGTATCACAGAAGTCCGAAAATGGCGGGAACGGGTCCTTCGCCTCACAAACTGTGCCTGCTAGCACCTCCCTTGCGACCTTACCAGGGTTAAGCCCAAATTGTAATTGGGTATATACATATCTCAGTCTGCGCCGCAGCTGTTTGGACTTCCTCCCAACTGCCGGTCCTTCCATTATCACATCGGTCTGCCGTCGTTGAGGTGGATTGTCACGCCCGACACGGCGCCTCCTTTTAGGCGGGAAGACGGACGCCAGCCAAGCCATAAAAAAAGAAATACATTGATCAAAAAATACAGGAAAAATAGAAACAGAAAAAAAATATAAACAAGAAAATTACATTGAAAGAAAATAAACATTGCACAGAGGAGTATTTTGACCATTTTACTGGCCAAAATTATTTAAGAAATAAAATGGCAACTAAGAAGAAACAAGCCATTCCAAAAACAACTCTGATTGTCGATGAACAGCCCGCAGAACATGTAAAATCACCTTTTTCTGCTGAAGAACATCCTGCGGAAGATCTAGAAATATCATGGCCTGCGGAGGATGTGAAAAAAATGGTTCTCCGTATGCAAGAACATCTACCCAAGGATGACAAGTTGAAGTACAGGACACGCGTGGAGAAACTCGACTGGGAGAGTATAGCCTTTGAGCCGTACACTACGGCAGAATGCAAGGCCACCTGGTTGCTGTTTCAGCAGAAGTTGAGATGCTACCGTCTACTCGGAGAGATCCTTCAAGACGCCTTGGAGTGGGCTCCCAAGATACAAAAGAAACATCCGGAACATCCCAAGAAACCCCTTGGAGTGTTTTCCATGTACTCGCAGGACAACAGAAAGAGCTTGTTGAAAAAAAATCCCCACTTATCAGTGATAGACATTTCTAAAATTCTAAGCGTTTACGCGCTGTCCTAAGCGTAAACGTCCATTTGCTTAAGGCGTTTCGAGGTGATTCTACCGAACACCACCGCATGATTTAATGCAGGTAATAGGTGGTGCTTCAGGATCAGGAGCCTCTGCTGGGGTTTCAGCGGTGCCTTAGAGATGTTCAATAGCCCGTCAGTTAGCTGAAGGTCGGGTGCGCGGTCGTCAACCGCACCTTTCGCACCAAACTTTATCCCCAGGTAGTCCCAGGAGTCCCGCAAACCCATCGCGGGGAGGGGCTGTCCGTTCACACGGAAGTTACCCTCCACCACTTTGACCTTTTTGTTTCCCCCAGAAGCTACCCAGGATTGGGTTCGGCTTTTTGCCTGGTTTATGTCCATTCCACAGAGTCGAAGTCTCTCCGTAAACCGGTCCAGCGACTCCTTGAGTCCGGTCTCATGGCTGGCGAGCAGCACAACGTCGTCGGCGAAAGCGAGGGCGCCGAGCTCATGACCATTTAAGGTATATCCGACGTGTGCCGGAAGCTCTCGCAAAGCAGTATCAATCACAATGTTAAAAAGAACCGGCGAGAGCGGGTCGCCCTGCCTGACTCCCCTCCGAACCACGATATCATCGGAACTGATGTTATTAAGCCATAAATTGGTGGTTGCGTTTTCATACAGTGATTGTACGTATTTAATAAATTTGGCCGGTGCACCAATTCGGCCAAGGCAGTCGTATATAGCGTGTCTGGATACGCTATCAAAAGCCTTGCTAACATCCAGTGAAGCTAGATGTAGCGATTCAATATGGTTTCTAGCCTGCCAGATTGCCCCCTGAAGCAGGTAGATATTCTCGGCGCAGCCGTCAGCGGCAATAAAGCCTCTTTGGGTGCCCGAGAGAATGTTGCATGAGTTTAGTCGCCTGGACAGAATTTTGTTTAAATGTCGGAGCACAACAGAGCCGATAGATATCGGTCTGTAGTTACTCGCGACGTTGTCTCCCTTTTTCCGAATGAAGATCGTCCGGGTCTTGGAGAGACCAAGAGGGACAACCCCGACCAGCAGAAGAAGATTCAGTACCGCAGTCTGAATCGGTTTGCAGACCCTGCCCCACTGTCTGGCTGTAATACCGGTGCGGTGCTGATCCTGACACGGCATGCCTGTGCCTCATTGGCGGAGATCGGTGTAGCGATCAAACGCCTAAGGGGGTGGTCGTCAGCCACCGTTTTCGGAGTCGTAGTAGGAACTGGTTTGCTCTCCTGTCCCATTATCGGTTTCCATGTATCACAGAAGTCCGAAAATGGCGGGAACGGGTCCTTCGCCTCACAAACTGTGCCTGCTAGCACCTCCCTTGCGACCTTACCAGGGTTAAGCCCAAATTGTAATTGGGTATATACATATCTCAGTCTGCGCCGCAGCTGTTTGGACTTCCTCCCAACTGCCGGTCCTTCCATTATCACATCGGTCTGCCGTCGTTGAGGTGGATTGTCACGCCCGACACGGCGCCTCCTTTTAGGCGGGAAGACGGACGCCAGCCAAGCCATAAAAAAAGAAATACATTGATCAAAAAATACAGGAAAAATAGAAACAGAAAAAAAATATAAACAAGAAAATTACATTGAAAGAAAATAAACATTGCACAGAGGAGTATTTTGACCATTTTACTGGCCAAAATTATTTAAGAAATAAAATGGCAACTAAGAAGAAACAAGCCATTCCAAAAACAACTCTGATTGTCGATGAACAGCCCGCAGAACATGTAAAATCACCTTTTTCTGCTGAAGAACATCCTGCGGAAGATCTAGAAATATCATGGCCTGCGGAGGATGTGAAAAAAATGGTTCTCCGTATGCAAGAACATCTACCCAAGGATGACAAGTTGAAGTACAGGACACGCGTGGAGAAACTCGACTGGGAGAGTATAGCCTTTGAGCCGTACACTACGGCAGAATGCAAGGCCACCTGGTTGCTGTTTCAGCAGAAGTTGAGATGCTACCGTCTACTCGGAGAGATCCTTCAAGACGCCTTGGAGTGGGCTCCCAAGATACAAAAGAAACATCCGGAACATCCCAAGAAACCCCTTGGAGTGTTTTCCATGTACTCGCAGGACAACAGAAAGAGCTTGTTGAAAAAAAATCCCCACTTATCAGTGATAGACATTTCTAAAATTCTAAGCGTTTACGCGCTGTCCTAAGCGTAAACGTCCATTTGCTTAAGGCGTTTCGAGGTGATTCTACCGAACACCACCGCATGATTTAATGCAGGTAATAGGTGGTGCTTCAGGATCAGGAGCCTCTGCTGGGGTTTCAGCGGTGCCTTAGAGATGTTCAATAGCCCGTCAGTTAGCTGAAGGTCGGGTGCGCGGTCGTCAACCGCACCTTTCGCACCAAACTTTATCCCCAGGTAGTCCCAGGAGTCCCGCAAACCCATCGCGGGGAGGGGCTGTCCGTTCACACGGAAGTTACCCTCCACCACTTTGACCTTTTTGTTTCCCCCAGAAGCTACCCAGGATTGGGTTCGGCTTTTTGCCTGGTTTATGTCCATTCCACAGAGTCGAAGTCTCTCCGTAAACCGGTCCAGCGACTCCTTGAGTCCGGTCTCATGGCTGGCGAGCAGCACAACGTCGTCGGCGAAAGCGAGGGCGCCGAGCTCATGACCATTTAAGGTATATCCGACGTGTGCCGGAAGCTCTCGCAAAGCAGTATCAATCACAATGTTAAAAAGAACCGGCGAGAGCGGGTCGCCCTGCCTGACTCCCCTCCGAACCACGATATCATCGGAACTGATGTTATTAAGCCATAAATTGGTGGTTGCGTTTTCATACAGTGATTGTACGTATTTAATAAATTTGGCCGGTGCACCAATTCGGCCAAGGCAGTCGTATATAGCGTGTCTGGATACGCTATCAAAAGCCTTGCTAACATCCAGTGAAGCTAGATGTAGCGATTCAATATGGTTTCTAGCCTGCCAGATTGCCCCCTGAAGCAGGTAGATATTCTCGGCGCAGCCGTCAGCGGCAATAAAGCCTCTTTGGGTGCCCGAGAGAATGTTGCATGAGTTTAGTCGCCTGGACAGAATTTTGTTTAAATGTCGGAGCACAACAGAGCCGATAGATATCGGTCTGTAGTTACTCGCGACGTTGTCTCCCTTTTTCCGAATGAAGATCGTCCGGGTCTTGGAGAGACCAAGAGGGACAACCCCGACCAGCAGAAGAAGATTCAGTACCGCAGTCTGAATCGGTTTGCAGACCCTGCCCCACTGTCTGGCTGTAATACCGGTGCGGTGCTGATCCTGACACGGCATGCCTGTGCCTCATTGGCGGAGATCGGTGTAGCGATCAAACGCCTAAGGGGGTGGTCGTCAGCCACCGTTTTCGGAGTCGTAGTAGGAACTGGTTTGCTCTCCTGTCCCATTATCGGTTTCCATGTATCACAGAAGTCCGAAAATGGCGGGAACGGGTCCTTCGCCTCACAAACTGTGCCTGCTAGCACCTCCCTTGCGACCTTACCAGGGTTAAGCCCAAATTGTAATTGGGTATATACATATCTCAGTCTGCGCCGCAGCTGTTTGGACTTCCTCCCAACTGCCGGTCCTTCCATTATCACATCGGTCTGCCGTCGTTGAGGTGGATTGTCACGCCCGACACGGCGCCTCCTTTTAGGCGGGAAGACGGACGCCAGCCAAGCCATAAAGGCAGAGCCGACGTCCTCCCCCTCAATTGCCCGTGCTATTAGTCCGGCCAGGGTTGAGTGCTTAAACCCAGTGTCCGGGCCGAACTTTAGCACAATGGCTCTGAGACTTGCCACTATCAGGCGATCGTCCCCCTCGTTGTCGGCAGATGAAGGTCGCACCGTTGAAGGTCTGGGCAGGACTGAGGCGCTTCTGGGTAAATTAGTAGTGTGATCACTATTTGTGGCGCTCTCAGTCCCCGTCTCGCTGTCAGAGTCACTGCTCCCGTGAATAGTATAGAATGGTCTGTGCGTTGCACATCCAACAATGTTAGAGCTAGTACTGGGCTGAATATTTGGCTCCTGTATGTTGGCCCTTGTACTTTGACGTGTGACACGTCTAGGTCTTGGGCTCACATTAGTACTTTTAGTTGGGCTTGTGCTGGGCCGATTTTTCAGCTCTCGCACAAATTTTTTCACTTTATCCCTGTGAGCCTTACCTTGGCGCAATGATTTAATCGCCTCCAGGGTTCTCCTGCCTGGGAATTTATTGAGCAGTTCTTTGTTATAAAAGCGGACGTTGCCAGCAACGATCAACCGTGCCTCCTCCAATGCCCAAAATTCATATGGGATCCCCAAAGAGCCCTGGTCGTGATACCACGAAGGACACCCTTAGGAAAACCCAGTGCCAGTAAGTTACCGGCACTTTTCCCCGACCAAACCCCCCTCCACGAGAGGGTGGCGCTCTCAACTTTCACCTTCGCTGCATCCACTCCGGCTAGTCCCGCCACATGGGTTACGAATGTCGGACCGGAGTACTTGTCCACCTTGTCTTGGTGGACGTCGTCCAACCTGCCACTACCGGACACCACCTGCGCGTCCAGTATCAGGGCTTCCGTGCCTCGTCGGTACGCGACTATGTCAGGTTTGAGGCGTACACATTCGCGCCCCGAAACAGTCATCATCTGCTCCTTTAATACGCTCCATCTGCGGGAGCGAAGCGATGCTGCCAACGTCGTAACGATGGCATCATGCCAAAAGATCCGGCCGCCGTGGGTGCGCGGGCAGTTCTGGATGATGTGAGCCGCAGTTTCTGCATCAACTGCGGCACGCCACATCCAGAGGATTCGCCGTGCGCCTCCCCCGGCTAGTCCTAATTTTGCCCGGAAGAGCATTTATGCGAGTGCGGTGATAGCTCACATAGTCCCCTCCTGGTATCGCTCGCGAACGAGCGCTAACCCAGTCGGTGGACATTCTGCTCCTGGCAGACTCACGAAGTTCCGCCCCGTCAACACTTGCGTGCAACTTCTACGTGTAGAAGTTTTTGACGGCCTTCGAATCATTAAGACCACTACTATGAAGTTTGTTGGCTAAGGTAAGCATAGGCTTCCACTCGAGAAGTCCAACCACTTTTCCCGCCTGTAGAGCCGACTGAAGGTGCAATCCTTCGACACGTCGCTTCAAAAGTAAGGGTATGGAGCGTAGGAGAGAGACAACGCCCAGTCCTCCTTTAACTATCGGAGCATGGAAATATCCGACAGCGACATCTGCGGGAAGGCGTAACCAGCGCCTTATATTAGCTCTGATGGATATATCCATAGCCTTTAGTCGTTTAGCCGTGAGATGGCTAAAGACCAAGCTGTGTGTGAGCGCTGGGAGAAGGTGGAGCTTTAGAATTTGTAGCCTCTGCTGGGGGCTTCAGGGGAGCTTTAGATAGGTTAAGCAACCCTAGCTTCAACACCTCCTCTGGTCTGGCATTTCTGGTTATGCTCTCCTCGCCGAACTCCAGCCCCAGGTAGTCCCAGGAAGACGTCAAGGGTACAGAGGGGAGCGTTATCCCGCCGACGCGGAAGTCTCGCCCCACCACCTTAACCTTTCTGTCTCTCCCGGAGGCCACCCAGGACTGAGTTCGGCATTTGCTTGTGTTGATCGACATTCCACTGTCGCCAAGTATGGCCGTAAACCGGTCCAACGATTCCTGAAGTCCAGTGTCGTGGCCAGCAAGCAGAACTACATCGTCGGCAAATGCTAGAGCGCCTAGCTTGGTACCTCCAAGGTCGAAACCGACGTACTAAGGAAGCGCTCGCAGTGCCGTATCAACAACAAGGTTGAACAGCACCGGCGAGTGCGGGTCGCCCTGTCTTACCCCTCTCCGGACGATAATATCCCTAGTTTTACAAGCGTTGTCCGAAAAGTATGTTATAGAGTTCTCATGTAGTGATTTTATATATCTAATAAATTTGGCAGGTGCGCCCACCTGACCAAGAGCATCATACATTGCGTGTCGACTTACAGAGTCGAAGGCCTTAGCTACATCAAGCGAGGCGATGTGGAGGGTCCTGGTTGCTGATTTTGCATGCCTGATGGCTGCGTGCAACAGGAAAATGTTCTCAGCCATACCGTCTGCTGAGATGAACCCCCTCTGGCGTTCATCTATGGTGTTACATTTTAGTATTCTGGATATAATTTTCTTGGATCTTGGATATAATTTTATTAAAGTGCCTCAGCACCACAGATCCAATAGATATTGGTCTGTAGTTGCTGGGCAAATTTTGTCCTTTTTTGGGGATAAAAATCGTTCGGGTCCTGGTTAGTTCAACAGGAGCTTGCCCAACGAGCAGGAGGATATTTAGCACGCAACTTTGAATGAGTGCAGGGACTTTACCCCATTGTCGAGCAGTGATCTTGTCCGGGCCGGGTGCCGTGCTGATCCTTACACGGCACTCTGCGGCTTCCCTATAAGATATGGGTGTGGTAAAGATGCGATTTAATGGATGTTCTGAGGAAAGGATCTTTCGTGCTTTGCACGTGACGGGCTTGCTCTCCGCACCAAAAATCGGCTCCCACGTATCGCGGAATACCGACAATGGCGGGGGTATGGGCCTTGATCCTTTCCAAGTGCCATCAAGCACTTTCCTCGCTACCACACCAGGGTTTAACTTATAAGTTTCCTGGATTTTATGGTATACCTGCCGACGCACCAGTTGCTTAGCTTTTCTTCCAACCGCAGGTTGATCCCTCGCAACATCGGCCCGCACCGGGGCACCATTAGTGAAGGTGCTCTGCTGGTCAGATATTGAGAAGACGAGCGACAGCCACGCAATAAGGTCGCGACCAACGTCGTCTCCCGCGAGTGCACCGTCAACCACACGCGCCAGTTGGGGGTAGTGATACCCCATCCCCGGCCCTAACTGGCCAACGATGGCAGTAAGTTTTTCTCTGATGTCATCGTCAGTAGCGACACTTCACAAAACGCTCCCCGGGGTCGGAGTGGTCCCGGCTGAGGTGTTGGCGGCACTGTTAACTAGAGCATGGGTCGGCAACCTTTTGTTGTAAAAGGGCCAAATATTTTTCATGGGGATCAGTGCGGGCCGCACTTGCAGTAGGTATACATACAATATTTATGTACAAATATTTTAGTTTTAAAAATAAAACGCTAAGTGTATATTTTAACGACATTTATTGTATTTAATAAAATCAATGAGATTTTTGTGATTGCATTTGACTTGCAAGTTTTTAATATCAGCTTGCATTTTTGAAGTAGAGACGCGTAGTATTGCGTCTAAATGTGAATTCGATAACCGAGAACAGTGTTTGTTTTTTCGATAATTCAGAATTGAAAAAGTTTGTTCACAAATATATGTACTACCAAACATAGTAATTATTTGCTGAGCAAACCTTTTTAAATCCTTGTAGTTTTCAGAAGGCAAACTCCCATAGAAATCCACCAAATTAGTTTTTTCCTTAAAAGCCATTTTAAGTGTTATCACTTTGCAAATCTATTACGTTGATTTGCAAATCGCTTGGTACATTACCGATATTTACTGCAAAGGGGTTTTCGAAAATCTTCATCTTACGTGAGATCTTTTTGAAATCAGCAAACCGGTTTTCAAACTCAGTTTGTAGTTGCATTAATGCACTTTTCATTTTAGTATTTTGCCAAACAAAATTTATTCCAGCTTCTTCTACTGCTTTCTTGCAATTTGGAAAATGATCGAGTTTCCTTTCATCGATATGCTTGATAAATAATATTAGTTTCATTTCAAATGATTTAACATCTGAATACATATTGCATATCAATTTATTTTTCCCCTGTAAACGTGTATTGAGTATGTTCAGTTCGGCAGTCAAATCAGTTAAAAACCCAAGATCTACAACCCACTGGTGGTTGGAAAGTTCGTGTATTGCCTTTCCTTTCATCTCCATAAAGTTACAAATTTCTTTCCTCAAATAAAAAAATCGTTGAAGTACTGCTCCTCGGCTTAGCCATCTTACTTCACAGTAATACATCACGTCACCATATTCAGCTTCCACATCTTCCAAAAACTTTTGGAACTGGCGGTGAGTAAGCCCATTTTTTCTTATAAAATTAATAGCAGATACAACGGTATCCATTATTTCTTTCCACGATAAAACTTTGCAACACAATGCTTCTTGATGGACAATACAGTGAAATGTAAATGGAACTTCCGATCCAAACTCTTGCAGTTTGCTGTTGACTCTTCCGACAACACCTTTATTATGACCGCTCATATTTTTTCCGCCGTCCGTGGTGATGCTAGTTAATTTATCCCAGCTCAAGCCACACGAAATCAGAGCTTGGTCCAAGTGGTGAAATAAATCCTCTCCCTTTGTAGTTCCTTCGAGACTGCACATTTTTAATAACTCCTCATCAACGGAAAAGTTTTCGTCAATTCCTCATACAAATATAAGGAATTGTGCCGTATCCGACACGTCCGTACTTTCGTCCATCGCAAGAGAGAAGTAAGTAAAATACTGCGCTTTATCCTTAAGGGCCCTGTCCCGTTTGAACAAAATCAAAATTTAAAGTTTTTCGAATCTCGAACCGACATATGTTGCAACGCATAAAACGACAAAATTCTCTAGTCTAGTATTTGTACACACTTAAAAATATAATACAAATGTCAAGTGTGTTTGAGGGCTCTTTGTCAGTGTTGCCACCTTAGTTTTAGTAATGGGGGCAATTGAAGAAGCTAAAAAGGGCTAGATCGGGCTAAAAGGAGCACAAAAAGAGTTGGTGTAAAAAAAGGCTAAAAAAACACCTGGACTAATGATTTCAATTACTTATGTATTAATTTTTTAGTTTGAATCACAATAATTTTTTTCAAAATTAGGTTCAAAAATTAAAAATATTAGTTATTTTACAAACTAAAATAAACAAATTTTCCGTCTAGAATCATTTAGTTGTCATAGATAATATGTTGCCATAATCGAACAAATGGTACCTATCTACCAAAAAAAAAAACAATATATATGACAAAAATCGCGAAAGTTCAATGTTATCGCGATGTTAGCATGGCGCAAATTTCAGATTTTCATACAATATTTTTAAGTAAATGAAAAGGGCTAGATAGCCCTTTTCGGGCTAAATCATTAAACAACGAGTTCACCGACAGTAAAAAGAGCTAGATCTAGCCCCAAAAGGGCTAAGGTGGCAACACTGGTTGGATATGACGACAGAAGTGGACGAGTATGTAAACTTTTGAAGAGCTTGTATGGTCTGAAACAGGCGTCACGATGCTGGAACAAGAAATTTACTTCATTTATCAACAAATATGGCTTTAAAGGGAGCGAATCAGATCCTTGTGTATTCATCTGCAATAATGAGAATGGTATGTTGATTCTGGGAATCTATG
Source organism: Agapetus fuscipes (assembly GCA_951799405.1). NCBI lineage: Eukaryota > Metazoa > Arthropoda > Insecta > Trichoptera > Glossosomatidae > Agapetus > Agapetus fuscipes. The sequence goes on along the minus strand of CATOGX010000075.1, from coordinate 4,745 downwards.
TGGACGATGGCTTGATAGCAGCAGAGAAGCAAGAAGCCATTGAACCAATTATCAAACATCTGCAACGAGAATTCGAGATCAATGTTTTTGAACTGAAATGTTTTTTGGGTCTTGAAATTGATCAGCGATCGGATGGATCAATTCATGTCCATAAAATAATAATAATAATAATTGGACAATTTGTATACAGCGCCGTTTAGTGGCACTAGCCACCCCAAGGGCGCTTTTATGTGTTGAAGCTTCTGTTAAACAAATGTGTCTTAAGCAACTTCCTGAAACTGCCAACACTGGTCTCTGTTCTCAACTCCAGAGGTAGACTATTCCAGCAGGATGGACCAGCCGAACTAAAAGCCCTGTCTCCGAAACCAGTTCTGTTCCGTCGAAGAGGCAGTTGAAGCCTGTTTACGGCGTCACTCTGTGCAGAACGAAGAGTGCATCGTTTTCCACCTATCTGGTCGACTCTGCACAATTCACACAAGTACGATGGGGCAACTCCTCTGAGGGCATTAAAAACAGAAACACATATTTTGTACTCAATCCTCTCTGGGACTCGCAGCCAATGAAGGCGCCGCAACAGAGGAGAGACATGGTCAGTTTTTCGTCCTCCTAAAAGTAATTTGGCTGCAGCATTAAAGACGGACTGCAGTCTAGACTGCTGAAACCTTGGAAGACCCCAGAACAGACCATTGCAATAATCCAGTCTCGACACAACAAAGGACGCAATGAGAATCTTAGCAGCTTCGGATGTCAAACAGTTTCTGACCCATCTCAACTGCCTCAGGTGAAAAAAACAGGAGCTCACAGTCGAGCTTATTTGCATACTCATGGAGAGAGTGTTGTCAAGATGGACCCCAAGAAACTTAATTGAGCTAGATGGATACACATCCAGGCCCATTACTTTAATTGGTGAAGAGCCAAGCAAGTGTTTCCTACCAGGAGACGACATCCAGATGAATTCTGTCTTGTCTGGATTCATTCTAAGGCGACACCTTGCCATCCACTCAGCCACCACTTCAATGCACCGGACCATCTCAAGACTACAGGCATCTGTCATAGATGGCTGACAGAAACGACAAAGTAGAATATCATCAGCATAAGAATAGTAGCTGGTGCCGTTCATCAGTACAGTGCTCTCAAGATCATTTGTGTACAGGGTAAAAAGTAAAGGCCCGAGTACAGATCCCTGAGGCACACCACAGTCCATGGGCATACCTGATGACTCACCATCAACATCCACAGTCTGACATCTGCCTTTCAGATATGAAGATAGCAATTTAGATACTCCTCCTCGGACTCCGTACAACCTATCAAGCTTAGTGATGAGTATACTGTGATCAACAGTGTCGAAGGCAGCGCTCATGTCAAGTACTGCCACCATGGCAAGAGCACCGTCCCCAACCGCAGCTATCACATCATTCACAATGCGAAGTAAGGCAGTCTCAGTGGAATGAGCTTTTCTATATGCTGACTGAAACTTAGACAGATATCCGCCTCGCTCCATGTGCTGAGTGAGTTGCCAAACAACGGCCTTCTCAATAATTTTCGATATAAAAGGAACGGACGACACAGGTCTATAATTTTCCACAGAATCAGCTGGAAGGCTTGATTTTTTGAGAATTGGTGTAACAATTGATTTTTTAAGTTCCGTGGGAAAAATACACTCTGTAGTGAGAGACTTGTTGACCAATGCTGACAGAATAGGTGCCACCTCACTCAAGCATCTTTTGACCAGCCATGTTGGAATTGGATCTAGTTTACATTGCTTGTTTGGACATGTGAGTACAAGCTTAACAACATCATTCAACAAGACAGGCTTAAATGAAAAAATAACATTGCAACAATTGTTTGACTCTGGGGGATTAAAAGTGGTCGCTGCACTGGATTCTCTTATTCTTCGTAACTTCTCTGAAAAGTGACGAGAGAATTCACTTGCAGGAAGCTCCGGATGCTGAGTAGAACTTTTTCCCAGGACAAAGCTCATCGACTTCCACAGCGCCCTGGGGTTCTTGGCTTCGGTCTCCATTTTTCTGGTCCAGTAGGACGACCTTTTCCTCCTTATCAAAGTCCAATAGATGGTCTGGGCATTCATCCAGGTTGCACGTGCAGTTTCTGTGCGACACCGTCGATACCTCCTCTCAAGGCGTCTCATCTCTGCTTTGCCACATCTGCATTCCTCATCAAACCAGCACTCAGATCTTCTCTGTCTCCTGATGGTTGTTTTGAGAGGAGCGTATTTGTTGATCAGCGAGAGCATGGTGCTATTGTAAGATTTGATAAGTTTGTTCGTGTCTGCCGAGGCAATAAAGTTTTTGTTGCAGATGTCGCTTCCAGACAACTCACATTGAAACTGCTCAACATTAAAATTCCGCCAAGGTCTGTTTGTGATACGTTTAAAAATTGGTTTTGGAGGGTTGAATACCGCAACTGCGGTTACTAGGCGATGATCCGTGTGGCCAATGTCAAGGACTTGACACTGTAGCAGAGGATCACCTGCATTACAAATCACAACATCCAGGATACCACCTGCATCATGCGTCACCTGGTTCACCCGCTGATGAAAATTGAAATCATGCAACATACATAAAAACTTGGTGCTGTGGCCATCCTCCGCTCTATCAAGCCGGATGTTCATATCTCCCACAATAAACACTAGCATGGAATAGGTTGTCAGGCGTGTCAAAAGCTTCTTGAATTCATCGAAGAATAACGTACAGGGAGGCTTGGATCCAGGCCTGTAGACATTCACAATCAACACAGATGATCCACGAGACGTAAACACGCCAGCAATGCACTCAAATGAAGAAAATTCAGGAACACTCTGTATCTGAGAGACCCTAAAACCATTTTTTACCACTATGACCACTCCGCCATGGTTAGTTATGTGTGCAGATTCAGTGGGTGGCATTTTTCGAGCCTTTTCTATGACAGAGTATCCCATGCTGCGTAGGCGCTTAATGCTGAGGTCTTCACTACCCTCGTGCCAGGTCTCAGTAAGAGCCAGGATGTCTATGCAGTGCTCGCTGATCACATCATCAACAATATCAACTCTCCTTGTTAGTGATCGGCAGTTCCATGTTGCAATCTTCAAGTTACGGTGACTCTGCATTGAGTGACGACCTCTATTTAACTGACAAAGTTTGACCTTTCTTCCGGAGCGCTTGCCCCGAAATCTTGGTTTAAAAGTCGAGAGTTTGACAGATTGATGCAGGCCATTTGCTGTCAAAACATCAACATCAACAGTGGAGTTCCAATCACGCCAACTTAACAATTGTTCAATGCTGTAGCTGATCATTGGTAGGTAATTTGCACTTGACGCTGGCGCTCCTGCTCTTTAGCAAGATTTAACACATAGAAGAAGAAGTTTGCGCTCATAAATAACAGATTGCAACAATAATAAGTCATTTTAAAAGTCAACAAATCAACAAAGTTATGCTAGAAAGGTGCTTTATCGCTTTCATATGACAAACTGCAATGCAGTCTCAACACCACTGGACAATTCACAAAATCTTGGCGATTTTGAAGCAGATGAAGATGTTGTGTTTCCATTTCGTGAAGCTGTAGGAAGCTTATTGTATTTGGCCGTAGCGACTAGGCCTGATATAAGTTTTGCTGTTGGAAGTGTCAGCCGATACTTAGATAAAGCAGCAATGGCACATGTGAATGCAGTCAAACGTATTCTCAAATACTTGAAAGGCACCATAAATATGGGAATTATTTATGAGAAAGGAAATGATTTAAATCTTTCTGGATACAGCGATGCTGATTATTCAGGTGACATTATGACTCGCAGATCAACTTCAGGCTACGCTTTTATGTTGGGCGAAAGTGTGATAAGCTGGGGATCGGAACGCCAAAAATCAGTGGCATTGTCAACCACTGAGTCAGAGTACATGGCAGCATCGCATGCCATAAAAGAACTGATCTGGCTGAAAAATCTTATCAAGGAGCTACTGCAAGCAGACAACACAGTGACATTTTACATGAACAACCAAAGTGCGATTCGGCTTGTGAAGAATCCAGAGTTCCACAAAAGGACAAAGCACATTGATGTGCGTTACCACTTCATACGAGAAAAATTTGAAGATGGGACTTTCATCTTGGAGTACGTGCAGTCAAATGATCAAGTAGCAGATATTCTTACGAAACCATTAACAAGGATAAAGCATGATCATTTTTGTATGCTAATGAATGTTGTTTTAAATAATTGAAATACTATTAAGGCTTTGATGTTTTATATCGATTTTTTTTAATTTGTAAAATTATAAATCTTTTATTTTTATACTTAACTTGCAACTAAAAGTGGGAGTGTTGGAATTAAACAGCTCTGTCTCTTTGTCGATTTAGTTCAAGTTAGATCATGTATGATGTGCAAATAGAAAACTATGTCTGTCACTTCAGAATAAATCGTCATCCCAGCAAGACGTGTTTCAATTTATCTACAAAATAACCTAAGAAATTCAACAATATTTCAGGCGGGATATTCAGTCTTTAGCTGGTCTCAACTGGTTAAATGATGAGGTCATTAATTTCTACATGAACCTCATTATGGATCGAAGTCAAAATAAAGAAAACATTAACAAGGATAAAGCATGATCATTTTTGTATGCTAATGAATGTTGTTTTAAATAATTGAAATACTATTAAGGCTTTGATGTTTTATATCGATTTTTTTTAATTTGTAAAATTATAAATCTTTTATTTTTATACTTAACTTGCAACTAAAAGTGGGAGTGTTGGAATTAAAC
>CATOGX010000074.1:0-17500 GCA_951799405.1 Agapetus fuscipes | reverse complement strand
CTAACCTACCTAACCTAACCTAACCTAACCTAACCTAACCTAACCTAACCTAACCTAACCTAACCTAACCTAACCTAACCTAACCTAACCTAACCTAACCTAACCTAACCTAACCTAACCTAACCTAACCTAACCTAACCTAACTAACCTAACCTAACCTAACCTAACCTAACCTAACCTAACCTAACCTAACCTAACCTAACCTAACCTAACCTAACCTAACCTAACCTAACCTAACCTAACCTAACCTAACCTAACCTAACCTAACCTAACCTAACCTAACCTAACCTAACCTTTTTTTTTTTTTTTTTTTTTTTTTTTTTTTTTTTTGTTTTGCGTTGGAAGAAGGAAAATCTTTTATAAGACGCCAAGTGACAGCCGGTCACTAGATTGGCAGTGTGGGACTCTCCCTGCTGCGGGCCTACCCACTAAAAACCTCTCCCGTGCAAGCATCTACCACACTCCGGACCTACCAATGAAGTATTACGCTGGGAGTGTGGCAATGGTTTATACGCTGATGGCGTCTACTCTACTCGCTGTGGCAACGCTCATTGCGTTACCAACTACACCGCGCTATGTGACGCCTTTCAGTCGGCTTCTACGGCGGCCGTAGGCCGTCTTCTCCTCTCGCGCTCGGCGTCCTCCTTCTGTCCCATTACGCTCGAGGCGAAGTCCTCCCACGCCCGCCAGTTATCAGCCGACTGGAGCATTGTCGTCACCACCGCATCCACCTCCAGGTGACTGACCCCGAGAGCAGCCACAAGTGACGCCCTCTCAGTCGCCCAGGCCGGACACGCTAGCATCGTATGCTCGGCGTCGTCTTCTGTTGCATCGCAGTGCCAGCAGGCTGCGGCTGCTTCTTTGCCTATCCTTTGCAGGAAGTTTCCGAAGCAGCCGTGTCCACTCAGCAGCTGGGTGAGCCGGTAGCTCAGACCACCATGCTTCCTTTGGCACCAGGTCCTCAGGTCGCTGATAAGTCTGCGCGTCCAGCGTCCACCAACTGCCGTGTCCCAGCGTTGCTGCCACTGCGAGTATATCGCGTCTCGAGAGGGGTCTTCTAGACCGTCTCTCTTCCGCTCTCTTCTCTCCTGACGTTCTCGCGCCAGGAGGTGAATTGGAGGTGAAGAAGATAGCACCAGCGCTGCGTCCTCGGAGATCGTGCGATACCCAGAGATGACCCTGAGTGCACTCCTCCTCTGCACACTTGCCATCTTCTTCCTGTAGTGCTCAACCTCGAGCGACTTCGCCCAGATGGGTGCCCCATACAAAAGCGTCGAGTGCACCACCTCGTGCAAAAGTCTCCTTCTGCTCGATTTGGGCCCGCCGACGTTCGGCATGATTCTACCCAGCTGTTGCGCCACCACGCTTGCCTTCGCCGCCGCTAGCTCGATGTGTTCTCTGAAACAGAGTCGACGATCAAGTTGGACACCGAGGTACCGCAGGGATTTAACCAGCGGCACCTCAAAGCCCCCCAGCGTCAGTTTTGGCAGCGCGGGTCGTCGCTTTCGGCTGAACAATACTGCCTCCGTCTTGTGGACTGCAAGTTCCAAGCCGGAACGGTCCAGCCACCGCTTCACCCTGCGGAGGGCCTCATTCCCCGCGACAGTGATCTCACCGCAAGTCTTGCCGGTGATCATCACAGCGATGTCGTCCGCAAAAGCAACGACGCTAGCACCCGCCGGTAGCCTCGGTTCGCAGCAAACCATCGTACATGACGTTCCACAGGGTCGGTCCCAAGACCGATCCCTGGGGAACACCAGACGTCAGCTGTCGCGTTTCCAAGCCCCCGTTGGCACCACATCGATACTCTAGCACACGGCCATCGAAGTAATCCTCCAGCATGGCCATGAGGTACTCCGGGACCCGGAAGCTTTCTCTCAGCTCTCTGAGGATTAAATCCATCGAGCCGAGTTGAAAGCGTTCCGGATATCCAGAGTCACCAACATGACCTGCCGGTGTCTCTTCACCGACCCCTCCCACGCAGTCCGAACGGTGTCCACCACGCGTTCCACGGCGTCCAGGGTTGATCGTCCCGGCCTGAAGCCGTACTGGTGCTCGGAGAGTCCCCCGTCCTCGGATTCGAGGATCGGGAGAAGCCTTCCAACCATGAGTCTCTCCAGGAGCTTCCCATAGCCGTCGAGCATGCACAAAGGCCTAAAAGATGAGGGTCCATCGGCGACAGCCTTTTTTGAGACGAGGACTAGCCTCTGCCTCTTCCAGGCGTCGCCAAAATTACCCTCCTCCAAACAGGTATTGTACACATTCAGCAGCACATCAGGAAACTTCCTAGCCACTACCAGCACGACTTCGTTCGGGACGTTGTCCGGTCCAGGTGCCTTCCCGGTTTAGACGCTGCGTCAAGCTCAGCTTGGGAGAAGGGTTCGAAGTCCGCTCCCGGGGGAGCAGGGCCTCTTGCCGCCCTCCGGTCATGCGCAGGAAAGAGAGCATCTATGACGCTCGTAAGGTTCTGGGGGTCCATGAGAAACGGATCCTGATCTCTACCCCGTAGTTTCTGTCGCACAATCTTGTACGGCAGTCCCCAGGGGTCGTGATTCACCGTCTCACACAGTTCTTCCCAGCACCTTTCCTTGCTGCGCATGATGGCCAGCTTAAGCTCTCGGCGAGCGTCCCGGTACCGTTGAAGGGCACTGTCGTAGGTATCCCCCGATGTCCTTGCCCGCTGGGCGGCCCGGCGTCTGGCAAGACACGTCGCGCGAAGACTGGCTATGGTGTCTGACCACCAATAGGCCTGCCCCCTCGCGGGATGCTTCGTGCGCCGGACCATTGCCGCGTCGCAGGCGCGCGTGGTGAGATCGCCAAGGCTCCTCACCTTGCTCGCCGCGCCATCAGCGTCCTCAACCGACGTCTTCAGGTTTTCCACCATGACCTCCAGTGTCTCTTGATCCAGAGATCGGAGGCTCCAGCCGCCTATGGTGAAGTTACCGGGTCGTCCTGATCGGGGTCCCCTCTCCAGCGAAAAAGACACGTACTGGTGATCGCTGTGCGTGTAGTCATTGAGTACACGCCAGCGCTTCACCTGCCCGATTATTTCCTCGCTGGCGAAGGTTACGTCGACAACTGAACCCGTGACTCCCCTGCGGAACGTGAACTCCGTGCCCACATTTGCAATGTGCAAATGCAGGCTCGCAGCCACATCACCCAGGATGGAGCCCCGTCTGTTGGTTGTCGCCGAGCCCCACTCAGTCGACCAGGCATTAAAATCACCGGCCATGATTATCGGCAACGTGGACGTCCTGACGTCGGTTTCCAGGTCGTGGAGATCGTCGAGGAACCGCTGCAGAGAGACATTTGGGGAGAAGTAGCAGCTGTACATCCTACAGCCTGCTACCTCAATCCAGGTCCATCCCCTGCTGGCATTTCGATTGCGTCCTGAGACGACCGCCCCCTGCGCCGGAAGAAAAATAGCCGCCACTCCGTCGCCGTCACAGCACCAGCGACTGTTACAGTCACGGTACTGCTCCGACACCAGAACAACATCGACCTTCTTCTCCAACGCTACCTGCTGCATCAGGTCCTGGGCCACTTGACAGTGACCCAGGTTGATTTGCAGGATATTTAGCGCGGTCATCTCCGGAGGCATCGCTTGACAGCAGCGCACTGCGCACTACCGCACCAATGTGCGGACGGCAGTTTTTGCTTTTTACAGGGTGCACAGCACAGCGGGCTTTTGCAACCCGCTGAGTTGTGCCCCTCCTCACCACATCGCCTGCACAGGCCTGCGCTCCCGGGCTCCCGCACGTCGCATTTAGCTGCGACGTGAGAGAACCCAAGACAGCGGAAGCACTGCTTGACCTCCACCTTCTGCCGGATTCGGCATCGGAGGAGGCCAATTGTCAGGCGACCGGTTTGAATCAGGTCATCTGCACTCCTCGTCCACGGCACCCTCGCCGTGCACGCAGCTGACCTGTCCTGTCTTGTTCTCAGTGGGAAAACCTCGATTTGTTCGAGGCTCTCCCCCAGGGCCCGAGACAGGGCTTCTTTGAGGTCCTTGACCTCTACACCCTCGTAGAGGTCCTTGACATAGATGGTCTTTTTAGGGACCCATCTTTTAACTTTCATAGAGGGTCCTGCCATCCTTTCGAGAAGTTTCTCCAGAGCAGGTCCCCTGGAGTCTCCCCTCGTCAGGCGTAGCTGCAGGGACCCATTGGCACCTTTCCTGATGCCCTGGATCCCTGGCAGACCCTCTCGTTCGGACTTGCTGGTTATTCCAACAAGTCCTTTTAGTACCCCTGCAAATGTAGGCGGCTCGTCTGCCCTGCCGACTGGAGTGACGGTCAGCATTTCAAGTGGCTTCGACTGCCTTTTGACGGCAGTCGAAGTCACCGGGGCCTTTCTCACGTTTTTGTGGGTGACCACGGTCCATCCCGTAGCCACCTCGTCCACCCGTTCCTTTGGACCGGGAATATGTCTCTGCAGCAGCTCCTCCCGCTGCCTTCCTCGTTTTTGCGGCCGGAGTTGCGGCTGCTGCTGCTGGGGCTGAGATTGCCACCGCGGCTGCTGCCGTTGTTGCAGTTGCTGCCGTTGTTGCGGCTGCTGCCGTTGTTGCGGCTGCTGCCGTTGTTGCGGCTGCTGCCGTTGTTGCGGCTGCTGCCGTTGTTGCGGCTGCTGTTTTTGTTGCGGCTGCTGCCGTTGCTTGCGCTGCCACCCCAGCTCCGGGTCTTGTACGCTGAGGCACTTTGACGACAGTGGTGTCATCGCCGTGCCCTCAGTCTTGGTGCTTTGGTTGTCCGTTTGGCAATGGACGCTGACGGTTTTTCCGTCATTAAGGCAGTCCATTACCTCCATTGCTATTGTCAGAGCGGCCTGAATTCCTTGTTTTAATGGGACGTGGACATTTGTCCTACGCGAGATGAAATTATTCAGGCCCTCGAGAGTGTCCAGCAACACTCCCATCCTTATCTCAAAGAAACGATTTTTGCCCCCCCCAGAATCCGTGGGGCAGCCCGACGATTGCGCGTCGGGAGGGGATTCTCCGCCGCCAGTGGCAACGGTACCCCCCTGAGGTACATGTTTTGAATTCGTACTGTCCATTTATTATCCAAGTATTTAATATAATCATAAATAAATATAATACATAGATACATACATACAGATACGCGGTTCGCTTTAGTTAACTTTGCTCTGCCGGCGCCTACCTACTCTAACCCCACCCGGGGAGCGCGCCTATCTAAGTACCACCCACTAGATTGTCGGCAGACCAAAGCCCCGACACTTGTCCGATTATGAGGAAAAGCATCGAGAAGCCCCCAAGCCACGACAAGGCCCGAACCATGATGGGGGAACCTAACCTAACCTAACCTAACCTAACCTAACCTAACCTAACCTAACCTAACCTAACCTAACCTAACCTAACCTAACCTAACCTAACCTAACCTAACCTAACCTAACCTAACCTAACCTAACCTAACCTAACCTAACCTAACCTAACCTAACCTAACCTAACCTAACCTAACCTAACCTAACCTAACCTAACCTAACCTAACCTAACCTAACCTAACCTAACCTAACCTAACCTAACCTAACCTAACCTAACCTAACCTAACCTAACCTAACCTAACCTAACCTAACCTAACCTAACCTAACCTAACCTAACCTAACCTAACCTAACCTAACCTAACCTAACCTAACCTAACCTAACCTAACCTAACCTAACCTAACCTAACCTAACCTAACCTAACCTAACCTAACCTAACCTAACCTAACCGATAGAAATATGCAATCCACTTGAAGATATAAGCCTTGTACGTGATAAGCAGGGCAAATAATAGCGTAACTCCACATCAAAAAAAAAAAAAAAAAAAACCTAACCTAACCTAACCTAACCTAACCTAACCTAACCTAACCTAACCTAACCTAACCTAACCTAACCTAACCTAACCTAACCTAACCTAACCTAACCTAACCTAACCTAACCTAACCTAACCTAACCTAACCTAACCTAACCTAACCTAACCTAACCTAACCTAACCTAACCTAACCTAACCTAACCTAACCTAACCTAACCTAACCTAACCTAACCTAACCTAACCTAACCTAACCTAACCTAACCTAACCTAACCTAACCTAACCTAACCTAACCTAACCTAACCTAACCTAACCTAACCTAACCTAACCTAACCTAACCTAACCTAACCTAACCTAACCTAACCTAACCTAACCTAACCTGCTTCGCTACGGGGTTCGCGGCGATCACGCGGATGAGGAAGGGCTCGGCCCGGATATACTCTTGTGTGTTATAGACAATAAAACTGTACCATCGATAGTAATCGATAAATATTGCGTTATCGATAACGCAAAAAAATTTGATATTCGTCTTCTTTTTCTTTTTGATTTGATATTTTTTCTTCTTCTTCTTTCTAAATCGAGCGCCGTTTCGTCTCAACTTGTCCTGCAGTGCGCCGTTTCGCGGATTAACATTTCCTTTGGAAAATTTTCCGAGGTTTTTCCTCAAGAGTGAAGAACTCTAACTTCTCGGAAAACCTCGGAAAAATCCCGGAAAATCCCGGAAAATCGTTGGAATTTTCCTGCAGTGTTGTTGTGAAAAACCGAGCGTCGTTTCGTGTAGGCTTCGTACTTCAGTGTGCCGTCTGTTTTCTTGATTAACTAAGCATCCCCTCCGAAAAATTTTCCGAGGATTTTTCCTCAAAAGTCAAGAAACCTAACTTCTCGGAAAACCTCGGAAAAATCCCGGAAAATCCCGGAAAATCGTTGGAATTTTCCTGCAGTGTTGTGAAAAGCCGAGCGTCGTTTCGTGTAGTCTTTGTACTTCAGTGTGCCGTTTGTTTTCTTGATTAACTAAACATTCCCTCCGGAAAATTTTCCGCGGTTTTTCCTCAAAAGTCAAGAAACCTAACTTCCCGGAAAACCTCGGAAAAATCACGGAAAAACCCGGAAAAGCGTCCAGAGTTTTCCCTTTGTGGGGCCGGGTTTGACGTCTTACCCGCGTCGAGGTCTCTTACTTGGCCCAGGTTTGCCGTGTGACCGGCGTTGAGGTCTCTCAAGTCTCTGCGGATGAATCCTTGATTCATCAAGATGCAGCGCACACCGCCATCACAGGGACAAAGGTCTCGGGCCTCAAGGTCACTCTCCCCGGCATTCTCGCCAAGTACGGATACTCCACCCCCCTCCACTTCTGCGCGGATCAGTCTCTTGTGCCAGCAGATTTTGAAGAAGGCAAAGTCCCCTGACATCGTGGATTGGGCAACCCAGATCGAGAGGCTGGCAAATCAATTACCATGTGTCGAAAGGCCAAGGATAATAAAGTCTCCTGCTCCCAGCAACGACCTTTGTGAAATTAAGAATCAAATAGCCAACCTGGCCGCAAGGGTGGAGGAGCTTGCTAAGCCAGTTGCTGGGTATTCCGCTGCCGTCAAATCTAACCTGCCGACAGGTGTCCTGCGAGGTGACACCAGGGAGGATCTTGCGCCAGGGCTACCGACGAAACCAGAAAGAACATACGCCCTGATAGTTTCCAGCTCTCGGGAGGACGATACCTCCGACTCTATCAGGAAAAAGATTGTCTCAGCTGTTAAGCCGAAAGATTTAAAAATTGGAATTAAGGGAGTCTCTGCCATCTCTGGAAACCGAATTGTCATTACTCTCCCTAATGCTGAGCATGCTGCTAAGCTTAGGGATGCCGTCGAAGCAAAGACGGATCTGAAGGCCGAGGCTGGCAGGCGCAGACAGCCGCTGGTAATTTTCAAGGGTGTCAACAAGGAAACACTCAACGCGGAATTTCTGGAATGCCTCACATTCCAGAATGACACAATCGGGGACATCATCGGGGACGCAAACACCGAGGAACAGTTTAAAATCATTCGTGTAACCAAAAACCGTAATGAAAAACTGAAAAATATCATCGTATCGGTAAAACCAGCTCTCCGAGCGGCATTGCTCCGGTTGGGCAGACTTAATGTAGGATTTCTCCGAGTGCATGTCGAAGACTGCTCCCCAATTGTACAATGCTACAAGTGCCTTGGTTTCGGTCATTTTGCTTCAAAATGTACCGAAAAACAGAGATGCATGAACTGTGCAAAGGAACACCGTCTCTCGGAATGCCCCGACAAGGACAACAAGGACAAAGAGACGTGTCACAACTGCTGCAAGGCGAACACTAGGACCAGCGCAAAGACCTCAGTTGGACACCGAGCAAACAGCCGTCTGTGTCCGTACCTATTAAAGTTAGAAGAGCGTACCAGGGAGAGTATCAACTATGGATGACACAAGCAGTGAGCCCGATCCAGTTAAGATTTGCCAGGTCAACCTGCAGAGATCTTCACTGGCCTTGGACATGGCCAACTTGAGGACCTTTGACGTGCTGTTGCTGCAGGAGCCGTATACGGGTTCGACCGGTACCGTCAGGGGGATGCACGGAACTCTCTACCAGGCGAGCTCACTGAACGCCGACAACCCGTGCAAAGCTGCAGTGCTCTTAAGATCTGACGACCTCAGGGGAGTCATGATCTCGGAGTACACAAATGCAAACTCGGTGTTTGTGTCGGCGCACGTCGGGGGGCTCCGTGTCATCCTGGGGTCCGTTTATGTGGAGCCGCGCGCGGACTTGGATCCGATCCTTGCCAGCTTGGCTAGGTTGGCTGAAGAATTCAAGGATCACCAATTCATCATTGGAGGAGACTTTAATGCCAAAAGCACATGGTGGGGCAGTCCCAGAACGGACCCCAGGGGTGCTGCGGTCACGGATTTGTGTGCCGAACTCAACTGGAGTGTTCTCAACGAGGGATCTACACCAACATTCGACACAATTAGAGGCAACCGTAGGCTAGTGTCCTGGATAGACGTCTCGCTTTGTAGTATTGGAATTGTTGATTTTATAACTATGTGGCGAGTTGACACTTCAACTGATAGTTTCTCCGACCATCAGGCTATCACTTTCGAATTAACTCCAGCCAATGTGCGTTCACACACAAGCAAAGCAACAAGAATCTACGCCACTTCCAGGGCAAACTGGGAAAAGTTCTCGCGGATCATGCGGGAGACGGCTCAGTGTGCTGACGAAATGCTGAGTTCCGTATCACATCGAGACGTCGAACGACGGTGCAATGACTTCAGCATGGTCATTAAGGCGGCTTGTGAAGGTGCCATTCCTCACATCAAGACTTTTGCTGGTCGTGCGTGTCCTTGGTGGAGCGACGATTTGCAGCTCTTGAAGAGGAAGGTCACTGTCGCCAAAAGAAGATTTAGGAACTCTGGTGTCGTCCGGCGACTGCTGACACTGCCCGCTTACCTTCAGGCCAGAGAAGAATTTAGAAGTGCTGTGTCTGCTGCGAAGACGGCCAGCTGGAAGGAGTTTTGCCGCATACAGAGCCGCGAGACGGTCTGGTCAATGCTGACCAGAATAACTGCCAAGCGAAGCTTACCGGTCCCCAGCACTGTCAAAATTAATGGCAGGGGTTTCGGCAGTGAGGCAGCTACCGCGGCGGCACTGCTAAATCATTTTTTTCCGGACGACGATCCTGCGTCTGACTCGCCTCTGCACTCGCGGATCAGAGAGTCCAGCCTTTTGATGCCAGACACCAACGATGACGTCATTTTTACCGCGGGCGAGGTCCTGCGTGCTTTGCAGGGCATCAGTCCCAAAAAGGCTCCCGGTCTGGATGGCTTCACTTCAGACATCTGCCAGCGCACTGTTGGGTCCCACCTAGACTACGTGTTAAATATGATGAATGCATGCCTCAAGACCGGTTGCTTCCCGACTTCTTGGAAAGAATCTAATGTTGTATTAATCCCCAAACATGGGAAGCCCTCGGACGATATCGGATCACTGCGTCCTATAGGGCTTCTACCAGTCATGGGTCGCGTACTTGAAAAGATGATAGTCGGAAGATTGACATGGGCTTTTAGCGCTGATCGCCGCCTCATGAGCGACAACCAATACGGCTTTACCCGACAGAGATCCGCCGAAGACGCTCTCAATGTGATAACATCGGTCCTGAAAGACGCTCGCGGCAGGAAGATGATCGCCTTGGTAGTCTCGCTGGATATCAAAGGGGCGTTCGACCACGCATGGTGGCCGTTCCTCCTGGAACAGTTGAAGAAGAAACGCTGCCCGAGGAATTTGTATTTGCTGATCCAGTCCTACCTCTCAGATAGAAGAGTCCGACTCGTCTTCGGTAACACTGTCGTGCGCAAGACGACGTCCCTGGGATGCGTGCAAGGATCCGCGTGTGGGCCCTTCTTTTGGAACCTGATCGTCGACGACTTGCTCCAAGAGAGCTTCGGCGACGAGATACACGTCCAGGCCTACGCAGACGACATAACTATGATCGCGGTTGGACGAACTATGGTCGAAGCCGAGACGCGGGCGAACAACGCCCTGAGTACAATTCGCGAATGGAGCATAAGATGCAAGCTGCAATTCTCGGCTCCGAAGAGTCTAGCGATGTGCGTCACCCGAAAACGGGTGAACCGCGAACCGGAACTCCGCCTTGGTCTGTCAAGCCTCAAAATTGTTGACAGTTTCAAGCTCCTGGGGGTTGTTGTGGACAAAAACTTGAACTGGTCGCAGCACGTGGATCACGTGTGCCAGAAGATAACCAAAATCTTTGGAGCAATCAGCCGAGCTGCAAAACCGACATGGGGACTCTCCTCGGAAGTGCTCAGGACCCTCTACAGGGGGGCCTTGGAGCCGATTGCCCTATACTGCTCCAGTGTGTGGGGAGAAGCGTGCGCGCGGAAAGTTATCAGGAAAAAACTAAACCAAGCTTTGAGACCGATACTCATCCGAATCTGCCGCGGATACCGTACCATGTCCCTAAACTCTGCAATGGCAATATCTGGGATCCCTCCTCTACACCTGCGAATCCTGGAAATGTCCGCACTGCGTGGGGTGCAACACGGGAATCCGTTGTCTACTTTACCTGCGGACAGAACCTGTATGAAAATCGTGGACTGGAGAGAGTTGCCGCACCCAGCATCTCTGCGTGGAGAGCAGATAGAAGAGCAAGCCGAGAGAACCAACGTGAACTACAACATATACACAGACGGCAGCCGCCTGGAAGGCAGAGTGGGTGCAGGATTCGTGACATACAAGGAGGGAACAGTTGTACACTCGAAAAAAATAAAGCTCGCGGATTACTGCTCCGTTTTCCAGGCTGAGCTGGTGGCCATACGAGCGGCGGTGGAATGGGTTGTGCACAAGAGGATGAACCACGAGACGATTAGAATCGAGTCGGACTCACTCTCCGGCCTGACCGCAATAGCCGACAGCACGAGCCTCAACCCGATCGTTCGAGAGATCTTCTCGCTGTGCGACCGAGCCAGAGATGGCGGCAACCAAATCGTATTCCGGTGGGTCAAAGGCCACTCCGACGACCCTGGAAACGATCGAGCGGATGAACTCGCAAGAGCAGCTGGGTCTTTAAAGTTGAAACCTGCCTACGATAGTTACCCAATCAGCCATGCTAGAGGAGAACTAAAGGCAAAAACCTTGTCGGACTGGAACGACGCATATCTACGGGATACTGCAGGAAGCACCACAAGGATGTTCTTCCAAAACATACAAGAAGCAATGTTATTAGCCAGAGCGTATTCACCGACTTACGAAACGACCCAGTTCCTGTCTGGGCATGGTTTCTTCCGCAGTTACCTGTATAGATTTAAAATTCTAACTATAAACACCTGTCCATGTAACAACCAAAGTGAACAAACTGTCCTTCATTTGCTTTTTGATTGTCCCTTCCTTGAAAAAACCAAATTCAATCTGGAAAATAGATATAACATCAACGTTCAAAATCTCAGTGAAATCAGAAAATTAATATTGGATTCTTCATACACAAAAACAATTTTTGACTATTTTGGAACTATTTATAAAATAATGAGAAAAATAAACGAGGAAAATGTAAAGGAGACACAACACTTGCACTAACACAGACACGAACAGACTAATACAAACAGACATCACATATAGGTAATGAGATGCCGGAGGTTAATTTAACCAAACCGGAAGGCCAATGAGCCGCCCATCCCGACTGAGTTTACCGTGATTCCTCAGTCGTAATGGCGAATGCCGGGATGGTTCCAATAAAGTCGTGCACGGACGCTTTCCATCCCATCCCTACACTAACAAGGAAAAGACGAAACATAGAAAAACCCACAAGGGAAATGACAAACCGTGTCTAATCTCTCAGAATTTTTAAACCTTGTCCGTGATAAGCAAGGTGATCCTCTCGCAACTCCCACACCAAAAAAAAAACCTAACCTAACCTAACCTAACCTAACCTAACCTAACCTAACCTAACCTAACCTAACCTAACCTAACCTAACCTAACCTAACCTAACCTAACCTAACCTAACCTAACCTAACCTAACCTAACCTAACCTAACCTAACCTAACCTAACCTAACCTAACCTAACCTAACCTAACCTAACCTAACCTAACCTAACCTAACCTAACCTAACCTAACCTAACCTAACCTAACCTAACCTAACCTAACCTAACCTAACCTAACCTAACCTAACCTAACCTAACCTAACCTAACCTAACCTAACCTAACCTAACCTAACCTAACCTAACCTAACCTAACCTAACCTAACCTAACCTAACCTAACCTAACCTAACCTAACCTAACCAGGTGTCCTGCGAGGTGACACCAGGGAGGATCTTGCGCCAGGGTTACCGACGAAACCAGAAAGAACATACGCCCTGATAGTTTCCAGCTCTCGGGAGGACGATACCTCCGACTCTATCAGGAAAAAGATTGTCTCAGCTGTTAAGCCGAAAGATTTAAAAATTGGAATTAAGGGAGTCTCTGCCATCTCTGGAAACCGAATTGTCATTACTCTCCCTAATGCTGAGCATGCTGCTAAGCTTAGGGATGCCGTCGAAGCAAAGACGGATCTGAAGGCCGAGGCTGGCAGGCGCAGACAGCCGCTGGTAATTTTCAAGGGTGTCAACAAGGAAACACTCAACGCGGAATTTCTGGAATGCCTCACATTCCAGAATGACACAATCGGGGACATCATCGGGGACGCAAACATCGAGGAACAGTTTAAAATCATTCGTGTAACCAAAAACCGTAATGAAAAACTGAAAAATATCATCGTATCGGTAAAACCAGCTCTCCGAGCGGCATTGCTCCGGTTGGGCAGACTTAATATAGGATTCCTCCGAGTGCATGTCGAAGACTGCTCCCCAATTGTACAATGCTACAAGTGCCTTGGTTTCGGTCATTTTGCTTCAAAATGTACCGAAAAGCAGAGATGCATGAACTGTGCAAAGGAGCACCGTCTCTCGGAATGCCCCGACAAGGACAACAAGGACAAAGAGACGTGTCACAACTGCTGCAAGGCGAACACTAGGACCAGCGCAAAGACCTCAGTTGGACACCGAGCAAACAGCCGTCTGTGTCCGTATTTATTAAAGTTAGAAGAGCGTACCAGGGAGAGTATCAACTATGGATGACACAAGCAGTGAGCCCGATCCAGTTAAGATTTGCCAGGTCAACCTGCAGAGATCTTCACTGGCCTTGGACATGGCCAACTTGAGGACCTTTGACGTGCTGTTGCTGCAGGAGCCGTATACGGGTTCGACCGGTACCGTCCGGGGCATGACTGGAACTTTGTACCAGTCACCCTCATCGAGCCGTGAAAAACCCTGTAAAGCTGCCATACTCTTGAGATCTGACAACCTTAGAGGGGTCATGATCTCGGAGTATACTGACGAAAACGCCGTGTTCGTGTCAGTCCATGTTGGGGAGCACTGCGTGATCCTGGGCTCTGTCTATATAGAACCACGGGCGGATTTGAGTCCGATTCTCGCCAGGCTTGCGAGGATGTCTGCCGAGTTCCAAGATTGCCAATTTATAATAGGCGGTGATTTCAACGCAAAAAGCACATGGTGGGGCAGCACCAGAACTGACCCCAGAGGTGCTGCGGTCATCGACCTGTGTGCTGAACTCGGCTGGACCGTCCTCAACGAGGGATCTACACCTACGTTTGACACCATCAGAGGGAACCGCAGGTTCGTCTCATGGATTGATGTTACTCTCTGCAGTGGTGGAATTTCAGAAGCAATCATGATGTGGCGGGTCGATACTTCTGCCAGTTGCTTTTCGGATCACAATCTGATCTCCTTTGAATTAACTACAACCTCTAATCGGACTGTGACAAGAAAGCAGACAAGACTTTATGCCACTGCTAAGGCAAATTGGGGCAAGTTTACCAGCATCCTACGAGAGTCAACGGGAGAGACCATGGATTTTGAGGGTTGTACTCTACCCGAAGACGTTGAACATGCGTGCAACGACTTCAATGCGGCTTTGAATACGGCTTGTAAGGGAGCCATTCCTCCTGTCAAGGGCTTTAAGGGTCGAACATGCCCTTGGTGGTCGGACGACTTACTGTCTTTAAAGGGTAGGGTTGTCGCCGCCAAGAGGAAGCTGCAGAGTTCTGGGGCGGTCCGGCGTCTTGTGACTCTTCCAGCGTACCTACAAGTGAAAGAAGAATTTCGAAATGCCGTATCTGCTGCTAAAACGGCCAGCTGGAAAGAATTCTGCTGTATACAGAACCGTGAAACGGTCTGGTCCATGTTAGCCAGGATAACTGGTAAGCGCAGCTTACCGGTCCCCAGCACTATCAAAATAGATGGCAGAGGACAAGGCAATGAGGCTGCAACCGCTGCGGCCCTGTTGGAACATTTCTTTCCTGATGACGATCCTACTTCTGATTTAGCAGTGCACGCACACATCAGGGAGTCTAGTCTTCTAATACCGGATACTGATGACGACGTCAGCTTCACAGCTGGTGAAATCCAGCGCGCTGTATTGAGCATCAGCCCTAAAAAGGCCCCCGGTCTGGATGGCTTTACATCGGACATCTGCCAGCACGCTGTGGAGACGTGTCTGGATACTGTCGTCAAAATTATGAATGGATGCCTCATGACTGGATGTTTCCCGACTACTTGGAAAGAATCAAACGTTATCCTGATTCCTAAACATGGGAAGCCTCAGGATGACGTCGGATCCCTGAGACCCATTGGTTTGCTGCCTGTTTTGGGTCGAGTCCTCGAAAAGGTGATAGTTGGAAGGCTCTCGTGGCTCTTCTACACCAAACACCTTTTAAGCGAAAACCAATATGGATTCACAAGACAAAAATCCGCTGAAGATGCACTCAACAGAATAACATCGATCCTTAATCAAACTCTCAAGAGGAAGATGATTGCTCTGGTGGTCTCGCTCGACATTAAGGGAGCATTTGACCACGCATGGTGGCCTTTCCTTCTGGTCGAACTGGGGAAAAAACGCTGCCCGAAAAACTTATACTCCCTAGTCAAATCTTACTTATCAGGGAGAAGAGTCAAACTAACTTTTGGCAACACGACTATTAGCAAAACGACATCTCTGGGCTGCGTGCAGGGATCTGCGTGCGGCCCGTTCTTTTGGAACGTCATCGTCGACGATTTGCTGCAGCAAACATTCGACGATGAAACGCACGTTCAGGCTTATGCTGATGACATCGTTCTGATCGCTTCGGGGAGAACGATGTCTGAAACCAAGAAGCGAGCCGACAACGCTCTCAAGACAGTCTACGACTGGAGCATGCGTTGCAAGCTGAAGTTCTCGCCATCTAAGACCTTAGCAATGTGCGTCACGAGGAAATACATAGATCGCAATCCTGATCTATTCCTCGGACCACATAGGATCAAGATCGTCGACAACTTCAAATTGTTGGGAGTCATCATTGATAACAATTTAAAGTTCACCAAACACGTAGAATATGTCTGTCAAAGAATGGCGAAAACGTTTGGTGCAATCGCCCGAACCGCTAAACCTACCTGGGGATTATCATCAGACGTTCTCAAGACCCTATACATGGGGGCAGTGGAACCAATGGCGCTTTATTGTTCCAGCATATGGGTTAATGCATGCGCTTCAAAAGCCGTGCGAAAAAAGCTAAATCAAGCTCAAAGGCCCATATGCATCCGTTTATGCCGCGGGTATCGCACAATGTCTCTGAATTCTGCTCTGGCCATTTCGGGAGTCCCCCCTCTGCATCTCCGGGTCTTGGAGACATCCGAGCTCTACCGTATAAAACAGGGAGCCCCCCTGTTCTCACTCCCTTCGGACAGGACCTGCATGAAGACAGTAGATTGGAGGTCTTTACCACACCCGGCGCGTCTCCAGGGTGAAGAGTTTGACCTACAGGCTGCAAGGACTCATGTCCAGTACTGTATCTTCACGGATGGCAGTCGCCTGGAGGGCAGAGTAGGCGCTGCATTTGCTGTGTTCAGGGAGGGAATCGAGGTTGACAGCAGAAAGCTTAAGCTCGACGATCACTGTTCTGTGTTTCAGGCCGAGCTTTTCGCAATGCAGGCGGCCGCCGAATGGGCCCTTAAAAAAGGAATCAGTGGTTCAACGATCCGTGTGGAATCCGATTCCCTCTCCGGTCTGCATGCGATCAAGGATTGCGAAAGCCTCAACCCAATTGTGAGGGAAATTTTCTCCAGATGTGACCGTTTGAGAGCGAAGGGTTGTCGGATATCATTTCGCTGGGTCAAGGGCCACTCCGATGACCCTGGAAACGATCGAGCGGATGAACTCGCAAGAGCAGCTGGGTCTTTAAAGTTGAAACCTGCCTACGATAGTTACCCAATCAGCCATGCTAGAAGAGAACTAAAGGCAAAAACCTTGTCGGACTGGAACGACGCATATCTACGGGATACTGCAGGAAGCACCACAAGGATGTTCTTCCAAAACATACAAGAAGCAATGTTATTAGCCAGAGTGTATTCACCGACTTACGAAACGACCCAGTTCCTGTCTGGGCATGGTTTCTTCCGCAGTTACCTGTATAGATTTAAAATAACACCTGTCCATGTAACAACCAAAGTGAACAAACTGTCCTTCATTTGCTTTTTGAATGTCCCTTCCTTGAAAAAACCAAATTCAATCTGGAAAATAAATATAACATCAACGTTCAAAATCTCAGTGAAATCAGAAAATTAATATTGGATTCTTCATATACAAAAACAATTTTTGACTATTTTGGAACTATTTATAAAATAATGAGAAAAATAAACGAGGAAAATGTAAAGGAGACACAAACACTTGCACTAACACAGACACGAACAGACTAATACAAACAGACATCACATATAGGTAATGAGATGCCGGAGGTTAATTTAACCAAACCGGAAGGCCAATGAGCCGCCCATCCCGACTGAGTTTACCGTGATTCCTCAGTCGTAATGGCGAATGCCGGGATGGTTCCAATAAAGTCGTGCACGGACGCTTTCCATCCCATCCCTACACTAACAAGGAAAAGACGAAACATAGAAAAACCCACAAGGGAAATGACAAACCGTGTCTAATCTCTCAGAATTTTTAAACCTTGTCCGTGATAAGCAAGGTGATCCTCTCGCAACTCCCACACCAAAAAAAAAAACCTAACCTAACCTAACCTAACCTAACCTAACCTAACCTAACCTAACCTAACCTAACCTAACCTAACCTAACCTAACCTA
>CATOGX010000073.1:0-16170 GCA_951799405.1 Agapetus fuscipes | reverse complement strand
ACACGTCAGCAAGACTGTTAGAACAGGCTTTTTTAGGCTACGGCAGCTGTACTTCATCAGAAGATGTCTCCCCACACATGCCATCAAGGCCATGGTGAACTCTTTTGTTATCAGTAAACTTGATTACTGTAACTCAATATTCGCTTCCCAGCCAAATAAGCAACTGAAGAGACTGCAGTCGGTCCAGAATGCAGCAGCGAGGCTTATATTTGGTCAGTCTAAATTTTGCCACATAACGCCCCTTCTGTTTGAGCTTCACTGGCTTCCAATTTCCCAGAAGATACAGTACAAGCTGTGTGTACTCACCTTCAGAATACTAAATGGAGCAGCATCTTACTACCTGTCTGAACTGGTCACCAAAATGGATGTTACTACCCGAGGACAGACACTCAGATCCAGGGACTCAAATAAAAGTCTGCTCCAGCTGCCGCGCAGAGCCACAAGGACGGTGTTTGGTGACCGAGCCTTTAGCGTTGCTGCTCCGACGGCTTGGAATTCTCTTCCTGTGCTCCCTCAAGGAGCTGAAGACTGAGGCAGCTTTTCGAAAAGGGCTCAAAACTTATTTTTTTCAAAGACAATTACAAAGCGCCTTTGCAGTGACTCAGTCACGAAAAGGCGCTGTACAAATGTGTATTATTATTATCAATAATTAAATTTCTTAGCAGAGAACGAGTCAACTAAAAAATAATGTTGTCCAATTGCGAATCTCTTATATATACCAACATACATGAATCTGTATTTAGGGTAGTAATCAGGTTTTATATCCAACACCAATAATTAGTGTTAGATATAAAAATACTTCATCTCTAAAAACAGACGTCAGTATTTCATTTATTTACCTGGATGGCAAAAAAAATTAATGAATGCGAGTGTGTGGAGATGAACGGATTCGTAATTATCTCGTGGATTCAGAGAGTGCAGGGATATTCTTATGTTAGGTGTTCTTGTATTATTATTAGTGTTGCAAGATGTAGTTTAGAAATTACGCAAGTTGGCAGCGCATGAAAGTGCTCCCGTAGTGTATAAAGAGCACAACATTAATTCAATTATAAAATTAATATTTCTTAAAATAAAGTTTAAGGTTTAAGGGAGCAAGCCACTAGCTCCAGGACTCTAAAGTCAGCTAATGTAGGCTCCGCAAGGCTGAGCTTGCCTCTCAGGGCAACTTCAACTAACTTTGGTGATCGTGCTTTTTCGGTTTCGGGCCCAATCGTTTGGAACGAAATGCCGGTTGAGGTGAGGAAAGAACGGGACAGGGCAAGCTTCAGGAAGAAGCTGAAGACGCACCTGTTTGAAAGGTCGTGACTAAAGTTTAGTGAAAGTGGCGCTTCGGAAAAAAATCAACCAAGTATATATGTATATCCCGTTTGTATCAAAACTAACAATTTGTTTGGTGGGTATACTTTTCATTAATATTTTGGAAAGTTATGATTGATTATTATGGGTACTTACTAAATTTTAAGACTCGTAGCCTAGTATTTTATATTAGGCGTTTTAGTACCAAGAATATTAGAATTATTTTTTGTATGGAAATTTGTCACTTTGTATGGTGGCTACACCTTATGATATTTTTTGAAAAAAGGAAAAGATTAATATATGTAGGTATATATAAGAGATTCTTATTTGGACACATTATTTTTTAGTAAACTCGTTTTCTGCCAAGAAATTTTAAATTATTGTTTTCTCTTGTATCGCAATCCCCAAAACAATGAGTTTTATGAGGCAATTGTTATTGTTTTTACATTGCACTTGTTTGGGCGAATCGTTCTGTAGGTTTATTTATGGGTATTAGACGTTTTCTACCAAAAATATTACAATTATTTTTTTATGGAAATTTGTCACTTTGTATGGTGGCCATACTTTATAATATATTTTTTTAAAAAGTAATGCATTGTATATGTGGGTATATATAAGAGCTTTTCAATTGTGGAACAATATTTTTTAGTTAGCCCTTTCTCTGCCAAGACATTTTAAATTGTTTTTTTCTCTTGTATGGCAACCCCCAAAACAAAGAAAATTATGAGGCAATGATAATTGTTGTTACATAGCACTATTATAATGACGATTGTGCAAAAAAAATAGAGAAAATCGTAGGAGCCGTTTTTGAGCAAATCTCATATGAAACTTTCAGCTGTCCGGAAACCATCTTGAATTTTCTAAGCTTTGAAAAATGTTTCACTATGAATTATAGTGATAAGAGAGTTCTTTCTATTAAAGTTAAGAAATATAAAAGTTTTTTTGCGTTCTGATGGGTTCTTGTAGCCTTTTAATTTCAATTTTTGATAATATCATGTTAACGTCACTTTATGTTATTATATTAAAAAAACATATTTAATTTATATATTATTTTATGTTATGTATAAAACTCGTATTGTAAAGAATTATTCTTTTGTCAACGCTTTCACTTCTGAGAAAATCACAATTGTTTATTTTTTTCATATGGCAACCCATAGACGAAGATTGGCAAGAGTGCTGCTATAGCTATTTTTCTTAGTGACAATTTAAGCAACGATCACACTGAAGTTTTAAAGTAAATCGTTAGAGCCGTTTTGGAGAAAAGTGCAATTTTATGTTTTTTTTGTATGGTAGCTATCTTGAATTTTCAGGTTGGTGCCATGCCAGTCGGCTCATCAAAATTTGTGGTTATCAATTCTCTTAATTCAAAAGTTGGTGTCTCTGCGATAAGTAGTTTCGGCTAGGGCATACGGACATACATACATACGGACGGACGGACGGACAGGTTCGACAAATTAGGTTTTTTTGCATGTCCTGGTGCAGGACAACTCATTTCCGTTGAAACCTCAAAAAAAAAATCGGACGAATACAACACTTTATAGCTCCTTCGGACTGCTATAAAGCAACAATATTTTAAAATTTCTCGGCAGCGGAAGGGTTAATCAAAAATTATTGCCAGCCAATTTGAAAGCCATTATATGAAACTACATTTATTTATCACTATTGTTTTCGAAAAGTAAAATATAGCCACCGTATAAAGCGAACAATTTCCATACAACAATTTATTGTAATTTTCTTGATAGCAATAATAATAATAAAATGTTAATTGCAGCTTAGTCACGTGGAGGGTGCAATACATGACCAGCCATATAAAAAATACAGCAATGAAAAAGTACGTAGAAGAAAAATACAAAAATGATTATAAAAGGTTAATTTAAAATACTAGGCTTTGAAGTGTTATTTTTGATACAAAAGTGACCAATAATCTAAATTTAAGCTGCAAAGATATATATCATTTGAGATTTATATTAAACGTATTCCCATAAGCAGACACGTATAATTTCGCGCTTACACATGCCGCATATGAACCTACAATATAAAAACCCAATCTCAAGTGAACATAAGCCCTGCTACTCTTGCCTACTTTCCCTGAAATAGGGTTGACATTGTCAAAGTGAACCATCTTTTACAGTATGGGTGGTCAGCCGCATACAAATCTATAAGTCAAGGAAAATGATCATACCGCAAAATTAAAATTACTTAAGCAGATTGCCTTCATTAATAATACAAATTAAACATTTTGTTGTAAAAATTAAATATCACCTCAAAACAACTTTATTTTATGCTGTAAAGTCATGTGCAGTCCGCTGTACATTTAATTTCTGATACGCGCGTTGGGAATTCTTACGTCTCAAAAGATTACTTTCGTCGCCCATCCATGCATATATACATCGATGATATCACGCGTTTCCCTCGTGCTACGAGGTATATATACTTATTTTCAACATTCTAACTATAACAGGACAGATAATTTACAACCCTTTATTATAAGTAGGTAAGTAAGTATCCATGAAGTTTTAATATATGTTTAATCTTCTATACGATATTATTTTTTATATTCTGTTAAAATAAAGTACTGAGGCGTTTAAGCTAGATTTTGACCAAAAACGGGACTCGACGTAAAGTTTTTTGGAAAATATTTAACTTTAAAATTCATTTCCCGTGAAACTATAGCAGATAGAAAGAATGTGTAAGAGACTATTATTGTTTTAAAATTAACGTTCTTATTTTTGATTTATAAAAATTTCAATTATTGTACTTTGTTTTTGAGTAATAAAATATAATGTAAAAAATACCGTTTTACCCTTTTTTCTCCTGAACCAGAAGGGTTGGAAATACAAATTTTTGGTATGTTAATTTTATTATTATCAGTAACGAATGTAACATATATATTTTTTCTTCATTCTCATGACTCATACAACTTATATCAAAAGATCGATTTATATATTTTAAAAAAAAATGGCCGCATTCAAAATGCTCCAGGTTTGAAGTATTTTTTTTAATGCAAAAAGCAGGTAAATAATGTAGGTCATCATCTCTTACTAGTCTCTGCCTGGTAGTCGATGAGGTAGTTTGCACCATTTTTTGGGCCTCTTTGAAGAGGCCGCCTCCAGAACGCTCCAGGGTAGGATCACCAAAATCTGCAGAAAAGGCATGTACTCGATGCCGGACACCTCCCCAAACATGTTTCTGCCTGGTAGTCGATGAGGTAGTTTGCACCATTTTTTGGGCCTCTTTGAAGAGGCCGCATCCAAAACGCTCCAGGATAGGAAAAGGCAGACCAGTGAAAAAATGATGTACTCGATGCAAACTACCAGCCTGACCATGTCTCTGCCTGGTAGTCGATGAGGTAAGGTTTCGTACGTCTGGCTCTTAGTCTAAAAGGTTTATGAATTTTTCAACCCAGCGAAGAGCACATTTTTGAAAATATAAACTGTGGTATATTTTATGCTCCGCCGGGATTCGAACCCACAACCTTCCCATTCAGAGTCCGCAGTGTTACCACTGAGCTACGGACCGGTCTGCTTGTGAAAATGCATTTAATGTGAATCTCTAATGTTACATATCTTTGCAACTTAGATTACAATATATATTGCCATATTAAAAAATAAGTTAAAATATTTATATGCTCAAACTGCAATCTTGCCAACTGTGTTTCTCAGTTGTGTGTGGTAGGTATAAAGCAAATATAGAGCAGGGCTGCCAGCCGGAGAAAAGTATGCATTATTAAGTGGCAGCACCGAGCCGGGGCCTTTGTGCATTATTGTTTTTATACAGTTGCCAAGACTGCCTCGTAAAGCATCTTGCGTTGTTTGAGAGAGTAATATATTGTACTATTTTTTTTAGGAATAAGACGAATAAATTTAAGGAAGCTTGCAAATATTACTCGGATATTCACACGTATTCACAATATTATAATTTAAGTTGCAAATATTTATGGCCGGTCCGTAATCCGGTGGTAACACTTCGGATTCGTTAATGGAAGGTTGTAGGTTCGAATCCCGGCGGAGCACAAAAAATCTACCATTTATATTTTCAAATATGCTTTTCACTGGGTTGAAAAATTCATAAACCTTTATCAAAGACCGGTCATCAAAAAGTCCATCCAGCCTTACACCAAATGGGTCTTGCTTGAGAATTGGTGCTTTCTACAGCGACGACCAAGCTCGCAGAGGGCTCTTGAGGTGTGATACACACAAAAACAGCGCTTACCAAATAAATAACCCTAATAAAGATAATATGTATATTAGCATTAAAGATTCACATTGAATACCTACCTACATTCCTTCAAGCAGAAGAAATGGAAGTTCGCGCTTACACATTACACATACACACTTACAAAATAAAAACATAAATCTAAAATCGTGGAGTGTAACAGGGAAAACTCGAAAAACTGTGGTATTCTCAAAAAGTAAAGTCATGGCTCATCTTTAACCTACAGTGAATTTTCCATACAAAAAATCGATGATCAGTTATGGATCAAATGTATTATGAATAGCATTGACAGAGATAAATCTAACAGGGATATTAACAAAATATATAATCCATTGCTAATTAATCGATGGATCATTTGCTTGTATGGCAAATTGGGCTTAGGTGAAGGATGAGCCATAGATTTGTTGTGTGTGAATAGCACCGTAAGTATTTAAAAATGAATGGGTAAATGAAAAATGCAAATTGAAAGAGGATTTGAAAGTACCAAGTAAATACAAAATAATTATTTTGTAATTTAATGAGATGGTTCGATTCAATTCCTTGACTTATAGGTTGGTATGAGGCTGACCATCCATACTGTAAAAAATGGTTCACTTTGCCAATGTCACCCCTGTTTCAGGGAATGTCGGCAAGAGTTGCAGGGCTTATGTTCATTTGAGGTTTGGATTTTATTTGTAAGTACACAATCAGCATTTGTAAGCGCGAACTACACGTGTTTGTTTGTGGGCATACATCTGAGAGCTTTGAATGAATATATCCTTGCAACTTAGATTATAGATTATAGTTCGGACATGTAGAAAGGCTGTATTATTAAAGGCTTAAAAAGTGTTAATACAAAGGAAATGAAAGATGATAAAGGGGAATGGAAAGATCAAGGAAAGTATCTTTTGATCATATTGGTGAAATTGTGCAAGAATGGGAAAAGTAGGTAAATGTAAAAATGAAATGTATGAAAAGGTGATGCGGATACAAATAAATTTCAAGAGGGACTTATGCAAGGATATAAGGAAATGGAAGCCACGCTGCAGAGGTTCTGGCCACTCCCAGAGGAATGGTTACAGAGATACATTTCGTCACCTTAGTGCTTGTTTGTCTTATCTCCAACAGAGGTAATTTCACATGAGCAATGTTTGAATGTTTACTAGAACAATGTGTGTTATGAATGCTGGAACAAACACTGGGGGACGAGTTACAATTACACAAAATAAGCCCTTCAACTCTTGCCGACCTTCCCTAAAACAGAGGTGGCATTGGCAAAGTGAACCATTTGTTACAGTATGGGCGGTGAACCCCATGCCATCATATTTACTGCATAAATAGGTAGGTACATATTTAAATGAAAAAAAATAACATGTATTAAAATGACGCTACTACCCTTTAGAGAACAAAAACTTTCCGCATTTGAAAAAAATCCCCGTAGTCCGCTGTTTCAATATAATATACTACTACTAAAAAAATAATATAAAAGAGATGAATAATGTAGGTACTTACCTAAGCGTGGTAGGAAGAATGGCGTGGATAATGTATAATATTATGTAGTGTAGATGCATGTTTGTCATAGCGTCATCCATACCATGTAAAATAATGTTACAGGCTTCGCGCACTTTTCCGTACAACCCCCACAATTTAATATTAATTCTCGTTCAAGTCTGTTTAGTGTAAAGAAAATCAAATATTTTCAGCGTTTTTAGTATCTTATTTTAAAATTTAATCATTGAACATCATTATCTTCCATATATAATTTAATTGAATGTAGCAAAATAATATTATTTGTAGAAAAAATCCCGACACATTGGGTGATGTTGTTGTTTACAGCATTTCAACAAATGCTTTGGTCAAGTTGACGCTTGCCTTTTGTAATTTGTTTAACTTTGTCGACTGACGTGCGAAACGAAAAATGCCGCGGTTTGCTAAAATTTCTCAAACTGAATCACACAAACGAAACAAAAGCGTTATTACAAAGAAGACATTACTTTTGTTGAACGTGGCAAGTTTGCAAGTGTGTTTTTGACTAGTTTAAAAGTTTTTCAAACTCTTTCAAAATGGACAGCTACAAACTAAGTTGGAATGATTATCATTCCAACATGTCTGCGGGGATTTGCCAACTCTTGGAGGAGCAGGACATGGTGGATGTGACTCTGGCGATGGACGGAGACGTGATAGAAGCACACCAGATGATCCTGTCGCTTTGCAGCCCTTATTTTAAGAGCATCTTTAAAGCGACCGCCGACAAACATCCCATTGTGTTTTTGAAGGACGTGAAGAGTAAAATAATGAGAGATATCCTGCAGTTTATGTACAGGGGACAAGTTATTGTAGCCAAAGAAGATTTGGAGTCGTTTTTGCATGTGGCACAAGAACTGCATGTGAAAGGATTGACGAGGAACGAGGATATCGCGAAAACTGAAGGAAATGATTCTGTTTGTGAGAGTATTGATGATTTGGAAGTTACTGAGGATGCTAAGGAGGATGGGAAAAGTGAGGAGAAATTGGAAAAGTCGAAATGTAATAATAATAATAATGGATTAGTGGAAACAAATGAACGCAAGGAGGTAATTTTGAATTCGGATTTGGAAAGGAACAAAGCCAAAACAAATGAAATCGCAGAAGGGAAAGCAATGGAAGTCGTCGGGTTTGTGGAGTCTGAGAGTGCATCGGTTAACAGTACTGCAAAACGTGTGAGGAATGTGAAAACAAGTGATGCTTCCGAGCCAAAAGTTAAGCATTTGAAAACTGATGAAGTTACGATTGTGAATAACGAATCTCCAAAATCGATTGGGTATTTATCGGACGAAGACAACATTGTAGATTCTTTGGAGATTGAATTGAAGGAAGACAACGATTTGTTGAGTGAAAAGATTGAACTGCCTAAGTCGGTGCAGAGAAAGAGTTTGAATAAGGAAGTTGCGAAAAAGATTCAAGTTCCGAAAGAGTTGACTATGACAAAAGAGACGGTGAACGGTTTGAAGGAGGAAGGCGTGACTTGTCCGCAGTGCCAGAAACTGTTTGCGAATGCCTACAACTTGAAGGTCCACATTCGGGATAAGCACAATATTCCGGAGTACACTTTGAATTGTGAAATCTGCGGGAAGTCCATGAGAAACTACTCCTGTCTCCGGGTGCACATATATCATCATCGCAAAGCCATGAATTCATCAAAAGTTGACTTGAAAGCAGAGAATTTTTGAAAACATCACTGTATCAAAATTTCAAAAATATTTTTTTACTCAAATAGCCATCTTGAATAATGTGAGTGGTATAGAACTATTGTTTTACTGTAGGTTGCATACCTTATAGGTACGTTCGCCTGTACGGGATGATCACCCCTGCTACATTCCATTTTTATGTCATTTTTGAAAGCAAGCTCTTCAGTTCTGTGTACTATTTTTGTTGTTAAATTAGAATTTTATAACAACCCAAGCCCATGACAGCAAATCAACGATAGATTAAAAATAATTTAATTTAGGTTTTCCTCTCCAGGAAGTGCTTAATACTTTAATGTCACCCTGTTTCAGGAAAGGACGGCAAGAGTTGCAGGGTATATGCCCATTTGAGATTTGGGTTTTTATGTTGTAGGTTCACATGCTGCATGCGCAAGCGCGAACTTGTACATGTCTGCTTGTGAGAATGAATACAAGTTTAGTCCCCAAAGTAACATATCTTTGCAACTTGGATTAGATTAGAAAGGTTGAAACAATGGGGTACAGCTGTACTAAAACCTTAGATTTAATTTATTTATATTGATTTCTGTGTTCTTAGTTTTAATTTAATTTTGTATTATCTATTTGATAGCATTTTTTCTCTAAAATACAATCTGTGAGAAGCCATAGCTGTTTGCTCTGGAACTGCATTTGTATTTGTACTCAAAAGTATTGTGATTGCTTTACCGTTATGATTAATTTAATTGTTTTCATTATGTATGTACACCAGTGGCAAAGGGTGTCATACAAGCCGGTTCCCATCGGCTTCCCTTTTAAAATGATGTAACAAAGTAGTTAAAAAATATAGGCACAAAGTAAAAAAATACATTTAAAAACAATACATATTTTTTCCCCATTGAAACTGTTGAAACTGTGAAATTTGTCGTGTATGTTCCTTGACTTATAGGTTGGTATGCGGCTGACCACCCATGCTGTAAAAATGGTTCACTTTGCCAATGTCACCCCTGTTACAGGGAAGGACGGCAAGAGTTGCAAGGTGTATACGTCCATTTGAGATTTGGTTTTTATGTTGTAGGCTCACATGACGCATGTGCAAGCGCAAACTTGTACATGTCTGGTTGTGAGAATGCATGTAATGTGAATCTCCAATGTAACATATCTTTGCAACTTAGATTAGATTAGAAACCATGCAGTCTACTTTATTATTCATTTTTGCCTCATTTTAAACGGGAAACCGATGGGAACCGGCTTGTATGGCACCCTTCGCCACTGATGTACACGCCTTGCCCCGTTTTCACGGGATCCTGTTTCGGGTGTTTCGTATTTTCTACGAAATGTATGAGATCACCGGACAAACCACGCAGGATCGAGTGAAAGCTAACATTAATCTCCATACACTATGCGACTTCTGATTCCGGCATCGGACCAGATTGTGTACAATAGTTCTTGGATCATTTATTTACTGCTTCCATCTATGGAACGTTAAAACTCTGGCAGAAATCTAATGCACCCTATAATAATGTTAAACAAAAATACAACTTCCTCTATTGTATCATACAATGAAAGATTCAGAAGGAAGCCGAATCCCTGCAAGTTTATAAGCATTTGTTAAAGATGCTTTTCTGTAACTGCTAGGTGTGGAAAATACCTTTTTGTTTCGTCCTTTCACACTTCTTTCATCTATTCAACAATTATGTATCCTCGTCTCTGAATAAGAGTTTTAGGCTTACACGGCTGGCTGATGATGCTGGAGAGATGTTTTCCGGGATCTGTTGCCATGGTCGTGGTCTGAGTTTTCAGTTGAGTGTCTAGTTTTCATCAAGAACATCTTCATCATCATACTTCACGCTGAAGAAGCCCATCGTAGACACGGGCAAAATGTTCGGAAGCTCCAACTTCCATAGACCAAAAAGCAACAGATCTCGGCATCTCAACTCCAAAACATCTCTCCAGCTTTCACGTCTCTTTTTTAATTCCACAGAGTCCGGTCAGTTTATCAATCAATTATTTTCTTGGTCTTTCTCATCCTCATCTTAGACATTTTCTTTAAACATTATTCTTCTTTATCCTTTTTAGATGC
This sequence comes from Agapetus fuscipes, assembly GCA_951799405.1. Taxonomy (NCBI): domain Eukaryota; kingdom Metazoa; phylum Arthropoda; class Insecta; order Trichoptera; family Glossosomatidae; genus Agapetus; species Agapetus fuscipes. Next base: position 5,418 of record CATOGX010000073.1, on the reverse strand, counting down.
TGTAACCATCCTTTCTCTTCTATTTCTTTCATCACAATCATTTATAAACAAATCAGAAACTATCTCTCTGAATGCTACCAGCCATCTCTCTTAAGAAAGTAATTTTGATCAGTTTGCTTTCATTCACCATTCACTATCCACGTCTTACTTCCATACATCACAATCGGTAACAATTTCCCTCTACGGACCACAAGTCTTTTGTATCAAGGAGGGACTTTGGTTTCTTGTGTTTTTAAAATTCTGTACCTATATATTTTTTTGTATTTTGTAGTACAAGTGTGAAAACTTATTTTTGTACTATATATTTACAATCTCTCTTATGGACCTGCAAGGCTTAAACTGACTGTATATAAACAATGGGTTGATAGTCCCGTCGATAGCTCAGTGGTAGAGAGCTTGCATTCTATGCTGTGAGCTTGGGTTTGAATCTCACCGAGGGTGACAGAAATGATTTCTTGTAATGATGTTAATTTCAAACTCCAAAATAAAATTTTATTGATTGTAGAGGCATTAACTTTGTAATCGTTCATCACTAAGGATAAAAGAATAACAGCTTTGTTTTCGATTACGTGAGTATATATATTTTTATACCACAAATACTCACGTAATCGAAAACAAAGCTGTTTTTCTTTTATCCAAAATGAAATACCGGCAAGGTTTACTCAACCTTCACTAAAAATGAGTACCAGTCCCTCGAGAGCTGGGAGTCCACCACTTCAACTTAAGTGGTTAGGGTAAGGCCGCCCCCCTCACCTGTTAAAATAAATAGGTTCCACTGGCCAAATGCGAATCCCTTCGGAGATAACGCAGCAAGAAGTAATACTATATCGCTGCCTTAGTTCTTGTTTATCGTATACGCCATTGAGAAAATTTTACATGATCAATGTTTGCATGTGTACTGGACCAATGTGTCTTATGAAAACAATAAATTTATTTAAAAAATATTTAAAAGAACACTCACATTATCGAGTTTTACGGTTTTTCTTAGCTCAGATTGTGTAGAATTTGATTCTTCAGACAACTGCATGAACAAGTCATCTTTGACAAGATTGGCGTATACGATAAACAAGAACTGGGGGAGCGATATGGGTAGCTTAGTTGCGTTTTTGCGGGTATTATTTTGTTTTTCTTCAAGAAAATACTTCTTTAACTGAAGCAAATCGGCTAACTTCACGTTAGACCATTTGCCATTACGCTCCCCCAGTTCTTGTTTATCGTATACGCCAATCTTGTCAAATATGACTTTTTCATGCAGTTGTCTTATGAATCAAATTCTACACAATCTAAGCTAAGAAAAACCGTAAAACTCGATAATGTGAGAGTTCTTTTATATATTTTTTAAATAAATTTCTTGTTTTTATAAGACACATTGGTCCAGTACACATGCAAACATTGCTCATGTAAAATTTTCTCAATGGCGTATACGATAAACAAGAACCAAGGCAGCGATTAGGCGAACAAAATGATTTATTAATAGGTATGTAGGGAAAATAAAGAATATGGGGAAATTTTGAATATTGTCGTGAAAACAAAAGACAACCGACAGGAGGTGGTGACGTTCCACAAGATGGCATTGTTAGTTTGGATTGTTACCACTCAGTTTAAGCTGTGTAGGTTCATACATCAATGTAATCCACTTATTTATTGTATTTTTAAAGCACTTTGTTTATAAAACGGTGCTATTTTAATGATAGTAAAGTAATACTTAGTAAGACCTCGTGTACCTATGAACAAAAAAACATTTTCCAAAAAAAATGACATGACCAGCTCTCCATAGAGCCTTAAGTATTTTAATTTATGTCTAGGTTTAATTATTCTAGTGAACCTTAGTTAGAAATAGATTATAAGTTTTTATTTAATTTGTGAATGTCTTCAGTAGGCTCATTCCCCGCTAATCGGTGTAAAAACAAGCCGAGCAAGACCCAGTCGCTGTAAGGCGGGGTGAGCGTTTGTGGCCAATCATGAAATGGTTGCAATCAATTTTTATCCACAAAAAATTATGTATGAAATAAAACAGTTCTTGGACCGGTCCGTAGTCCCGTGGCAACACTTCGGACTCGTAAATGGAAGGTTGTGGATTCGGATCCCGGCGGAGCACAAAAAATATACAATTTATATTTCCAATTATGCTCTTCGCTGGGTTCAAAAATTCATAAAACCTTTACCAAAGACCGGTCACTAAAGGTCCATCCAGCCTTACAGCTACTGGGTCTTGCTTGAGTATTGGCGCTTTGTAAGGACGACCAAGCTCGTACACCTCTGCGGCACTACAACAAGTTTCATAGACCCCTAGAGTCTCTAGAATCTAGTTTTAAATAAAAACAGCGCGCTAGATCCCTGTTATGTCATATTGACGATAGCTTTGACCCTGAGTCTACAGATGTCATAAACAAATAATTCATGAAATAAAATTGAGTTGAAAAAAATGCCATTTTTTCCCACCGATTCTGTTTTTGATGAAGTGGTCCGCACATCGATGACAAAAAAGTTGTGACGTCACATGGCAAGTTACTGTTTGCCAAGGAGCCTAGTCACATTAAAGTGTGAGGTTTGCCCACCAAGAAAAAAACAAGTTTGCAGCGTCCATGCGAAAAGCATTAAGTCCGTTCTGAACTGAGGGTTCAAATTTTAACATAATTTATCATTAGCTTATTTTAAAAATAAGAATTTGACATTCCAAATTTTTTAAATTAAGAAGAATTTAATGTTTTTGAACACTTTGCATTTGTAATCAACCTTTTTACTGAAATGTAGGATTATCACAAAACGGAGTCCCAGGAGTACTGCAGAAACAAAAGTGGCTATCTAAGATTTTTGCAAGAATGAGATAAATACATGCAGAAACATTGAAATTTTTTATTCTCCATGTTCCTGTGTATTTATCTCATTTCGAAAAACTCCTACGTTGCCACCTTTGGTGATTATGATTCTCTCTAGCATTTCCATATTTTTTAAGTCTAGTTTTTTAGTTTTTTTTTTATTTGACAACATTTACTGTCAAATCAAAGTGATTGAAGTGTATTTTTAGGTTAGTTTATAATTTTTTTTACAATGTGACTGATTTTTTGATATTTTTTTACACCAATATTTCAAGTAAGTACTTATTTTTTAAGTTGTAGGTTAGAAAAAATGTGTTTTTTCACTTTTGGAAGTATAAATGTTCTAAAATTGATCCTCGATCGTACTAAAAATATGTATTGCTCTAAAAAAATGTGTTTTTTCACTTTTGGAAGTATAAATGTTCTAAAATTGATCATCGATCGTACTAAAAATATGTATTGCTCTAAAAAAATGTGTTTTTTTTTAATTAAAATGTTCTACAATTGTACTACAGATATTCCGTTAAGAGGACTAAAATTCATATTCTTTAGTAGCACTAAAGATATTTTAGAATATGAGTTAAAATGTTCTACGGTTGTACTAAAGATATTCCGTGACAGGACCTAAAATGTTCTATAATTTAACTTAAATGTTCTTTGATGATACTAATTGTATTCAGTGATGGGACTTTTAATGTTCTACGAATGTGCTAAGGATAATCCATAATGGTACGATATATACTCTACAATTATTGTTCTGAAATATTCCAGAATGGTATTAAAAATGTTCTTTAGTTGCACTTGAGAGGAAGTTGAAATGTACTTACAATGTACTAAAGATATTCCGTGATAGGACTTAAAATGTTCTTTGATTGTACTAATGATATTCTGTTATTGGACATTTAATGTTCTTCGATTGTGCCAAGGATATTGCATTATGGTACTAAATATTCCAGGATAGTATTTAAAATGTTCTTTAGTTGCACTTGAGAGGAAGTTGAAATGTTCTTAACGCAAGTTCTTACAATGCTCCTCGATAATCCTAAAGATATTCCGTGATGGGACTAATGTTCTAAGATTGTACTAAAGATGTTCCTTGATGGTACTTTTAATGTTCTACAATTGTACTAAAGATATTCCCTGAAGGCTAGTTCGCACAAGGCCACTGATTTAGTCAAGTAACGAGTAATTTAGTAGTGGGCGGGGCGCTACTCGCCCGTGAAGCGTTCGCATTACGGTCCAGTACAGTACACAAGTGCGAAGTTGGCTGCAGAAAGCCCTTTCTATAATGGCGGAAAATTTGAATTGGCTGCAGTTTGAAAATATTAATTGAGTATTAAAATCATGTTATTATAAAGCCCTTTAAATTGGCTATGGTTTGGTAATATTAACTGATTTATGCCCGGCCACCTAGCTAGGAGCCTGTTTAGCAAACAACTTCGAAACTCGACTTTTGTAAATTCGAAATGTATTTTATGGTTTATAAAATAATATACACATTTTAAATAAAAACAACACATGACTATTTGATGTTTATAATAATATCTACCATTTACGCTGCAAACATTATTTTTTAATTGAATTTTTATCTTTTCAATGATGTGTACAAAGTATATTTTGTATGCACACACTATAATACGGCTCGTAGTCTGCAGCTGCATTCAGATGCATTTCTCTGTTGCGTTTTTCGTTGTTGACAATTAACATCAATATTCGACATGTAAAATCGGCATTTCAAATACACGGCGGTCACCAATCAATTATCAAGTTAAAGAAGAAACATGGTTCAACTTTTCAGAGGCTGACCGCGAGAAACTTGTTCAATCCTGCTACATACGCCTCTCACGTCTGTCACAGATACCAGTTGATGGCTTACAGTGGCATAAAATTGTAATGCCTCTAATCAGTTATCCCCGTGTGTCACTGAATTGTTTCTGTACAAAACAATAAGTAACAATCCATCTGAAGGATATCATAAGGCCTGTGATATGACAAATTTATGGTAGGTACCTATAAACATCGATCAATGTAAAAGATCGATGTTTTTAAATACGTAATAAATTCATGGACGATAATAGTTATTTCCACAACATCTTTACCAAAACTATATTTGTACAGCTCTATTGTCCGAAAACTTAAAAATTACTACAATTTCATCCAGCAAGGAGCTACATGATTGTATTTTTGACAGCTGATATCCGCACCAAAAATCGATGTCATACTATTCTTATCGAAAAAAAATTACCTTTCTCAAAACTTTTTGGACGTAGATAAGTCCTAGCAACTTCTATATTCTCAAGAGTTTCTAAAAAACCAAGGATATCGGTGTGCATATCCACTTATTTACAGTTTAAACATGACATAACCTCACTGACAGGTCGCTAAGTTTAGGGAGCGGAACATCGGGCTCGCAAATATAAGAAGTTCTTAAGTACTTTAATATTTTTAAACCGCACTTTATCTTTAAATATTCTTGCTGAAAACGGGCATTATCTTTTCAAACTGCAGCCAATTTAAATTGCCGCCATTCTTGCATTTCCGTTTCCCCGCCAAGAGTGAGCGGCCAATGGCGCGGCCGCTAAAAAACTCGACTCGGACC
>CATOGX010000072.1:0-89598 GCA_951799405.1 Agapetus fuscipes | reverse complement strand
ACCGGTTGCATAATGTAACATTATGCAACGGGTGTAGAAATGTATGGCATTGTGATTGCGTTAGCCGTTTTGTAATTAGTAAATTACCAAATGGGAGTAGAAAAAGTATATTTTGTATGCACACACTATAATACGGCTCGTAGTCTGCAGCTGCATTCAGATGCGCTTGCGCTTCTCTGTTGCGTTTTTCGCAATATTCGACATGTAAAATCGGCATTTTCAAATACACGGCGGTCACCAATCAATTATCAAGTTAAAGAAGAAACATGGTTCAACTTTTCAGAGGCTGACCGCGAGAAACTTGTTCAATCCTGCTACATTTACGCCTCTCACGTCTCGCTGCCTTAGTGCTTGTTTACTGTAAACGCCATTGAGCTAATTTTACAGGAGCAATGTTTTTGTGTTTTGTTATTGTAATTGACAAAATCGTAATTCAATTGCCTATTTTTCCGAAAGTACTGCAGGTCTGGCACTATAATAATCGGTAAAAATCATAATAATGTTACGTTTAATACTAAAAAAAGGCGTTTTAAAATGGATATACGTCAAAGATGCGCAACGGAAATTTCGTAAAGTGGATATGCAGTAAAACGATCTTGAGATTGACCGGACGCTCGCAACAATCTTTTAGTGCTTTTTTACTCTATGCGCCAAATCACATATAAAGGGTGTTCCAGTCACTTCTTCACCGCACATTATATTTGTTGTACTTATTTAATTCATATTACACAGTAGGCTATTGAACTTTCATTTGACTTTTATTTATTTATTTACTTCCTTCCTTTCCTATTAATACTCTAGTGTTACCAAAGAGATGGAAGAGAGAAGTTTATTATCAAAATATTTTTTTATTTTCTTTAAGGTTTTTTTTTGTTTTTTACTTTCTTGCTCTAGCTGAAGACTAAAAATTTCATTTTTTTCACGAAACGGCGCTATAAAGAAATCATCAACTCATCATCATCATAAAGAAAGTATTGATTTGGTGTGAAATTTTTTTTTCGAGGTTTTCACGGAAATGAGTTGTCCTGGTGCAGGACATGCCCAAAAAACACTATCTTTCAAAAACGTCCGTCTGTATGTGTGTGTGTGTGCGTGTGTATGTGTGTCACTCTCCAAAGTATTAGACTTAGAGATACCAAATTTTGGCTACATCAACTCTTTTGAACATGTTTTAAATATGAATTACACGGCATTACACCAACTTGAAAATTCAAGATGGCTGCCATACAAAAAAAACATAAAATTTCAGATGGCAACCCATAGACCCAGGTTTGCAAGAGTGTTGCCATACCTTATTTTCTTAGTAAAAATTTGAGCAACGACCACACTGAAAAAAATAATCTTGGAGCCGTTTTTGAGAAAAGTGCAATTTTATGTTTTTTTTTGTATGGCAGCCATCTTGAATTTTCAGGGTGATCCCACGCCGGTCGGCTCATCAAAATTTGTGGTTGTCAATTCTCTAAATCTAAAAATTGGTGTCTCTGTGATTAGTAGTATCGGCTGGGACATACACACATACGGACGGACAGGTTCGACAAATTAGGTTTTTTTGCACGTCCTGGCGCAAGACAACTCATTTCCGTTGAAACCTCATTTTTTTTTCCGGACGAATACAATACTTTATAGCTCCTTCTGACTGCTATAAAGTAAAAATATATTGAAAAGTTCTCAGCAGTTAGAGTGTTAATAAAAAAATACTTTTTAGAAAATTTAAGACAATAATGATAACTTATATGATGTCATCATTATATTTTCCAAAAAGTGAATCACATACAAAGTGAGAAATTTCCAGACAAAATGTTTGGTAATCAGAGGGTTAAAATTAGATAAAAGGCTGCGATTCTTAAAACTTTCTAAATAGCAATAATAATCAGTCGTTACTTTTTCAAAACATGACAAAAAAGTTTACCCACCATACAAAGTCCAAGTTTGCATACAAAAGCGTTCAATGACCATCTATGTACATATGTATAATAATCGAGAATCGTAGTTGCAACGAAATATTAACATTCAAAACTCAGATCAATTGCATGCCCACAAACAGAAACTTGTAAGTTCACGCTTGCAAATGCTGAGTGTGTACTTACAAATTGAAACCAAATCTCAAATGAACATTAAGCCTGCAACTCTGACATTGACAAAGTGAAATATTTTTTACACTATGGGTGGTCAGCTTTATACCAACCTATAAATCAAGGTTCTTTCTTGTGTAATTGGCGTTTTTGAAAAATAAAAAGAAGTACGATTCAAATGTATGCATATTTGCAAGATAGATTATATGTAAGCGATCTAAGGAGTTGAGCTTATGTAAAAAAATGCATTTAATGTACACATATAGTGAACCTTCTGGCCACGTTTCCTACACAGGTTTTGCGAGACCGGCCTTTTCAGATTAAAAAATGTTCGGGACTAAAATCTAATCTAATCTAAATCTAAGCTGCAAAGATAATATGTATCATTTGAGATTCATTTTAAATGCATTCCCACAAGCAGACACGCATAATTTCGCGCTCACACATGCCGCATGTGGACTTAACATATAAAAAACCCAATCTCAAATGAACTGCAACTATTGTCGACCTTACCTGAAATAGGGGTGACATTGGCAAAGTGAACCATATTTTACAATATGGGTGGTCAGCCTCATTGGAAATAAACACCCACTGACTCAAAATCTTCATTTAAAAAGCAAGTACCACTTCGTTGTAATGGAAATTGAATGCTTTTACTATATTGATAGACTATGTTTAAGCAAATAATGGCATGTTTTATCCCCAAACGTGGATTATTATCGCATGAACAAGTATTGTACAAAATTTTTTTTTACCTCGTTAGTGAAAAGTCATCAAATAATTGAAACCTAACTAGACATTTCAATAATTAATAAATTTGTAAATTGACATCAGATGGTTCAAATTTTGTCCAAAATGTGTACGTACTGTAACTGTAACTGTGTAGGGGTGGCCAGAGCCTCTGCAGAGTTGCCTCCATTTTTTTCTATCCTGACATATCTCTTTCAATTCATCCATATCCATCACATTTTTCTAGCATTTTCTTCTTTTACGCTCACTTTGTATAACCCATTCTTTCACAATCTCCTCAATCTGATCCCTCCATACTTTTCTCTATCGTCCTTTCCCTCTTTTTCCTTTCACACTTTCATTGTACACATACTTTGTCAGTCTATCATCATTCATTCTTTCCACATGCCCAAACCATCTCATCACATTCTGTCGTACTTAACTTTCACATCCTCTTTCAAATTACATTCTTTTTTTACCCGTTCATTCCTAACTCTATCCCTCAGAGTTTTTCCCGGCATGCTTCTCAAATGCTTTATTTCCACCGTACATACATACCTGAATGTTATTAATTACTTGCATTCCTTGACTTTGAGGTTGATATGAGGCTATCCATCTATACGGTAAAAAAATATTCAATTTACCATGTCACCCCTGTTTCAGGGAAGGTCGGCAAAAGTTGGTAAGTGTATGTTCATTTGATTTTGGATTTCAAATTTTAAGTAGGTACACATCGCACGTTTAATAATAAAGAGCAATAACTCAAAAAACATGAATGTTGGGAAATCACGTTTGAAGTTCAGCCAGCCAGTACAACTTGTATGGGATGAAAAAGGCGGCCGATTCTTTATCTCGGTCATCTTCGTCCAAATTGAACGGCTGTCGCATTCTACCTATTCTTCTCGCATTGTTCTTACGTTTTATTACAAAATCTCGATTTTCCCAATTTTCGAGTTATTTCTCTTTATTATTAAACGTGCGACATGCAGCATTTGTAAGCGCGAACTTACACGTGTGTGTTTGTGGGCATGCATTAAATATGAATATGAAATGTTAATGTATCTTTAGAGCTTAGATTATGTGTAAAACAAAGGCGATATGTTGCAGACAATCTAGTATCATCAGCTTTATTTTGTGAAAAATATGAAGCAAATAGATAAAGGTGTAAGTACCTACCTACTAGTGAATTTTTTTCCTCTCCAACTGTCCTCATTTTATTTTATTTTCAACAAAACACTTTAGGCCGATAGTTTCCTTTTTGAATAAGAACAATATCAAAATTTAATTAAAATATTAATTTCATCTTTACTCCAAAATAATAATAATCTTCTAAAATATTTATGTTTGTAACATGGCAGCAATCGTCCAATATGGATGAAGTGCCAATTAAAAAAAAAAAAAAAAAACTGTCCTCATCAAACTCATATTAAATGCATACCCACGCTTACAAACGCTACATGTTTACTTACAAATTAAAAACAAAACCTGAAATGAACACAACTCTTGCTGGCCTTCTCTGAATAAGGGGTGACCTTGGCAAAGTGAACTATTTTGTACTTTATGGGTCGTCAACCTCATTACATATTTTCAATTATAATAACTACACAGTTAAGAAAAATATCCTTGTATATTAGGCGAACCGTTATAGGAACTTACATTGTTTTCGAGGTTTCGTTTGCGACGTAGCCAACGTCTTTAGGATAGTGTCTATGTCTTTTGTTTAAGTAATTAAATTATTTTTCCTTCAATATTATAAAAAAAAAATCCTTTCAAATCCTCTAAAAAAAATATCTTTTTAAAATTCAATTTCTTCACTCACTTCAATTCCTTGACTGATAATAATAATAATAATAATAAATTGACAATATTTTTAGTGCCGTTTTGTGAATTCACTGCAAGGGCACTGCAGAGCCATAGCCCCTCCTGAACAAGCATGTCTTCAATCCTGACTTAAATGCACTTGTACTCTCCACAGCTCTCAGCTCGTGTGGTAAGGCATTCCACAGCAGAGGGCCAGCAATGCAAAAGGCACGATCTAAATAATTGGCCATGTTGCTTCTGCAAGGAACACTGAATCTATTCACAGCAGTATTGCATGCAGACCTCAGGGTACCCCTATGATAGGTTGGTATGCGACTGACCACCCATAGTGTAAAAAATGGTTCACTTTGCCAATGTCACCCCTGTTTCAGGGAAGGTCGGCAAGAGTTGTAGGGCTTATGTTCATTTGAGATTAGGTTTTTTATATTGTAGGTCCACATGCGGCATGTGTAAGCGCGAAATTATGCATGTCTGCTTGTGGGAATGCATTTAATATGAATCTCAAATGATACATATCTTTGCAGCTTAGATTTAGATTTAGATTTTAGATTAATATTCTTATTTCATATGAGTAGAAATACAGCCTTCCGTATATTTATTAAATTTTGTAAAATGTACTGATGTATTTTTTCTTTGTAATAAAAGTTAATTATCAAAACTTGACGTTATTAAGTTCTACATTTACCCAAAACCTAAATACATAGGTACATACATGTCGTTCTTTCCCGTACGTATAAGAGTTTTGCATACCAACATACAATGCATTGAAAGTATAGATATACTCTATTTGGTTGATTGTAACTTGTAAGTGTGTGACCTGTGTATCAATATTATGAATACCAGGTACACTGACCATCATATTCCCAATCCCAACGCACCAGACACGAAAGTACCAATGTTAGCGGTGCAGGCGGTGAAGCTCAAGGGAAGGTGAGTAGGATGATTAATTTGGTGAGCTGTTTGTACCTCAAGAGCCCTATGCGACCTTTTTCGTCACTATAAAGCGCCAATTTTCAAGCAAGACCCTTTTGCTGTAAGACTGGATGGACCTTTGGTAACGGATTTTTTTTTTCATAGTTAACCTTTTTTTTTCAACCCCACGCAGACGATATTTCATAAGTAAATATGTGTTCCGCCGCCATTTTATCGGTGGACATTTTGTCGGTGGACATTCTGTCGGTGGACATTCTGTCGGTGGACATTCTGTCGGTGGACATTATGTCGGTGGACATTATGTCGGTGGACATTCTGTCGGTGGACATTCTGTCGGTGGACATTCTGTCGGTGGACATTCTATCGGGGGACATTCTGTCGGGGGACATTTTGTCGCTTGGACATTTTGTCGGGTGGACATTATGTCGGTGGACATTGTATCGGTGGACATTATGTCGGTGGACATTTTGTCGGTGGACATTATGTCGGTGGACATTGTATCGGTGGACATTCTGTCGGTGGACATTATGTCGGTGGACATTCTGTCGGTGGACATTATGTCGGTGGACATTCTGTCGGTGGACATTCTGTCGGTGGACATTCTATCGGGGGACATTCTGTCGGGGGACATTTTATCGCTTGGACATTTTGTCGGGTGGACATTATGTCGGTGGACATTGTATCGGTGGACATTATGTCGGTGGACATTTTGTCGGTGGACATTTTGTCGGTGGACATTTTGTCGCGTGGACATTTTGTCGGGTGGACATTTTGTCGGTGGACATTGTATGGGTGGACATTATGTCGGTGGACATTCTGTCGGTGGGCATTCTGTCGGTGGACATTTGGTCGGGTGGACATTTTGTCGGGGGGACATTCTGTCCGTGGACATTACGTCGGTGGACATTCTGTCAATGGACATTTTGTCGTGACACCGGGGGAAACGCAGTGGCGCTACATTGTATGTATATGAAGACAGACTGCACCACATGAGTCCCCCCTAGTGTCGGTGGTAAGGTGAGTTGTGACGTCACCGATACGATAATCGTGGTTAGAGGTTCAGTTTGTCTGGAAATCGTATTTTTCTTCCTCTTCTTGACACATTTTCTTGAGGCGTGTTGTTTTGTCCTTGAAGTTGTGTTGGTGCGTTGGAACATACTGTCGTTATGGGTAGATGTTCTGTGTTTCGCGGTGGTTGTGATGCAGCTGTTTCTTCCGGCATGTATGCAGGCTTCAATCTATCGATTGAGATAACTTTTTGTGTACCGTTTACGTCCACGGAAAAGTGTTTGTCGTTTCGCTCTATAATGGCGAATGGGCCTTCGTAGGGGGCTTGCAGAGGCTTACGGGATGCGTCTACTCGCACAAATACGTGTGTGCAATCTTGTAGATGTTTATGTACAAAAGGTCGTTCCTTGCTGTGGTTTGATGTAGGTACTGGTCTGATGCTTCTCAATGTATTTTGAAGTTTCCTGGCGAAAGTTTCGGGTTCCATGGGTGCTGAGTCTTCAAAAAAATCTCCAGGCATCCGTAGGGATGTACCATATGTAAGTTGAGCTGGAGAGTACTTGATATCCTCTCTGATGGTGTTTCTTAGTCCTAATAGAATCATGGGTAGGACTTCAGTCCATTTTGATGATGTGTGTGCTTGTATTGCGGCTTTCACTGTGCGGTGCCATCTTTCAATTAGTCCGTTTGACTGTGGATGATAGGCTGTGGTGTGAATATGTTTTGCGCCCATTAGTCGTGTAATGTCCTTGAATAACATTGACTCGAACTGTCGTCCTTGGTCAGTAATTATGTGTGTAGGCACGCCATATCTTGAAATCCAGTTGTTCAGGATGGCGTTTGCGACTGTTTCAGCATTTATATTTTTGAGTGGAATAGCTTCCGGCCATCTTGTGAATCTATCTATGATAGTGAGCAGATATGTGTAATCTTGAGATGGTGGGAGTGGGCCAACCAGGTCTACATGTATGTAGGTAAATCTTGTATCAGGCATTGGTAGAGTGTGGATAGGACTTTTTGTATGCCTTGAGATCTTAGTTTGTTGGCATGTGACGCATGTGCGAACGTATTGTGTGACGTCGCGCTGTAATCCAGGCCATACGAACCTCTAGCTGAGAGTTCTATATGTGCCTTTTGCTCCTGCGTGCGCCGTTTCGTGGTAAGCACGTATGATTTGCTTTCTCATACCTTTGGGTATGTATGGCCTCGATACGCCTTTGGATTTGTCTGTCCATAAAGCGAGTGTGCTATTGGGTAGCTGTGTGAGCTGTAGATCCAATGCGGTGTCCTTTTTCCTCAGGTCGACGAGTTCGGGGTCGGCTATTTGAGCTTTGGCGACTTCTTCATAGTTGATGTCGGGTTGAATTGTAATAGCATCGACTCTTGATAGTGCGTCAGCTACTATGTTATCTTGTCCTGATATGTGTCTGACGTCCGTGGTAAATTGTGATATGAAGTCCAACTGTCTTCCTTGCCTTGGGGATGAACAATTTTTCTTCATGTTGAATGCAAAAGTCAACGGTTTGTGGTCCGTGAGGATGTGAAATGTTCTTCCTTCGATGAGCTGTCTGAAGTATTTTGTGGCTTCATACATGACTGCGAGTTCCCTGTCGTATGTACTGTACTTTTTTTGAGCTTCTGTGAACTTTTTCGAGAAGAAAGAAAGTGGCTGCCATTCTCCATCATGAAGTTGTTGGAGTACTGCTCCCATGGCGTTATCAGATGCGTCGACTGCCAGTGAAATGTCAGCGTCCTGCTTGGGGTGTGCTAGCATGGCGGCTTGTGACAGGTCCGTCTTGCACTGGTTGAATGCAGTTTCCATTTCTGCTGTCCAGATAATTGGTCGTTTGTCATTCTTCTTGTGTCCTACTATTGCCTCGAACAGGAGCTGCTGACAGTTCATGGCGTGTGGGATGAATCTTCTGTAAAAATTCACCATGCCCAGGAATCTTCGAAGTGATTTTGCGTTCTGGGGTTTGGTGAATTCCAGTATTTGTTTCACTTTTTCAGGCAAGGGTGATGTGCCTTTGTCGGATATTTTGTATCCCAGGAAATTCACTTCTTTTTTGCCGAACTGACATTTCTCAGGATTGATGATAAGACTGTACTCTGTCAGTCTCTTGAACAGGATGTGGAGGTGTTTTTGATGTTCCTCTTTGTTGGTTGAAGCGATAAGGATGTCGTCGATGTATGCAAAGCAGAATGACAGATCTCTCGTTACTTGGTGCATGAACCGCATGAATGTTTGGCCTGCGTTGCACAATCCAAACTGCATGGCAGTGAATTCGAAGAGTCCAAACGGAGTGATGATGGCCGTTTTTTTGACATCTTCTTCATTCACCGGGATCTGATGGTAGGCTCTGACAAGGTCAACTGTGCTAAAGATGGTTGAACCTTGTAGGCGGTGCGCGAAGTCGTGCAGATGAGGAATCGGATATTGATCCGGTGTGGTTTGGGCATTGAGCGCGCGGTAGTCACCACATGGTCTCCAGCCTCCACTAGGCTTCCTAACCATGTGAAGTGGGCTCGCCCAGTTACTCTTAGAAGGGCGGCATATGCCTAGCTCCATCATGATGGAGAACTCCTTCTTGGCGGCTTCAAGAGGTCCTGGTGCCAGTCTGCGTGCTTTCGCAGTAACTGGCTGTCCTTTTGTTTCTATGAAGTGAACCGTTGAATGTGCAGAAGTTCCTGTGTTTGTTTGAGTTTGGGTGAGGCTCGGATATTTTGAGATTATCCGATGATAAGGGTCTTGATTGTTGATTGTCGAAAGACCCGGAGCTGCTCCAAAAGTTGTTTGGCCTTTTGACTTGAGGCCAGTTGTCCCGTCGATTAGGCATCTATGCCGTAAGTCGACCAAGATATTGTGGTGATGCAGGAGGTCTGCTCCGATGATGGGCTGGTCCACATCAGCGATGATGAACGTCCATGTGAAAACTCTGCGAAGTCCCAAGCTGACTTGCATAGTTTGAGAACCGTAGGTTCGTATTTTTGTCCCATTAGCAGCGTATATATCTGCATTGTGGGAGATTCTTTGTATTTTGCCCTTGCGATTTGGCGGCATCACCGAGATATCCGATCCAGTATCAATCAAGTATTTTGTCGCGGAATTCAGGTCCCAGATTTGTAATCTGCGGCTTTCGTTTCGTTGATTTAGCGTTGCACATGATTTTGTAGATGATGATGATGATGATGCAATGTTGAAATTTTTTGTTGGTTTGTAGAACTTGCATGGTTGTTTGCATTTCCGCGCGTGGTTACCAAATGTTGAGTGGTAAAAACATTTGTCTTGTGTTTGTTTTATTTTAATGCTGTTGCAGTTACTGTGCCGTTTGTGAGGGTTACTGTTATGTGTATTTGATGACGTATTTTCATAGTTTTTGTCCTTTACATGTATGAGTTTGGATAATTCACTGAGTTCGGAGCGAAGTAGCGCTGTTTCACTGCTAGTGGTTGACTTGTTGATGCTGTGTATTTGTTGGTTTTGGTAAATTTCCATCACTCTGTCTGCTTTCACCGCTTGTTGCGTGAGTGGTAAATCTGAACACACGGAGATGATGGCTTGCACTTGTTGTGGGAGGTGCTGCGTCCATAAATATCGCAGGATTGGACTCTCAGCAAGAAGCGGGCCTGCCAACTGCTTCATTTGAAGCAACAGTGAAGATGGTTTTTTATCGCCAAGGGATAATCCATTGAGGAGTTTCGCCATTCTGGTTTCTTCAGAGTCCTGGAAGCGAGCGAGTAATGCTGTCCTCAAAGCCTCGTATTTTCCGTGCGAAGGTGGAGCTAGTAAGACGTCGCTGACGCTGCTTAGCGCTTCTTGGTTCAGCGCGCAGACAAGGCAGTGGTATTTAGTGGCATCTGCCGTAATTCCAGCACTTGAAAATTGTGATTCCGCTTGCACCAACCACAGCAGAACATTTTCGCTCCAAAATGGAGGCATATTTACAGTGACTTTGGCCACGACCTCGGTTGGGTTATTTTCTTGTGCCATTTTGTAAAACACAGGCTCAATATATGACGCACTATTGTTGTTGTAAATTAGCTTTGCCGGCGGAGTTCGTAGAACACGTATGGACAAGAATTATTTTTGCGCGGGAAAAAAAAAATATTTAGAGATATTTTTAAAACACACATATTATTTTTAAGCGATATTTTTTAGGCACTGATTTAATTTTGTTGTGAGTACAACGCACGTTTCATTTTTAAATGTTTGAGGGTCACCATGTAGTTAAACTGAGTACTAACGTCGGGTTCACCACTGTGGAAACTTCGTTTATTGGAAAAATTCTGTGTTCAGCTTTTTTACAATGTTGTTATTTCTTGAAGGGCGTTCGGCAGTCTTGTTTCCAGAGACTGTCGCGGCGTGTCGATCTCCGGTTTCCAAATAGTTCCCGTGGTCTCGCGGAGGATGTCCGAGAGTGCGGAAGAGTTTGGAGGAGGGTGAAGGTTAGCGGAAAGAGGAGTGAGCTACTAGACGCAAGGCTTAAACTTTTGAGAGAAAGAGTGGTCCTGAAAAGGTCCACTATGGGATTGAAACTTGCGTCTGTTGAGCTCGGAAGGAAAGGATGGGTTTGGAGAGGTTTCTCGATCCTGAGAGCAGTTAGCTGTGGTGGCCAGGTATTGTAGGCAGCAATGCAGGTCCTCGAGTTTCTTGCGGTTGAAGAGTGGCGGAGAGGGTGCTGGCAGTGTTCGGTCGTCAGGCGAAGTGTTGGTGTCAGGCGAGAGCGAGCGGGCGGGCGTGTGTATTCGTCGAGTGTTGAGATTGTACTGCCCTCCCAGCCGACAGCGGCCTATCTTTATACTACAGTTAAGGGCCCTGTCCCGTTTGAACAAAATCAAAATTTAAAGTTTTTCGAATCTCGAACCGACATATGTTGCAACGCATAAAACTACAAAATTCTCTAGTCTAGTATTTGTACACACTTAAAAATATAATACAAATGTCAAGTGTGTTTGAGGGCTCTTTGTATTAATATTGAATGTTGTCACTGAATCATTATTTACGGTGTCACATCCTTTTCAATACGCCGATCAAGCCAAGAATACACTAACTGATTGTACTTTGTCTCTCTTCCGCACACGCAATACATAAGCTAAGGCTCTGCTCTCCTCGCACAGTGAGAGCAAACAGTGAAGTATGGGATAACATTTTCTGGACGTCATGTCGACGGGTATAAATACATCGTAGCGTACAAATTAAATAAAAATTCAAGACCTGTTTTTTTAGGTTTTTACTTTTTTCTTTATAAACTGTTTTTATGGCCATGCCCAGAGTGCATAAAAATAAATATATTTTATTTATATCGATGTCAGAGTGCAAATTACGACTAAAAAAAGGGAGAATTCTGACTCGAACTTCTACAAAGTCTATAATCTACAATCTAATAATCTATAATCTAAGTTGCAAGGATATATTCATTCAAAGCTCTCAAATGTATGCCCACAAACAAACACGTGTAGTTCGCGCTTACAAATGCTGACTGTGTACTTACAAATAAAATCAAAGCCTCAAATGAACATAAGTCCTGCAACTCTTGCCGACATTCCCTGAAACAGGGGTGAAATTGGCAAAGTGAACCATTTTTTACAATATGGTACAAAGTACGAAGTATAGTACAAAGTACTTCTGGCAAATAAAATATTGCTATTCATATTAGTTTTTCATAATATTAGGCACAAATTTGGCCATCTTCTTTGTGCAAAAAATGTTAGCACGTGCCAATGATTCACATTTGGGGATAAAACGGCGACAGTTGCACATAATATTGTGCACAAATAAAAGCAACATGTAAAAATAAAGCAGTATTTTTTTCAAATCTTTATTAGTTACAAATACAACAACAACCTACAAATTATTAATATTCAGTTACAGAATGAATCCAATACATTTTTCAAAACTGACATGTGATCTAAAAATTTGTTAACAACGTGAACAATAGAATGAAAGCAAAAAAAAATGTTAAAGATTCACAATAACTGCATTTTCACAAGCAGGCACGTATAAATTTGCGCTTTAAAATGCCGTATGTGGACCTACAATATAAAAACCCGAATCTAAAATGAACACACACCCTGCAACTCCTGCCAACCTTCCCTAAAACAGGGGTGACATAAGCAAAGTGAACCGTTTTCTACAGCATGGGTGGTCAGCCGCATACCAACCTATATAAATCAAGGATCATACACAAATAATTACATTTTTATAAGCAAAAAGTACTAATATGCATGGATATCAAAAACTAACAGAAAACAAATTCGAATTAAAAAATCCTAGCTTCCAACATTACAGATCAACTGCCATTTCTTTCTGTCCTTACATACTTTTTTCATTTCCTCCAGAGTCATAACCTATATGATTAAAAAGAGCGTACACACATTTTCATGTCTCTTTTTTTTGCTATATATGTTTACTATTATTATTTGTTATCACTTATAGAACAGCAAATTATAATAATTTCTGCATCATTAACTCAAAAACGCAAAAAAGTGGACTTCCGTTGTTTATGCTCTAAGGTACAGATTTATATATAACTCTCGTTTTAGTGTTCGTACTTCGTAGTCACACTCTTCCGAAACGGCTTGAACTATTTTGAATATAATTTAACATAAATTCGCGCTTGCACATGCCATATGTTAACGTACAACATAAAAACCACCATTTCGCCATATGGCTATAACCTAACCCTACAGTACAACATGCTGATACCATACTATCATTTATGTCAATTTGTTTCTTTTAACTAAGCCTACAGCATGTGTATGCGCAAACTTACATGATTTTGATTGTAAGCATGTCTCTAATATGAATCTTACTGTTAATAAAACTTCGTTGTAGACTATCTATAGATAGATGTAAACATAAGAATAAGTGGAAAAGACTCTATAAAGATTCTGGCCATGCCTACTGAAAATATGGCGTTATTAGTTATAACTATACAAGTTAATAATTATTGACAAGTATCTGTTTATGGTTGAATTCCTAATCAATCTCAATTTTAGGTTTTTGGGACAATTGGGATGCGTGCCTTCCTTTTTGTTTCCTAAATATGTTTTCAATAATGAAATGTCATGTAAAAGTAAAAGCATATAGAGTAGACCTATGTCTAGCAGTGAGTTATAAGAGATTTACAAAGAATATTTAAAACATATTGCATTTGAATAGTGATACTATGTAATATTGACATTACGCACTTTCAAAGTTACTTCACTCACTGTGATAAGCGGGAGATCTCGGACAGAGAATGTAAAAATACGAAATATCGATTTTATACAAAGTTAAAATTGATTTACCTTTTTAATTTATATATATTTTGTACATAAGCACCTTTTAAAACATAGCTGAGGTTTTTTTTACTCTTCCATATCGGCATTTTGATTTTAAGTCATATTTTTTTCCCGCAGAAACGACAAGCGTGCTCTCTCGTCAACGATCCATCTCACACTGATTAATTTAGTGAAGAATTACCGCTTGTATTTGGGTAAATTTAAGTCATCTTTTAAAAATCTTAATAAAATACAGAAAAAGATTGCAATTATTAGATATACAGAAACCGACAGATTATGATGTAAACTTTGATTATAACAGTAAGAAAAAATAAAAAACAAAACAGAAAAGCTAGTTTTTGAGCGCTAAAAATGTATATTTTCGGCACATTTTTGGAGTTCCTAAAAGTGTTTATTTTCGTTTCAATTGACAAAAAAACAAAAAAATCGTCAATTAGCATTGTTAACAACAATGTTTTCTACAATATTGTAGAACATTTATAATACAAAAAATTAACGTATGTCCTAGTTAATGAGGGTTCAAAAATGTCTTTTTTGTAGAAATGCGTCATCGACTTCTCGTATTTAATTTTTAGTATTTTAAATTGAGTTTTTATTTTAATTTTAAAACAAAATAATTGAAGTTAATACTTGCCATTTTCTATTTCTAAGCATCAAAGTTCATTTCTGTTGTTAATAATGCACATAAATAAACCTCGAAAACACTAAAAAACGGTGAATTTCAGCAACTGTTCGAAAATATTGAGACAGCGTCGTTAATAAGTCCACTGTCGGCTCCTAGCTAGTGTCGGCCAATGAGAGATCGCCGTAGATCCCTTTGTTCCGGGCCGTCTATTGTTTTCGCCGGGCAGTGACCAGTGGCGTTCTGTTGTAGTTGACTGGGGGAAACGCAGTGGCGCTACATTGTATGTATATGAAGACAGACTGCACCACACTACTATCCTACACACTGCGGACATAGATTACTCTTTGGAAACAAATGGTACTTGTCATAAATAGTGTCATTTCCGTTTTATCATTAAATAAATTAGCTGCAATAAACTTGGCACCATTGCAAACAGTTAAATCATATTCTAACCTCTACAAAACATCAAAAACAGTTTTGCAATTTGTTCAGATCGTGGTTCCCGTAGAAATCAAAACATTTTAGAATCTTTGAGTGCACCTATACAGACGTGAAACCATTGTGATTTAAATCTTAACAAATAACGTACCAATTGTTAACTAACTTTCTTCTTCTGTCACAGTCTTTAGTGTTAAATGTTAATCAATATCTTTGCCTGTTTTGTTATTTAATTCAGGGCTTTTAACAACAGCTCATTTTGTCTTTGGTTCAGAGTGTTAACAATTGCTGTTTTTGTCTTTTTAGAGCCCGTTCCCACTTGTCGGCTGTCGGATCCGTATATTCATCGGAGGTTCCAGTTGCATGGCATTTCGGACAAAATCGGTTTCCGGCAAGTGTGAATAGCTCCATACATAATGTTCTGCCACTGGAACCTCCGATCAATATACGGATCCGACACCCGACAAGTGGCAACGGGCTCTTAGGTTTTAAATAATGTTTTAAAGATAAAGTGCAACTCAATGGTGCAATTACTATATCTTTGTCTGTTTTGGATGTAATTCAGAGATTTTACAATTCCTTTTGTGTTTGGTTCGAAGTGTTAACTGTTTTTTCCATTGATGGTTTTTTCACAATTTTCTTCGTGTATTTTGTTCTTTATTTCAGAGCTTTAATAACTCTTTTTTTCTGTTAAAGTCTTCGGTTCAGAGTGTTATGCAACTATTTTCATCACTTTTGTTCTTCATCTAATTCAGAGTTTTCAACAACTTATTTTTTCTGTTAATTCTTTATGTTCAAAGTGTTAACCAACTGTATTCGTCAATTTGTGTCTTTTCAGTTTTAAATGCAATTTTCATCGGTTGTTTTGTCCTTTAATTCAGAAACATTAATAATTACTTAATGCTTTATTTGTCGGTTTATATATTTGGTTCACGGTGTTAACCAATTATTTTTGTTTTTTCAGGTTTTGGTTCGAAGTGTTAACTACACTGTCTTGATCTATTTAGGACTTTAGCCTAAGTGCCACTTTCTTCATCTGTTTTTTCTTTAATTCAGAGCCATTTACAAGTGCATAATTTGTCTATTTAATTCTTCAGTTCAAAATGTTAACCAACTTTTTTCTCTTTTTAGGTCTTTATTCAAGCGCCTTTAACTTTTAATTCAAAGTGATTTTTACAATCATCATGTCTGTTTTTATTTGTTCTTTAGCTTAAGTGTCTACCAAAAATATCTTCATTTATACAGGTATTTAGTTTTAAAAGTTAATTAACAGTCATCAAGTTAACTGGTGTTAACTTCAATGTTAATTTAAACGATGGAAATGAACATTTTGGAGTTTCTGATGTTCCTGACATTCTGTTTAACTTGTTCCGGTAATTGTATTGGAAAAACTCAAACTGTCACGACATTTGTGGATGAGTGTCATCTGGAACAAGAGGTCATAGATGACATTGCCTCCTACTCTGGTGTCATCAATAGGGTCATTGAGCATGTCACCAATGGGCCACTCAAAGGACAAACATATGACAGGTGAAAAAATAATCTTTATTTTAATTTTACCATCCAGCCTATGTAGACACCTATTGAAATTGGACAGATTTATTAAATTTTAAGTAGTAAAGCAATATCATGAGTTCAATAGTTGAATAATTTAATAGTTGAAGCAAGATAATGAGATGAATAGTTGAAGCAATATCAAGAGTTCAATAGTTGAAGAAATACCATGAGTTGAAAAGCTGAATAGTTGAAGCAATAGCATGAGTTCAATAGTTGAATACTTGAATAGTTGAAGCAATATCATGAGTTCAACAGTTGAATAGTTGAAACAATATCTTCAGTAAAATAGCTGAATAGTTGAAGAAATATCATAAGTTCAATAGTTAAACAGTTGAAGCAATATCATAATTTCAATAGTTGAAGCAGTGTCATGAGTTCAACAGTTGAATAGTTGAAGTAATATCATAAGTTGAATAGTTGAAGCAATATCATGAGTTAAATAGTTGAAGCAATAGCATCAATTCAATAGTTGAAGCAATATAATAAGTTGAATAGTTGAAGCAATATCATGAGTTCAATAGTCGAATACTTGAACAGTTGAAGCAATATCATGATTTCAATAGTTGAATAGTTGAAGCAATATCATAAGTTTAATAGTTAAATAGTTGAAGCAATATCATGAGTTCAATAGTTGAAGCAATATGATGAGTTCAATAGTTAAATAGTTGAAGCAATATCATGAATTCAATAGTTGAATACTTGAATAGTTGAAGCAATATTGTGAGTTCAATGTTAAATAGTTGAAGCAATATCATGAGTTCAATAGTTGAACAGTTGAAGCAATATCATGAGTTCAATAGTTGAATAGTTTTAGCAATATCATGAGTTTATTGTTGAATAGCTGAAACTTCCGATGGACATAAGACATGCAAGCACTAAGGGGACGAAATGCTTTGCTTAATTTTTTCAGCTTGGCAACCTTTGTGGATAGGTTTGGCGCCCGGATATCTGGATCTCAAGTCCTCGAAGACGCCATAGACTACATGGTGGCTGAATCTGAGAAACATCATCTGGAAAACATTCACACAGAAAATGTGAAGGTACGATTTAAATTTTATTACCATGGACTGTCCCCTTACCTGTAAAAATAAATAGGTTCTCAGAGACCGAGATGCTATATAGCCAGACTAGTATCCCAGCCGTCGGGCTATACAGTTCAAAAGCAACTCTGTGTACAAACGGAATGTGACCCGTATCTAAAATAAATTGTACCAAATAAGTAACTGCAAATTTTATCAAATTAAACCCAGTCAAATCACAACAGTATTTTAATTATTCTACTTTTTCAGGTACCTCATTGGCAAAGAGGATTCGAGAGTGCAACACTTTTACAACCAAGAATTAAACACATGGCAATGCTGGGGCTCGGTCTGAGTGTCGCCACACCTCCTGGCGGAATAACAGCAGAAGCTATAGTCGTCAAATCCTTCCAAGAGCTACAAAGTCTAAATAGGTCTGACGTGGCCGGTAAAATAGTCGTATACAACCAAAAATTCATCAGCTATGGAAAAACTGTTCAATATAGAAGCAAGGGAGCATCGGAAGCAGCTAAACTTGGAGCTGTCGCTGCTCTAGTAAGATCCATAACTCCTTATTCTCTAAATTCCCCGCACACAGGAATCAAAGCTATCAAGTAAACGTAACTAAAATCCTTGTAGCTGCAATCACAATAGAAGACGCTGAGATGATGGGGAGAATGCAAAAGAGAAACACAAAAATTGTCATCAAATTAGTTATGTCGGCCACGTATGAAGAAAAGATTTCAAGGAACACAATCGTTGAATTGACTGGATCGGAACGGCCGGAAAAAGTTGTAATGGTTTCCGGTCATATTGACAGTTGGGACGTGGGACAGGGTGCAATGAACGACGGAGGTGGAGCTTTCATTTCTTGGTTCGCTCCAATCGTTCTCAAAGATTTAAACCTGCGACCCAAAAGAACTCTGCGAAGCATTCTGTGGACTGCCGAGGAGTTTGGTTACGTTGGTGCACGCGCTTACAATCTGGAACACGAAAGTGACGACAGAAACTTGGTTTTTGTTATGGAATCGGATATTGGGACATTTGAGCCGCTCGGGTTGTATTTTGCAGGGAGTAAGACTGCGGAATGCATGGTCAGAGAGATCCTCAAGTTGTTTATATCATTGAACGCTACAGAATTGAAGTTGGACGACGAGCCAGGACCAGATATCAGTTTTTGGTCGCAGAAAGGTATCCCGAGTGGTGGATTGTACAACGCCAATGATAAGTACTTCTTCTACCATCATTCTGAAGCTGATACAATGACAGTATTAGATAGAGATGTTTTGGACAGAAACACTGCGTTCTGGACAGCGGTAGCTTATGTGATTGCTGATATGAAGTACGACATCCCTAGAGATTAAAAAAAGTTTAATAAATAGGCCATTATCTAC
Source organism: Agapetus fuscipes (assembly GCA_951799405.1). Classification (NCBI taxonomy): domain Eukaryota; kingdom Metazoa; phylum Arthropoda; class Insecta; order Trichoptera; family Glossosomatidae; genus Agapetus; species Agapetus fuscipes. The sequence goes on along the minus strand of CATOGX010000072.1, from coordinate 70,718 downwards.
TTTTTGTACAGAATTCAAAAAATATATTTTAACAACCGTGTCATAGAGTTGAATGGATTTTTCAATGTTTCATCGAAATTGTATCCTATATTGTATACTTCATTTTTCACAGGGAAGCTTGGTTCACTTTGCCAATGTCACCCCTATTTTTAGGGAAGGTTGGCAAGAGTTGCAGGGCTTATGTTCATTTGAGATTGGGTTTTTATATTGTAGGTCCACATGCGACATGTGTTAGAGAGAACTTATACATTGTCTGCTTGTGGGAATGCGTTTAATATGAATCTTAAATGATATACCCATATCTTTGCAGCTTAGATTTAGATTTTTAAACACAAATTAAATTGTCAGAAGTTATTGTTGTGGCTCACGATTGCAGATTGTAGGCACATGAGCTGGTGATCCTTGGTAATTCACATTCATAGTTTTTAATACCTCTATGAGTATATCTCAAAAAAAAATGTTTTGGTTTCTACTTTGTGATAGGAAGAAATGGACTAAGAACATGAAGACTACAGGGGAAGAACAAGGAATGTCAGGTGGAGAAAATTATGAGTAAATCAAAATTTGGAATCATGGTTATTGCCTGTCACAAAGAACCGAAAATACCGCCATAAACTGTGACAGCGACTGTTGTTGCATTACAAATTTTTCAGAGCTTTAGAAGAAAGAAGTATGCAAGGATAGAAAGAAATGGCGGTTGATCTGTGATGTTGGCGGCTAGGGTTTGTTAAAGTGAATTTGGTTTTATGATTTAGTTTTTTATGTCCATGTATATATTGTTATTTTTATTCTTTGATTTTAAAAAATGTAATTTGTCATGTATGTTCCTTGACTTATAGGTTGTTATGCGGCTGACCACCCATAATATAAAAATTGGTTCACTTTGCCAATGTCACCCCTGTTTCAGGGAAGGACGGCAAGAGTTGCAAGGCTTATGTTCATTTGAGATTGGGTTTTTATATTGTAGGTCCACATGCGGCATGTGTTAGCGCGAAATTATACATATCTGCTTGTGGGAATGCATTTAGTATAAATCTTAAATGATATATATCTTTGCAGCTTAGATTAGATTAGATTAGATTAGACACACACAGATGCCACTAGATGGCATTAGTAGATATTTTCTTGTTTTTGCTGACATCCCTTGTTCTCCCCTGTAGTCTTCACATATAAAATAGGGGAAAAAACATGGCGTCACTTGGCTGGACTACAGGAAGGACCATTGACTTATAACATCTGTGGACAAGGAATTCTTTTAACGAAAATAGACATATTATATATCTGTCTCAACTTGCTTACGAAAACGGTCATTAGTTATAAGATAACAAAGAACTTCACAGTTGCATTTCCATTTGAACAAAAAACTCGGCAGAACGAAAAAAATAATCCTTAATGTTGGTACCATTGCAAATAATGGCTGTCGATTAGACCGAAAATAGCTAAAGTTGACAAATAACACGCATTATAAATATTGTGATTGCCAAAATTGATGTCAGTATTTCATATTTTCAATGTGTATATTCATATTTTAATTTTATCACTCATTTCATTATAACTATTGTTATATTTAATCACTATCATCTACCTACTCGCGGTGTCAGCTGATTGTAAACGCAGTCCGACAATTAATTAATTTCTACAACAAAAACAGTGTTAAAAATGTTAAAATAACAGTAATTTATTGTAATGTATTCCTGTCTTCTGCTGTAGTCAATCAATTAAGAATTTTAAAACAAATATGAGGACATTGTTTTATGGACAATGAGGACGGTGCGACTAACCTCAAAATCACGTCTGACGTTTCACCGATGCTTACGCGTTCCAAATTCAAATAAAATTCAAGCTGTGTATTCTATTCCAAACAAAAATTCAAAAGTGTGAATAGTGAATTGTGGCGGGATTCTCGACATGTATTCCAACGAGAGGCAGTCTGCCCCCGCATTGAGTTTTGGATGTGATGTGTGGTTTGTGTTTTCGTTTTGTACACTGTGTTCTGGGACTTGTTACGTGATTGCTGGCGCTGGACACATATCTGACACCACCGGCTGCTCCGCCCGTCAGTTCCAGTGCGCCAACGGGCGCTGCATTCCCTGCACCTGGGTGTGTGACAAGGAGGACGACTGCGACGACAACTCTGATGAGAACCCCAAGGAGTGCCAAGCTACAGAAGGCTGGGTGTTGCACGGCGAGGGGGCCCAGCGTAGAGACGCGGGCATGGGCGAGGACCCACGTAGCCCGCCAGGAGCTACTCCGGCAACGCCAACTTTAACTTCAACATCATCCTGACATAAGCCGACACCCCGATTAGGATTAGGATTTAATTAATTTTATATAATGATCTTAATAATAATTTATTTATTTATTTTTTAAATTTTTTGATAATTTTAATATTATTATTTTTTATTTTTATTGTTGTTACGAGTATTATTTGATACCTATATTTTATTTAGTTTTTGTATTAAATAAGGCCTATGTACGCCAACATAAGCTCAGTTCCACTTTGCAGAGACACCGCCAGAAACTTGCTCAGAGAGAATGAATGGGTGATTGGAACTTGGAATGTCAGAAGAATGAATGAGTGTAAGGAGAAGGAAATTGTGACTGTGATGAATGAAAAGAGAATACAAGTGATGGGTGTGACAGAGACAAAAATGAAAGGGAATGGTGAAAAAGTACTAATGAATGGTGAATTGTATATCTGGTCAGGTGTAGAAGATGGGAATGAAAGACAAGGTGTTGGCGTGATCGTTAGTGAAAATGTGAAAGGATGCATAACGGGTTACAAAAGAGTCTCCCCAAGAATCTTGATTGTTAATTTTAAAACAAGCAAGATGAGAATTTTCTTAGTGGCCTGTTATGCTCCTGTAGATTCAGAATGTATGGAGGTGAAAATGAATTTTTGGAACGAGTTGAATGCAGCTGTGCGTGAAAGTAAGAAGAATGAATTCATTATAATTTTGGGTGATATGAATGGATGGGTAGGTAAGCAAAGAGATGAATGTGTGAAAATTGTTGGTCCCAGTGGACGAGGTGTAGTCAATGATAATGGGCGACACCTGATAGCTTTGTGTGCAGAGCACAGCCTTTTTGCATCAAACACATGGTTTCGGCACAAGGATGTGCATCTGTACACAAGGCAGATTGTGGGAAGTCGCACAATCATTGATTACATCTGTGTGGATGAAAGACTGAGAGGAGCCGTAAGAGATAGCCGTGTCTATCGCGGGCCTGAAATATGCAGTGACCACTATCTCTTATGCGCTAAAATAATGATTGGAGAAGTAAGAAAGAAGAAACGTAAGAATAAAGTAAGAAAGCCAAGAATAAAAGTAGAAAGTCTGAGTGATGAAAACGTGAAAGTGAAGTATAAATCAGAAATACAAAAAAAGTTAAGTGTGAATGAACTTGAAAAGAATGTGAATGAAAAAGATATTGAAAGCATGTGGAAGGATATGAAAGAAAGAATGATTGAATGTGCTCGAAAAGTATGTGGAGAAACGAAAGGTGGAAGATTAAAAGGGGATGCCTGGGCTGGCAGTCTCAACACAAACGGTAGATCCTACCTACCGATTGTCGTTCAGATTAGTATGAACACCTGTCAATCTCTAATCAGCTGTTCACCTGCGGCCATTTTGTTTATTTTTTTTGTATGGGGACAGGTAACGACGGTAAGCGGTATCAATGCGAGTCTCGACATTGTCAGCTACCGGAATGATAGGTCGCCAAATGTACCGAGTGACGTTTAGGTACTTTTTTATGAAATACGTAGAATTATTAATCAGCTGTTCACCTGCGGCCATCTTGGATATTTTTTTGTATGGCGACAGGTAACGATGGTAAGTATTATCAAAGCAAGTCTCGGCAGTCAGCTACCGGTCATGATAGGTCGCCAAATCAATTGAATGACGTTTAGGTATTTTGTAAGAAATACGTAGAATTATTGATCAGCTGTTCCCTTGACGCCATTTTGTATGGCTTTATTGTATGGACACGGTCAACGTATCTTCTCTACTAGGTCTACCATTCATTATTGTTGACCAAATCTGCCGCTATGATATGCCAGCAGCCTTCGAAGTATATAACCTAAGTTGCAGGGTTTATGACGCTTATTTAGAAAGTTCACGTGTAGCATGAGTAAACACGAACTTCCGCGTATTTGCTCGTGTTTAAAATTTACGAAATAAATAAAATAAATAAAAAATAAACAAAATAAATTTAATAAAAAAAAATAAAAAACAAAATGAAATTAAAATTAAATTAAATAAATCCAAAAATGAAATCCTAAGTTATTCACAACTATTATAAATATCATAAATCTATAATCAAAGATCAAAGTTGTATTGATATTTAAGGGGATCATGTTTAATGCACGCTCACAAGCAGACACGTGTAAGTTTGCTCTTTCACATGCTGCATGTGTACGTATAAAATAAACGAAACCTCACGTTAAAATAAACCCTGCATTTTTTCCGACCTTCTCTGAAACAGAGGTGGCATTTGCCAAGTGAACCATTTTTGAAACCATTGTGGTTCAGCCTCATACCAACCTATACGTCAAGAAATTAACTATTTTCTAATCTAATCTAAGTTGCAAAGATATGTTACAATGGAGATTCACATTACATGCATTTTCACTACCAGACACGTACAAGATCGCGCTTGCACATGCCGCATGTGAACCTACAACATAAAAACCATCTCAAATGGACATACACCCAGCAACTCTTGCCGTCCTTCCCTGAGACAGGGGTGACATTGGCAAAGTGAACCATTTTTACAGCATGGGTGGTCAGCCGCATACCAACCTATAAGTCAAGGAACCCTTACCCTTACCATTTTAATTTTTTAAGTTTTATTTTTCTTTACTGTTTTTTTTAAATATTGTTGTATGAATTTTATTCAGTTTAAAATTTATTTCTTGTCTTGTAGGTTGATATGAGGCTGAACCCTCACATTGTAAAAAAATGTTTCACTTTGCAAAAGTCACCCCTGTTTCAGGAAAAGTCGGCAAAAGTTGCAGTGCTTATGTTCATCTGAAATTTGGGTTTTTATATTCTAGGTCCACATGCAGCATGTGTAAGCGAGAACATATACGTGTCTGCTTTGGTAATACATTTAATACTCGTATAAATCTTAAATGTAATTTCGTATTTAAAAAAAAAACATAGATAAGAATATTTCAAATAACTGCAGATACTAGTTTACTCCAATCGTTTGCGTATCAGGCAGTTCAATTTGCTTGATACGCTACCATCAATATGGTAGTTACCACGAACGTTACCGTCAGTTGAGTCTACCAAAGCTCGTTAACATTGTACCGATGAAAGGTATTAAACTATTCGACCAATCATATGCACGCATTGACACCTAGCGGCGCTATTGCAAACTTTCAAATAGGTATCTCTAACGTACCGTCGACGGTAACAGGCTATCTACCGTCCTGATGAGACTGCCAGCCCTGGTGGAATGCTAAAGTAAAAGAGGCTGTGAAAGTAAAGAAGGAATGTTACAAAAAGTGGCTGAACGACAGGAATGATAGAAAGCTAGAAGATGAATATAAGATAGCCAAGCGAATGGCGAAGAATGTAGTTTATGAAAGCAAAGCGAATGAACAGAGAAAGATTGATGAAAAAATGAACAGAAGTTTCACCGACAGTAGGAAGGAATTCTGGAGATGGGTCGGTACCATTAGGAATAAAGATTCTGCATTGACCACCCCAGGAATCAAAAGTGCTGTTGGTGAGATGGTATGGGAGAATGATGAAGTATGTAAGAGATGGAAAGAATATTTTGAAGGGATTTTTGGTCGGGGCGAAAGAATTTTGTTTAGAAAAATGACAGAAGAGAATGAATTTAGGATTTTGAAAGAGGAAATGAAAGAAGTGTGCAAGGACAGGAAGAAGTGGCGGCTAATCTGCAATGGTGATTTTTAATGTTGGTGTATTCATTTGCTACATTTTTTTGCATAGGAAATTTCTGACTTTTTTTGTATAGATTTCTTTGTAAGGTTTTGTTCTTTTATATATTTAAATGTAATTTTTTATTCATATTCCTTGAATTATAGGTTGGTATGAGGCTGACCACCCATACTGTAAAAAATGGTTCACTTTGCCAATGTTACCCCTGTTTCAGGGAAGGTCGGCAAAAGTTGTGGGGCTTATGTTCATTTGAGGTTTGGATTTTATTTGTAAGTACACATTCAGCATTTGTAAGCGCGAACTACACTTGTTGGTTTGTGGGCTTACATCTGAGAGCTTTAAATGAATATATCCTTGCAACTTAGATTATAGATTATTATATAGAAATAAAAGTATCTATTGAATGTTTGAAGAATGGAAAGTCTGCTGGGTTTGATGGAATAAATGGTGAAATGTTGAAAGCAGGAGGTGAATGCGTGATAGATTGGATGTACGAATTATGTAAGCTTTGTGTGAATGCAGGAGTAGTACCGATGGATTGGAGGAAGGCAGTCATTGTTCCCATTTACAAAGGTAAAGGGGACAAAAAAGACTGTCAGAACTTCAGACCAATCAGTCTACTCAGTATACCAGGAAAAGTCTTCTGTAAGGTGATTATAAAAAATGTGATTCTGACTACTAGTGAAAGGATTTCCGATATACAGTCCGGCTTTATGGCCGGTAGAGGCTGTGTTGATCAGATTTTTACTCTACGACAACTTGTTGAAAAACAATTGTCGGTGAGGCGGAAGCTGTTCACGGCCTTTGTAGATCTGGAAAAGGCTTTTGACTCAGTAGACAGAGGTATGTTATGGGATGTTTTGAAAGCATACGGAGTGAATGGGGCTCTCCTAGGTGCGGTGCATGCAAACTATGAAAATAGTAAGGCATGTGTTCGTATTGATGGTGAGTATAGTGAGTGGTTTGAAGTTTATAAGGGTGTGAGGCAAGGATGTGTGATGAGTCCATGGCTATTTAACATAGTCATGGACAAGTGTGTTAGAGATGCTCGACTTAATGATTGTGGATTGACGATAGGAGAGAGCAAAGTGAGTGTTTTACTGTATGCAGATGATGCAGTTCTTGTTTCTGATTCAGCAGTAGAATTGCAAACAATGCTCTCTAGATTGAATGAAGCTTTGTTAGGTAACCATCTGAAGTTGAATGCAAGTAAGACGAAAGTATTGATTTTTGAAAGAGATGATGAAAGTATGAATTATGAATTTAAAATTAATGGAATGAATGTTGATGTCGTAAATGAGTTTGTATACCTGGGAAGTATGTTTGAAAAAGATGGAAGAATGACCGGTGAATTTGAAAGAAGAGTAATGAAGGGCAGGTGTGTACTGGGTGCCACAGCTTGTATCGCCAAAAATCAAAACATATCAAAAAATGCTCGATTGGCGGTACGCAGTGGCATACTTTTACCCACCTTGATGTATGGAAGCGAGGCCTGGACGGTGAATGAAAGTGAAATTAGTAAAGTCCATACTGTTGAAATGGACTTTCTAAGAAGTATGATTGGGAAAAAACGGAGTGACAGGGTGAGGAATGATTTTGTAAGAGAAGAATGTGGTGCAAGAGAAAGTGTGAAAGTGAAGATTAAAAGAAGTTTGTTAAGATGGTTTGGGCATATGGAGAGAATGAATGAGGAAAGACTGACGAAGAAAGTATATGTTGGTAGAATAGATGGATGTCGTGGTAGAGGAAGACCGAGAAAGGTATGGATGGACCAAATATCCGAAATTGCGAATGAATGGAATATCCAGAGTCATTTTTTGCATAGGAAATTTCTGACTTTTTTTGTATAGATTTCTTTGTAAGGTTTTGTTCTTTTTTATATTTAAATGTAATTTTTTATTCATATTCCTTGACTTATAGGTTGGTATGAGGCTGACCACCCATACTGTAAAAAATGGTTCACTTTGCCAATGTCACCCCTGTTTCAGGGAAGGTCGGCAAAAGTTGTGGGGCTTATGTTCATTTGAGGTTTGGATTTTATTTGTAAGTACACATTCAGCATTTGTAAGCGCGAACTACACTTGTTGGTTTGTGGGCTTACATCTGAGAGCTTTAAATGAATATATCCTTGCAACTTAGATTATAGATTATTATAGATAATAAAAGAAGAGCTTGTATGAAGAAGGTTATGACTCTGGAGGAAATGAAAGAAGTATGTAAGGATAGAAAGAAATGGCGGTTGATCTGTGATGTTGGCGGCTGGGGTTTGTTAAAGTGAAATTGGTTTTTGTGATTTAGTTTTTTATGTCAATGTATAGGTATATTGTTGTTTATTGATTATAAAAATGTAATTTGTCATGTATGTTCCTTGACTTATAGGTTGTTATGCGGCTGACCACCCATACTGTAAAAATTGGTTCACTTTGCCAATGTCACCCCTGTTTCAGGGAAGGACGGCAAGAGTTGCAAGGCTTATGTTCATTTGAGATTGGGTTTTTATATTGTAGGTCCACATGCGGCATGTGTTAGCGCGAAATTATACATGTCTGCTTGTGGGAATGCTTTTGATATAAATCTTAAATGATATATATCTTTGCAGCTTGGATTGGATTAGATTGGATTAGACGGCAACGTTTGACAGTAGAGGAACGCAAGAGGGAACAAGTATGTATAAATCCCCATGGGCAGGACAGTTGTTCATGTATGTAGGTAGATTGAAATGACACTTAAGTATTATATATTGCATTAAGGACAACTGCCATCGACGTATATTTCACAATACTGTAAAATAAAATAGATCTCTGATTATTGGGAATTAAATTTTTCATTTACTTTATGGGTGACATCATATAGCAGAGAGATATTTTGAAAGTGCCGACTCTATTAAATACATCAATCGATTTTTGTTGTTTTAAATAAATATATTTTCAATAAAATTAAACAGGATTTTATTTTAAATTTACATAGGTACACATAACAAACTAATTTACAATAGTTACTCAAATACTGATAAACATATTTTAAATAAATACAATTTGTACATCAATTTTGAAAACTTTTAAGTCGAAAATTCAATTTACTGATTAAAAATATATCTACACCTTAAAGATAAACCTGAATAAAGTACTGATTCACTGATTTGAGAAATTGTGGATAAAACATTTTATTGGGTGCAACTTCTCATAGTTAGTGAACTAATTATAAGGAAGTGCTCATGACAAACTTTTAACCTACATGATTTTCATAGTTCTTATGTTTTCTCTCGTAGAAAATAGGAAAAAAAGTGCATTTATCTAAGTAACCCATGTTAGCTTCATATGCCACTTAATTTATTCAGTTTTACCTTTAAGGTCTCGAAATTTTATTCTAAGTTATGTAAATACATTCTAATATACACGAATACAACCAAAGTAGGCAATATAGATTGTCTTAAAAAAATAGTTAAATGTACAGGAACTGTAAATCAACATGAAAGAAATAGATGCAGCATCAGAGGCGTTTGGCGTGCCAAAAAAGAGCCACCAGTTTCCAGGCAACGGTTAAGGAGAACTGTCAAATAAAAATCATTGTTATTTTATACCTCATTTATTTTATACCTCGAAAACAGGAAATTGATTTCAAAAATATTTAAAACAACTCTCACATTATCGAATTTTACGTTTTTTCTTAGCTCAGATTGTGTAGAATTTGATTCTTAAGAGATTAAAAAGTCATATTTGACAGAATTGGTGTATAGGGCAAACAAGAACTGGGGGAGCGAAGATGTATCACATCAGCAAGTAAGTTTCCGCTCCTCTATGTAATAACTCATGGGTAGGTATGTCCCACATTTTTTCTACACCATTTTTAATGCAATGCAGATAGGCTCAACCTTTTCAATTGTTGTATAAATTACATCACAAATATTTCATATTTCAAAAGAGGAAAGAGCGGTACTAAAAATGTATTTGATTCTATGGGTAGACTGAGATGTGAATAAAAGATGAAATATTTATTAACTTCCTTAGTTTTATTTTATCAAAGAAATAATAGTTTCAAAATTTATATTTTTAGTAATAATAATATCAGGATGATTTATTTTGCGAGCGCTGTTTTGTGTAAATTACACCTCAAGAGCCCTCAGCGAGCTTGGTCGTCGCTAAAGAAAGCGTCGATTCTCAATCAAGACCAAGTTGCTGTAGAGCTGGATGAACTTTGGTGACGGGTCTTTGTAATGGTTTGTGTACCTATTTCCAGTATATTAATTCATTAGAACTTTGAAAAACATGTAAATAAAAAAAAAACAAGTTTTTAGTTTCTCGTAAGCGTAACTACAGATGTTATGGATATGTGAAGGTTCCAAGGAATTTTATGAAAGAAGTGGTCAATATAGTGCATACACGCAGAATTTCTTAGTAAATATTTAGTTTTCACATACTGTAAAATTGCGTTTCCTTTCTCGCAATTTCGCTTTCTTGATGACTAAAATTATTTTTTAGCGTAAAATCCGTAGGAAGTAGAATGTCGACCGATTATTTCTAAAATAGTAATAGTAAATTTCTAAGTTAAGTATCAAAGTCTTAATCTAAATTAAAGTTGCAAAGATATATATCATTTCAGATTCATATTAAATGCATTCCCACAAGCACACACATAGAAGTTGAACATAAGCCCTGCAACTTTTGCCGACCTTCCCAGAAACAGGGGTGACATTAGCAAAGTGAACCATCTTTGTACAGTATGGGTGGTCAGCTTTATACCAACCTATAAGTCAAGGAATGTCTTATTAACAAATTGTTGATTGCAAAAAATAATATTTATTTAAAACGTAACATGGAAAATATTCACTGCGAAAATGTTGCGTATCACTTGCTGACGTAATTCAAAGTAGTAGAGAGTGTTTTTTGTAGCTAAAAGCCAGCGCGGTATAGGTCCGCTTTCGGCGAGCTCCTGAGAGCGAATGGAAGATAATAGGAAAAGCATGAAATATAAAGCCATTTGTAAAATTATACAATAAATAGATCTTATGAAAAATAAAATTTGAAAAAAATTACAAGTAAACTTAAGATTTTATTTTTTAATATTTGAAAATTATTGGTCACAAAAAACGATTTTTTGAGATTTTATTTGGAGATACAATACACACTTTTTTTAAAGTTTTTGCTTCTAGATTTTTTGTTTTATTCCAGTTTTCTTAATCTGAATCACATTTTAAATCACACCACAAACTAAAACAGGATATAAAGTATATTTGTAATTTTTTTTTAGATTTCAAAATACCACCAATTTACAGAAAAACTGGTTCAAAAATTGTATGTTTTCCAATTACCGCAAGAAGGTGTTGGTAATTTTTATTTTTTCAAGTAATAAAAGCGTTTATAGACATATATTATTTGATGCATATTGCAAATGAAATGTTTAACTAACACTTAAAGTTATCAAAATTTTATATTTGTCCATATTTATTGAAAAAAAACCACGTCAAAAACTGTGTTTTCGAGAAATTTCCTAGCACCCTCTTAAACAATATTTTAAAGTACATATTTGCGGTCAGTTTTAATGCAATTCTATTGAGTTTCCCTTATCAGATAAATCATTTAATAATAAAGAAGGTTCTTAGGGGCTGTCCATATATTACGTCATTCGCATTAAGGGGGGGGGAGTCTGGTCTGCGGATGATGGCAAATGATGTCTTGTCTTGTCTTGTATCCTGCCGCCATTCCTCTAGGGGTGGCCAGTACCTCCACATAAGTGCCTCCACTTGACTCTGTCCCTGCATACTCGCTGTTCGCGACCCATCGGCTAGGGTACTGTTCCTATCGCATCTGTCAACGGAGCACCAGGCGTGTGTGGAAGTCCAGTGGCCTTCGGGCCCTCCTGTCTACCTTATTTCCGTCTACTTCCAATACTCAACTCCTACAGACACTTTCCTTGGTCCCTTGGAACATGCCCTGCTGTCCCTTAGGGGTCGCAGGGTTTTGGTTGCAGGGGACGTCAACATACAATCCCCGCTGTGGACCTCACGGGTCACCGCCCATAGGGGTAGGGACTTGGGGAGGGCACAGCTGGAGGAATTCATTAACACACATCAGCTCATGGTGGTCAATGATCATCTTGCACCCGCTACCTGCACACCACACGCCGGAGGAGAGTCCTCCATTGACGTGACACTACACACTACGCCTAACTTCCCTTGCATCGCTGACTGGAGGGTCCATTTGGACGCCACAATCAGCGACCATAGGCTGATCACTTTTACACTTGCGCCATCTAACACTGAACAAGCGTCTTACTCTCCCCCCACATCACTTCCTGGGTTGTTCCGGACTAGATGCGACGAGGACACCTGGACCCGTTTGCGATCTAGACTGTCCGATGAATTTGATCGTCTGGCCGGTAGGGGTTTCCGTGATCCGGAGGTTGTGGCCTCTTACTTTCAGGACGCTGTGGTTAGGGCTTCTGCGGATGTTCTGGGTCGGCGTGGTCCCCGTAGGGGTCCCCGCTCTGCTGTATGGTGGACTGAGGAGCTCTCTCGGCTGAAGGCTGGTGTGAACAGGCTGCGTCGCAGCCTGCGAAACACGGTTGCCGGCCGGGAGTGTCCCTGTGGCCTCCCACCTGCACAAATCCACGAAACCCTGCTTTATATCGAGTCTTTAAATGTTGTTCCTAGAGTTATATCGAGTCAAGCTCCTTCCTCATGCTCTCACTGCTCATCCACTGACTTTCACATTATGTATGGCATGTCTCCTGTTGAGTTCCTTAGACGTTCCGTGCGCGGGAGGATCTCTGGCTACAAGAGGAAACTCCTCGTAGCTAAGAGAGAATCTTGGCGGGAATTCGTCACAGCCTCGGCTAACCCGGACCCATGGGGCGCTGCCTATCGCTCAGTGGCTCACACCACTCCGATGGGTGGCGTGTTATGTGGTATTAGGGCTCCTGGGAGCGGGGTGGTCACGAGCTCGCTGGCGGAAACCGCCGGCGCGTTTCTTGACTCGCTCCTTTCCCGGGATGAGCCTGAGGCGGACACGGACCACGACCTTCAAATCCGCCGTGTTACGGCTCTTCCTATGAATGTTCCCTCCTCTACCCTGCCATCCGTGGAGGAACTCAACAAAATTTTTTGTGGGCTGACAACACGTAAAGCGCCCGGCCCTGACCGCATTGACAATTTAATTGCCAAGGCGGCTTGGGCTGTTGCGCCGAACGACATCTGCTCACTCTTTTCAGAATGTCTTCGTCTGGGCGTCTTCCCGCGTTGCTGGAAGACGGGCCTCCTCAAGGTTATCCCCAAATTCACCTCTAAGCCCCCGACTGATCCTAAGGCATATCGCCCTATCTCTCTATTGCCCGTTTTCGGCAAAGTGCTTGAAAAGCTCATCGCTTCTCGAATCGAGTCTCACTTCAAAACAGCCGGTTTCCCCATATCGCGTCATCAATTCGGTTTTAGGCCCGGCATCTCCACCGAGGATGCCATCCGCTCTGTCCTTGCCGCTGTTCAGGCCTCCCGCTGCAAGTATGTCCTTGCAGTGATGCTTGACATATCTGGTGCCTTTGATGGCGCATGGTGGCCCATGGTACTTGCGAAGCTTAGACTTCGACAGGTCCCTGGCAACCTTTATGCTTCCATTGCCAGCTACCTTTCGGAGCGCAGCATCATCTTTGATGCGGGCCCGAATATCATCGTCCGAGACATTACACGGGGCTGCCCCCAGGGATCTGTCCTAGGCCCTATGCTCTGGAATGTGCTCTTCGATGACCTCTTGTCACTACCACTTCCTTCCGGCTGCGAAATGCGCGCATATGCCGATGACGCCCTTCTCACTGTTGAGGCAAACAGCAGAAGTTCCCTCGAATCGTCTGCTAAGCTTGCTCTGCAAGCTATCCACTCCTGGGGTACACGCAATAAACTCTCTTTTGCCCCCCACAAAACCGAGGCCATCCTCCTCAAGGGTCGTCTCAGTCCTGCTCGCCCCCCTATTATCGATTTCGAGGGCTCCAGGGTGAAACTGTCCCAAGCAGTAACTTACCTTGGAGTTACCTTGGACTGTAATCTATCTTTCGTCGAACACGCAAAGCGCATTATCCAGAAAGGTAATGGCGCCTTCGGCAAGGTTGCTAGGCTCTCTCATGTCACTTGGGGACTTAGAGGTCGTTCACTCCGTATCTTGTATCAGGCAACTTTCATCGGAACAGCCCTCTACGCAGCCGGCTGCTGGGCTGATAAGAGCCTTTTGAGTCTACAGCGGCGTGTCATCCTTTCCGGCCAAAGATTATCTCTCCGCTTGCTCACCAAGGCGTACAGATCCGCGTCAACGGACTGTCTCCCCGTTCTTGCCGGTGTCCTTCCTCTGGATCTTCACCTCCAGGTTGCCAACGCCATAAGTCTTTTGAGACGCGGCCTCACCGCTACTATCGGCGAAGATAGCATTGATCCCCCCACCCGAGGAATATCCTCTGGAACTCGGAAACTGGTTGTGCTTATGGCTCTCCGCGTGTGGCAAAAACGATGGGACTCCTCCGACAAAGGCAGAACCACCTTTTCTTTCTTTCCCTCGGTCCGTGAGAGATACGAGGCTCCTTGGTTGGTCCCGGACCATTGGACCAGTCAGTTCTTGACTGGTCACGGTAAATTTAGGGCCAGGCTCTTCCAGCTTGGCCTCTCAAGGGGGTCGGGTTGTGAGTGCGGAGCGACGCTGCAGGACGTGCGACACATCCTGTGGGACTGCGAAGCCTTGCAACCTGGTCGTGAGGCGCTCTTCAACGCTGTCAGACCAGCCATCGGCCCGATCGGATATGCGGACTTTGTGGCCAACAAATCTAACTTTGAGGCTTTTTCAAAGTTTTGTGCCAGCTATGGCGAGAACCGTCGGTCTAATTAGACCGACATTCTTTCTTCTTTTCTTTATTCTTTCCCACCTCTATGGTGGTTGGCCACTTAGTCAGGAGAGCACCTCCCGAACAGTCTCAGTAGTAACATCTCGAATTTAGGCCTTAAGTTATATGTTAAGACGCTCAGAATCACTTTGCATTTTTGTTTGTAAATTTAAAATCCTCGAGCCCTAAACTCTCACGGCTATAATCTTTCAGTGATTTCTGAGCCTCCTTTGCTTTGTGTAAACACTTGGGAAAGTGTAGCTTCACGGGAGGGCCTTCTGCCACTCGCATCTCACATAACTTTTGCATGCGAGTCCTGTGACACATCCCCGGATGGGATGGATATACAGGGCGTGGGTCAGTGGAGGGGAGACTGACCCCTGAGAGAAGGTGTTGTCCCTGCATACTTCTTTCATCTCATCTAATTTCATCACTCTTTTCATGCATGCTCTTCTCTTGTTTCCACTCTGTAAATTCCATTCATTCGCAATCTCACTTATCTGATCAATCCATTCTTTTCTAGGTCTTCCCCTTCCACGCTTACCTATTACATTCCCTTTATACACTCTTTTTGTCAGTCGGTCTTCATTCATCCTTTCAATATGTCCAAACCATCGCATCACACTTCTTTGAACTTTCACTTTCACGCTTTCTTTTACTCCGCATTCATTCATAACCCATTCGTTTCTCACTCTATCTTTCAGTGTTTTTCCTGTCATACTTCTCAAATGAGCCATTTCTACGGTGCATACCTTATTTACTTCTCTTTCATTCACCGTCCATGACTCGCTTCCATACATCAGGGTCGGCAACAATATACAATTGTGTACCGCCATTTTCATTTTCTTTGGTATCCTTTTATTCTTCGCTATTCTACCAAACGCTCCTATCACGCATCTTCCTTTGCTGGCACGCTTCTCTAATTCCTTCGTCATCTTACCATTCGCCTCAAACTTGCTTCCTAAATAGTCAAACTCATTCACTACTTCAACTTTTTTTCCATTCAAATTAACTGTAAGTTCCTCACATACTTCATTCCTGTCAAAAACTAATATTTTTGTCTTATTCGCATTCACTTTCAAGCTATTTTTACAAAACGCATCATTCAGTTTGGTTAACATCGCTTGGAGTTCCTCCGCCGAGTCAGCTAAAACTATAGCATCATCAGCATAAAGAAGTACTCCAACTCTTGTTTCACCCACTTTCACTCCGCTCTCTGATATTCCAGCTTCTTTTATGCAACTGTCCATGATTATATTAAACAACCATGGACTCATCACGCAGCCTTGCCTCACTCCCTTATATACATCAAACCAGTCACTATATCTCCCATCCACTCTTACACATGCCGAACTATTTTCATAGATGGTGTCAGGTAGCTAGCATGTCAGATAGCTACCTGTGAAAAAAAAAATAGAAGAAGAAGACATGATCTGTCAAAACATTATACCTGTCAAAGGAAAAATAATGTCATTACCAACTTGAAAGAAATTGAAGCGCATCTTTAGCCACAGAAATTGAACCGGATCCAAATGAGAGGAAGAAGACAGGCTGAGATTGTCAGTTAGGAGGGAAACACTTAAAAATCCCCCGTTAAGCTCCGCATCGCGCTGGTAGGGAGTTTATAAAAGGCGTCGACCTCCCACAATCGGGGACACAAGCTCTTCAACACCTGAACCAATAACACCTACCAGGCGTGGCCAAGAACATCTATCGGAGAAGGCTTGAGTCGCCGTTGTTGCCAGCACCACACAGCCCCTGGCCGCGCCTGGGTCCCCCGTGGCGGATTCCTCGGAAGGAAGGAGCCCCTGCTTTCTACCCATCGCCAGCGCCCGCTTGGCTACTCGATATCCGGAGCCCCGTGCCCAAAGTTCCTCAGGAGGACGGAGCGCCTGCCCCGTCCAGCCGAGCGCTCCCGTCTTATCGCTGGCTGAGCCCCGTGCCGCAATTCCTCCGGAGTGTGGAGCCCCGACATCCCGCCAAAAGCGTTGCCGTGCCCGAGGCCGGCGCCCCAGCATCGACTACCCGCATCCCAGCATCAAGACTTCTCTCCGTCCTCGTGAGCTAATCAAACCCTTTAAATACATTATCTAATTAAACTTAGAACCAGTCAGTCGTGCAGTTTAGCGTGGTGATGCTCTCATTTCTCATAATTTAAAATAAATCCCGTCTTTCCTTTACCCGGTTTTTCTCTCCATCGCCTATATTTTTGAACCTCTTTAGCATCAGTGGAAAGCGAGCAAGGTGTTGGGCCTGAACACCACCCTGAGGAGTCTTTTGCTAGCCGGGCAACTGCAAAAGCGCGCAACCCAACCTCAAAGGGCCCCCTTGTCAGTAGAACCCGTCCTAACCTCAAAATGGTCTGCCTTTCCAGGTAGGGCCATGGAGGTACAGTGGAGCGCCTGTAGTGGAGCGCCTTCAGTGGTCATCACAATGGCACGTATCACATTCAGAAGGTTGTCATTCACACCGTACTTCCTGAGAACATTCCACAACATACATCTGTCCACCGAGTCAAAGGCCCTCTCGAGATCCACGAAGGCTGCGTAGACCACCCTCCCCACAGCCAGATGTTTTTCAACAATCTGTCTGAGAGTAAAGATTTGGTCCACACAACCTCGTCCTGGCATAAAACCAGATTGAATATCAGAGACCCTGTGATCGGTGGCCATTCTCACTTTTTTTATGACAATTTTGCATAAGACTTTCCCAGGTATACTAAGGAGACTAATGGGCCTAAAGTTACGGCAGTCTTTCTTGTCCCCTTTACCCTTGTAAATAGGGACAATGACCGCCTTTCTCCAGTCCATCGGTACTACCCTGTCTTTCATACACATCTTGCATAATTCAAACATCCACTCTACCACACATTCTCCTCCTGCCTTTAACATCTCGGCATTCAATCCATCCATACTTGCAGCCTTTCCATTCTTCAGCTCTTTTATGCTTGCTTTTATTTCCTCTTTCAAAATATCCTCATTACTTTCATTTGTAGGGTCACATTCATATAAATTTCTTTCGCCCTGTCCTAATATTTCTTCAAAGTATTCTTTCCATCTGTTACATACATCGTCTTCATCCCACAGCAAGACTCCCTGCGCATTCTTTATGCCCGGAGTTGTTGCTCCCACACTTTCGTTATTATTCCGAACCCAACTCCAGAACATTTTTTTGTTGGTGTGGAAGTCCTGCTGTGCCCTTTCATTATTTTTCTTCTCTAATTCCATCTTACTTTCATACACAAGCTTTTTAGTATTCATTTTTGCCCTTATATACATCATTTCCAAATTCAAATTACCTTTATCTTTCAACCATTTCTTATACGCTTCCTTCTTTTGCTCTACTGCTTCTTTCACTCCATCGTTCCACCAGGCATCACCTTTTTTCTTACCAACATTTGTTTCTCCGCATGTCATTCTAGCAGATTCGGTCAGTTCTTTCTTCATCATTTGCCACACTTTTTCCACACATCCTTCATCTTTCATTTTTTGTAGTTCATCCATATTTAATCTTTTGGCAATCTCACTTTGATATTCATCTTGCACCTTGTCATCTTTCAAATTTTCCACTTTTATTCTTTTCATTCTTAACAATAATTTTTTCTTTCCTTTTTTACAATCCCCTACCATTATTCTCGCGCATAGCAAGCATAGCAATGTACGAGTACCAAAAGTGACGTCGTTCTTGTAAATACCAATTTCTGCAAAATATACAAAATATTATGTAAGTAATATAACATTATTAATTATTAATGATAGAACGTCCAGTGGTCTGTCCTGCCGGAAGGTGCTTCCGGAAGGACGTGCCGGCGGTATCGGGTCCTGCCAGTAGGACTCATTTTATCGTTAAATTTGTATGGACTTTCCTCACTGGTCCTGCCGGCAGGCCCGACTCGCCGTGCGTAACGAATGCGGGTAGAAGTAGACAACCTTTTGATGACATTCTAGTTATGCTTATAATTCTAACAATAAGTTTTGGTATAATTCTAACAAAAGTATAGTAACATGTAATTGGAGGTTGAGAATTGTATTGGAGTACTTAAAAGTGAGTGTGAGATATGTGTATGGGTGTTTTGTATATTTCAGAAAAAATGGGTGTATAAAATAAGGTGAATAATAAAGAACTGCTCATATTTATTTTGCTATTTATTTATTCCTACACAAACAAGATTTAGTAATAAACTGCGTATTAGTAAATACTGCGTTGTCGAAATGTCCAAACAAAATTTCTTTAGGAACGGTTGAAACTTTTCGATCTACGAGTATTTCCCAAAACACCCATACAAAGTTGTTTTTTACTTTTCTTACTGTGTCAGAACAATGATATGTATTTTTGTTACAAATACAAAAATGTATTTTGAAACAATAAGTACTATCGTAGAAACAATAAGTACTATCGTTGGGGCTCAAAGTTGGTAGGTCACGGAGGTACATATCTTGCTGGGAGATATGTACTACTTAAATACCGTGTAACGCCATATACCAACATAGTCCTACTCCTAGCGTCCACGTGTGGCCATTTAGCCCCGCGAGCCCCGGGCAATGTGGTCACTGGCAATACCAGCAGCCATAGCAGATAGGAGAGGGCGATGGCGAGCTTCCGGCGCCATAAAACCGGATCCCCCCAACTAAGGGAAGGATAACCCTGACAGAAAAACCCTGGTCCTCCTGGTAGGGGGTTGGGCGAAGGGCTAACAACCCTTTCCTGCAAAAATTAAAAATGTTGCAAATCCCGCAAATCAATGCCTCGGACAAAATAGACACCGGAGACGACCCAAGCACGATACTAGGCTACGAATCGGATTTTGGAATGTGCTGAGCTTAAATAGACCGGGCTCAACCCAGATTGTTACGGAAGAGCTGGCTAGGTACAATCTGGATGTGACAGCTGTGCAAGAGGTGAGGTGGCCGGGTAGTGGTGAGAAGATGGTCAATCCACCATCTTCTACAGTGGTACGAACAACGACCGACATGAATTCGGAACAGGCTTTGTCGTAAGCCAGAACGCTAGAAGGGCAGTGTTATCTTATGAACCAATTAACGAGCGGATTTGCGTACTTCGGCTAAAGGGCCGACGGCGTAACTTAGCTCTCATTTGTGTACACGCGCCCACTGAAAGCGATGACGATGACAACAAAAACGCCTTTTATGATTTGTTGGAATCCACCTACGATCGACTACCACGGTATGACATAAAATGTGTATTAGGTGACCTGAATGCCAAAGTTGGTAGAGAAGAATGTTTTGTACCCTCCATTGGAACAAACAGCCTTCATGAAAACAGCAACGATAATGGTATGAGAGTCATCCACTTTGCCTCAGCACGACAAATGTCAATCATGGGCACAATTTTTCCACACAAAGAAATCCACAAGGGAACGTGGAAGTCTCACGATGGTAGAACAGTGAATCAAATCGACCACCTTCTCGTTGAAAGGAAACATCTAAGAATGATTCATGATGTTCGGAGCTATCGGGGGGCAGACTGTGACACAGATCACTTCCTGTCTGTGGCAATTTTCAAAGAAAAAATACTGAGTCATAATAAATCAAAACCGTCTACAAGACTAAGATATAATCTGGACATCCTGAACAATAAAGAGGGATTAGAAAGGTATAGAAAAGGCATCAATGACCAATTGCACAACCTGAGTGAGAGTCAGGTGGCAACTGAAGAAATAACTGAAGCCAGTGATAACCAGTACTCGGAATTTCAGATGTCTCAAGATGAAGTCATGGATGAAGTCTCAAGTGTGGAAGAAAGTGATCCTACAGCAAACCAGCTGAGGGTTGAAGAGTCTTGGAAGCTAATTATGCAGGTCATTAAGCAAACTGCTGAAAAGGAGATTGGGAAGATGGATCAACATGCAAGTAAGCCATGGTTTGATGAGGAATGCAGACGTGCTGTTATGTGGCGGAAGGAACTCAGAAACTGTCTTCTTCAAGGAAGTAACCAAAACCTGGAGAATGAATGGAAAGGAAGAAAAAGACAAGTACGAAACCTCTTGAGAGCCAAAAAACGCTTGCATCATAAGCGGCTGATGGAGAAGCTTGAGAGTGACAATAGGGATGGAAGGAACTCTAGGAAATTCTTTGATTCCGTCAGAAAGGCGAAGTGTGGATCTCAACAGCGTAGTAGCCAGATAATGGATGAACAGGAAAACATCATTGCTGATCGAGATCAAATACTTGACGTGTGGAAGAATCATTTCACTGGATTGCTGCGAGGTGAGAGTCCGGATAATCCTTTGCAACCATCTAGAGTTCTCACGGTGGAACCCGAAGTTCCTCCACCAAGTCGAGATGAGGTAGTACAGGCAATTAAGAGTTTAAAGAAGTCAAGAGCTCCTGGAAACGATGATATCCCTGCTGAGTTACTGAAATGTGGCGGAGAAGCCTTAGAAAATGCTCTGTGGGGTCTTTATCAGGATGTTTGGAAACATGAGGTACTGCCAGATAGCTGGAAAGTTGCACTATTGTGTCCAATACACAAAAAAGGAGACAAAATGCTATGCTCTAATTATAGAGGTATCTCACTTCTCCCAGCGGCATACAAAATATTGTCTAATATTCTGCTAAGAAGAATTATGCCATATGCTGAATGTGCTCTTGGAGAGTACCAAGCAGGTTTCAAAAGGAATCGGAGCACAACGGACCAGATCTTTTCTTTGAGGCAAATATTAGAGAAGAAGTGGGAATATGCTCAAGATACTCATTGCCTTTTTGTCGACTTCAAGACTGCTTATGACTCAGTGCATCGTTTGGGGCTGTGGAGCGTTTTACGAGACTATGGAATTCCTGGAAAACTCATCAAACTGGTTCAGATATCCATAGAAAATTCAAGAGCTCAAATACTGCTGCAGGGACAGGTCTCGGATCCCTTTGAGATCAGTTCAGGCCTAAAGCAGGGTGACGCCCTTTCTCCATTGCTCTTCAACCTAGCCTTAGAAAAGGTTGTGAGAGAAACCAAACCTGTGTATGGTGGAATCACCATAGGAAGTACCATTAGGCTGCTGGGATATGCGGATGATGTGGTGCTTCTGGGAGAGAACGCTGCACAGCTCCGGGCGCTCTTCTTACCAATGGAGAGAATGGCAAGGAGGATAGGATTGAGAATTAATGAGGGGAAAACTGAATACTTGCCTGTGGCGCGGCGGGATATTCAAGAAGATTTGAATGTAGATAATTACAAGTTTAAGAACTGCAATTCATTCAAATACTTGGGTACCCTTATAAATGACAAAAATATCCTATCCTCAGAATTACATGCCCGAATTCACTCCGGCAATAATGCTTTTTTTGGCCTTAGAGGGCTATTGTGCTCAAAATGGCTATCCCGCTCCACAAAATTCAAGATTTACACTTCCATTATTCGGCCAGTTGTGTTGTACGGATGCGAAGCCTGGAGTCTGACTCAAAAACAAGAAAAATCTCTCCAGGTCTTTGAGAACAAAATGCTTCGTCGCATTCTCGGACCTGTATTTGAAGATGACAGGTGGCGTATCCGGACCAACGCGGAGCTAATGTCCGTGTTTCAAGATGCTAACATAGTGTCGGTAATGAAATCAAGAAGACTCCAGTGGGCCGGACATGTAGCACGTGCAGAGGACTCCAGGATCATTAGAACAGTCTTGGATGGTGCCCCTTCAGGTGTTAGACCACTCGGACGTCCCAGGATGCGGTGGGCAGACAACATTGAAGCCGATGCCGAAATTCTGGGAGTGAGGGGACCATGGAGGGAAGCTGCACAAGACAGAGAGTCCTGGAGGATTGTGGTGCGGGAGGCCCTGAGCCTTCAAGGCTTATGAGCCGAAGAAAGTAAGTAAAGTAAGTAAGTAAGTACTATCGTAGTCGTCCCCAAAATGTTCACGACCCCACGTGTTTTCGCCATTGTGTTCATAGAAGAATGTCGCTTTAGCGCGAAAGCGCACCCCTCGACTTATACTCGCAGCCATTTAGGCCCAACTGATCGTATCGGCATGATTTAAAATTTCGCTAAGAGCCAATGAGATGCACTATGTATCAAAAAAAATTACGTCCTGCTACTAGGCCTAGAAGTCCTCAAATAAACAGAAAACGTGCGTCCTACCGGTAGGACGTAAAGTCCCGCGAGTAGGACGCTGGACTTTCTATCATTAAGCTCATCCATTATTACAGCAAGAGGGGTGGAGGGGGTCATTAGATAATGACTATAGGATGATTGTAGGGGGGGGGGGGGGGGGTCGAAAATCGGCCAAAATCGATGACGTAATTTATGGACGGCCCCTTAATAAATAACTTGTTTATTTAAAAGTACAATAACTTTGTAAAAATATATTATAAGAATTTTTATGGCGTGGGGTGGAAGTCTCAAGGACCGTTAATAGATCTTACCATATCTATTTGAAGATAGTACGAAATAAAACATGGCGACATATCAACAGCTGATCCAAATTATATGAAACAATGATCAGCTGTTCAGACACCGCCATATTTTATTCCGTTCTATCTTCAAATGGGTAAGGTAAGATCTACCAACGGCCGTCGAGACTTCCAACCTAAGCAGCGAAAATAACATCCTCCCTTTTGAAACATGGATCGTAAAGGCGCATCCAAGAAGGGTTTTACAAAATGATTAATTGCATCAACATCACGCTGAGGAAGCCCATCTCAGATATAGATGAAACGTCCTGTAGCTCCTACTCTGATGTAACACATCAACAGATCCCAAAAAATAACCCTAATATGTCAAAAATTTAAATTCTTACAACTTTTGGCACAGAACTTACTTACCTACGCTACTTAATATAAAAATAAAACATTCAATGACACTTTACAAAAGCCAAAAACATGAAATATTTACATATCTAGTCTTTTATAACCATAGGAAGGTTTTTGGTTCTTTTGCTTGCTATTTTTATACTTTCTCACATAAACCATCATATCACCACCTTAAAGGTAAGACTGAATAAGTGCTGGTTCACTGATTTGAGAAATCGTGGATAAAACATTATATTGGGGGTAACTTCTCATAGTAAGTGAACTAATTATAAGGAAGTGCTCATGACAAACTTCTAAACTACAGGATTTTCACACTTTTGTAGTGTTTTCTCTCGTAGAAAATAGGAAAAAAGGTGCATTTATCTGAGAAGCCCATGCTAGCTTCATGTGTCACTTATTCAATAGTTTTAACTTTAAGGTATCGACGTTCCTTGCAGCGGTGAAGGGTGCCATACAAGTCAGTTTCCATCGGCTTCCTTTTTAAAATGATGTCACAAAGTAGTTAAAAAATATAGGCACAAAGTAAAAATATACATTTAAAACCACAGAAACAATATGTACTTATTTTTCCCCCATTGAAACCATGCAGTCTACTTTATTATCATTTCTACCTCATTTCAAACGGGAAACCGATGGAAACCGGCTTGTATGGCACCCTTCGCCACTGGTTCCTTGTATCGATGTTCCTTGACTTATAGTTAGGTATGCGACCAACCACCAATGCTGTAAAAATGGTTCACTTTGCCAATGTCACCCCTGTTGCAGGGAAGGACGGCAAGAGTTGCAGGATGTATGTTCATTTGAGATTTGGGTTTTTTTGTTGTAGGTTCACATGCCGCATGTGCAAGCGCAATCTTGTACGTGTCTGCTTGTGAGAATGCATATAGACAGTTAAAAGGTAATCTTTCCTTGACTTATAGGTTGGTATGAGGCTGACCACCCATACTGTAAAAAATGGTTCACTTTGCCAATGTCACCCCTGTTTCAGGGAATGTCGGCAAGAGTTGCAGGGCTTATGTTCATTTGAGGTTTGGATTTTATTTGTAAGTACACAATCAGCATTTGTAAGGGCGAACTACACGTGTTTGTTTGTGGGCTTTGAGAGCTTTGAATGAATATATCCTTGCAACTTAGATTATAGATTATAGGTCATAAGTGACAAAAACTAAATTGTTTAGTAGAGCAGTTTAAAGTTTGAGATTGCAGAAAAATTGCATAATTTTTTATCATCCAGTTAAAATCAAAACAGCTCTAAAATTAAAGGCATTTATTGGCATTCCTATTACTGTGGTTGTACGATTTTTTTATGTCACAAGCGCCTTTAGGACAAAAAAGGCCAAAATCTTGTCGGTTACACCAAAACCATACTTCGAAAACGCCGTTGTTTTTCTTGGGCATAAACAACAACAACAAAACATTGTTGAGCTATGAGAGTTATCGCATTAGAAAGAGCGGAAAATTTCAAGTATGACAGCATTCATTACTCATTTTTGACCAAAACGTCCTTTTAACCGTTGATATAATGTGAATCCCCAATGTCACATATCTTTGCAATTTAAATTAGATTAGTATCACATTTTGCCTATTTCACAGGTGCCTTTATTTTAATTTGATCAAAAATGTTTGTGGACCTAGTTTCATATTGAGGTATTTAACAATTACTTTGGTCATACTATTGTAAGGCTTGTAAGAGTCCTGTTATATTTGTAAGCCATAGTCCTGGCTGGTGGTCATTTAGATTGTACTTATCTGTTTCCTACTTACAGAAAACTCACTAATCAACTACAGGGATTACACAAGTATGTTATTGTACTTGCAGGTCTTTGAAAGTATTATGTTACCATTAGAAAAATTATGTTATTCCATTCAAAATGTATAAAAAGTATTATATTTTGTTGCTATCGCAAATATTTTGATATTGTCCCTTAAAAGATCATTTAAAAAAAAAAGATCTATAAACTGTTATTTTTTTAATGTTAAAGTTAATATCAAATTCGGCAATTATGTGATCAATAAGGAGCACCGTTTTCTAGAACATTGTTACATGGGGATGTTATTCCAACGTATCGTTTGAAAATTTCAGAATATGAGCAGAAGTTGTGCTCCGATACGTCTCTGGTCTCACTGAACTGCTGTCATTTATTTTTGAATTGTAAAATAGGCTTAAATGATGAAATCATTTATATGGTGTAATAAAAAAAAAAAAAAAAAACAATTAGTTATATTTTCATATTAAATATGTTTAGTAATTTATTTTTCCTGTGTAATAAAACAAAGATGAGATGCCGATCAAATGGATCTATGGCATCACAGGTTGACGCAAATTGAAAACTAAACATTTTTACTAGACAATGCCCTTAATTTTTAAATTTTAACTAATGTGCCATAGACTTCAACAGCCAGGAGTTCAGGGGAAAACGAGTACAATGAAACTCACATGCCACACTTAAAGAATGATGTGGTCTCATTACAGAAGAATATTTTCATATGTGTAGGAATAGAGTAATACCGGCTGTGTGTTAGAGAAATGGGCGCATTTGAACATATTTTACTACCTACTCTTATAATAATTATTTCATTAACCTTCCCCAATCTGTGCTAAAAAAATTACACGCGCAACGGTGCTGTGTAGTGACTACACGCTCATAAAAGTCGGATTTATGATCGGTAAATGATGTATATTAATAGCTAATCGCTTTAATAAAGTATAATTGAAGTCGAATGAAGAAGTAAATGACAATAATTAGTATTTAAATGCTAAAAACATAAAAAATCATCGGCCGATGCCCATATAGCGGACGACAGGTCCACTCTGAGCGAGCGCCTGACAGCGACTGAAGCTTAGGCACGTGATATGGGAAAGGCGACGGGCAGCGGCTATCCAGGGAATTTAAACCTTTTGAAATATTTCAGAAAATTAAAAGTTCATAATAATATGTACCAAAATAATGTTAAATTGAACAACAAATGAAAACATTCAAAGTTATTTCCACATTACTCGTATTATGTTAAAGCACAATAACGAAAATTAGGTAAGTTAAAAGAAAAACATAAAACAATAGAAATATAAAAACCAAATAAAGACAATCTCTAAATTTTATTGCAATTGCTGCAAAAAATGTACTTTTTTTCTATTCTGTGACTAGCACACACAGTTTTTTGACAAATAAGACACACTATTGTTTCTTTTTTTTAATTGTATGGACTGTAACTGTAACTCTGTCGCCATTCCGCTAGGGGTGGCCAGAGCCTCTGCAGAGTTGCTTCCATTTTTTCCTATCCTGACATACCTCTTTCAATTCCTTCATATCCATCACCTTTTTCATGCATTTTCTTCTTTTACGCTCACTTTGTATATCCCATTCTTTCAAAATCTACAAATTCTTGAAGGTGGCCGGGACACTGACACACTCCTTGTTGATTCGCCCAGCGGATAAGTTGGAGTATTTGCATCTGTAACAGCAGTTGCGGGTGATATAATTATGCTGATAATGGATACAACCGTGTCAAAAGCATCTTGCTGTTGTTTATGGAATCTAACCATACTATTTTTTCTTCTTATAATATTAGGCTTAGCCAACTCCAAACTAAGTTCTCTTACAAAGCATTTTCATTTGCTTGTTATTTTTTTTCCTACTCTGGATACTTTTCAATCCAAAATAAATATGTGTTTCTACGTATTACACACAAATAATAATATAAAATAATGATTACATAGTTATTTAGAAACACATAAAAAAAATACTTACCAAACCAAAGAATTTTTATTTATTTTATTATCGGAAATAATAAATCACTTTAGTATCCCTGCAAGTTCCAGCAATATTGAAGAATAAAATACGACTGCAATGGTAGCGACGGAGATGCGCTATTTCGTGTGCTCCAATCGTAGCAAAATATGTGAGAGTGAGATGTGAATAGCGTCGCACTCACCACGCACGCTTTACATGCATGACGCGAGCTACAGCGCCTTACGCTGTGTGATTGTATTGGTGCCATTTGTTTTATTGTATTGGTGAATTTATTTCCGACTTTTACAAAACAGCTCTGCTGTCCCTTATTAGTGTGGATTATTAAAAAAAATTTTTTTAATTAAATTCGTAAATGTATGAGGGAGGAATACCTAGAATCTGAGCTCCATGTAAATTATATTTATAGAGATATTAAAGATTATAATAAGCAAGTGTACTGCCTACACTGCATAGGGGAGGGAAGGTTAAAAAAAAAATAAAAGAAAAAAATAAAAAATAAAAGGAGGACGTATGAAAAAGGTTATGACTCTGGATGAAATGAAATAAGTATGCAAGGACAGGAAGAAGTGGCGGCTAATCTGCAATGTTGATTTCTAATGTTGGTTTATTAATTTGCTACATTTTTTGCATAGGAAATTTTTGACTTTTTGTATAGATTTCTTTTTAAGGTTTTGTTATTTTTTTGTATTTAAATGTAATTTATTATTCGTATTCCTTGACTTATAGGTTGGTATGAGGCTGACCACCCATACTGTAAAAAATGGTTCACTTTGCCAATGTCACCCCTGTGTCAGGGAAGGTCGGCAAAAGTTGTGGGGCTTATGTTCATTTGAGGTTTGGATTTTATTTGTAAGTACACATTCAGCATTTGTAAGTGCGAACTACACGTGTTGGTTTGTGGGCATACATCTGAGAGCTTTAAATGAGTATATCCTTGCAACTTAGATTATAAATTATTATAAAATTATATCACACATTAATCTTATATCCTCGGCATCAGTGCACACTTTACATCTGGTCATTTAGTCCTTGTGCTGTTGGGCATCAGGTTGTTCATCAGGAAGTTTTCAATGGAATGATACAAGTGGAGTTTGACGCCCGCCAAGCCGTGGTCTTCATCCGCGTAATTCTGAAAATTAACAAAAACAACAATGATTCCAAATGCTGGTCTGGTATGTCCAAGAAGTTGAGTGACCAACTAGATTCTGTGCAAAGGATGGCAGTGAAGTTGATCAATGATCCTTCTCTGCCATCCGATCTGCAGCTGCTCCGGCTCAGAAGAAAAGTTGGAATGCTCAGTCTTTATTATCGAAATTACCACCAAGAAACTTGACTGTGAGGCTGACCACCCATACTGTAAAAAATGGTTCACTTTGCCAATGTCACCCCTGTGTCAGGGAAGGTCGGAAAAAGTTGTAGGGCTTATGTTGATTTGAGGTTTGGATTTTATTTGTAAGTACACATTCAGCATTTGTAAGCGCGAACTACACGTGTTTGTTTGTGGGCATACATTTGAGAACTTAAAATGAATATATATTTGCAACCTAGATTATAGATTATTATAGACCACGGAGCTTGTTCTAATGAGCTCCATTCATTAATCCCTCCCCCTCGCATTCCACTCGTAGTACGACTCTAATTTATCCCTTTGCAGTCGATCTCAAAACTATGAGAACTTGGCGTTTTCATGACTCATTCCTCTGCCAAACTGCCCGTTTAATGAATGATCTACCAGTATCAGTGTTCCCTTCCCAATTTAATCCAGTTTTATTCAAAACCAACATCAAGTGCCTTCCGACAGAAGCAACCATTCAAGCAACACCTTTGCGGCACCCTTCCAGGGTGACATAGACCCCCAAGACTTTCAAGAATTGGGGAGCCTACCGCATAGGATTCCTTAAAAAATAAATGCTACGTCTCAAACTCCTCCCGTCCTTTACAACCCTCCAATTGGCAATTTACCACCTACAGAAGGTGTGTGATATCTGTCCTAATTCTAACCTTTCATTACAGGCTGTGCTTATGTGGAAGAGAAAAAACGCAAGAGATTTTTGGGTATTTTTGTCTTTTAATTATCTATCGGTAGCAACCATTGACATGTAACATAATGAATCCAAAACTTCTTTAATGCCAATAGATACTTAGCCTTTTCGCTTCTGAGTATTCTGGCTATATCAATGCCTCCAGTGTGGAATAATTTTCAAAGCACATTTATTGATTTTGTATCTTAATAGATTGAGGACACTTCAAACTATGTGAACAGTCACATGTATTAGTTATTCAAGAACAAAGATCACAAAGGCTTAGTCCATATTTCCACTTGCAAACTTTTGAATTCTTGAACACAGATGTCAGGGATAAGTGCAAAGTTTTAAATTGGATGACGTCTATGATTGACAGCCGCTCTGTATGCAAGTTTACACTTGACGCCTATGCGTGTCACCCGCAGTTGAAGGGTTTATTAAAGGAATATATTTTTTATTAGATGAGAAATTATAAAAATCTAAGAAAAACACTAAGTTTTATTTTCACAAATTGAGTGATTTGGAGAGAATGAGTGATGAAAGATTGACGAAGAAAGTATATGTTGCTAGAATAGATGGATGTCGTGGTAGAGGAAGACCGAGAAAAGTATGGAAGGATCAAATCTCTGAAATAGCGAATGACTGGGATATCCAGAGTCATAATAAAAGGAGGACTTGTATGAAAAAGGTTATGACTCTGGATGAAATGAAAGAAGTATGCAAGGACAGGAAGAAGTGGCGGCTAATCTGCAATGTTGATTTCTAATGTTGGTGTATTCATTTGCTACATTTTTTGCATAGGAAATTTTTGACTTTTTTTGTATAGATTTCTTTGTAAGGTTTTGTTCTTTTTTATATTTAAATGTAATTTATTATTCATATTCCTTGACTTATAGGTTGGTATGAGGCTGACCACCCATACTGTAAAAAATGGTTCACTTTGCCAATGTCACCCCTGTTTCAGGGAAGGTCGGCAAAAGTTGTGGGGCTTATGTTCATTTGAGGTTTGGATTTTATTTGTAAGTACACATTCAGCATTTGTAAGCGCGAACTACACTTGTTGGTTTGTGGGCATACATCTGAGAGCTTTAAATGAATATATCCTTGCAACTTAGATTATAGATTATTATTATAGAGTGTTCCTTTATTAGACTTGAAGACTAAACGGAGAGTTCCACAAAAAACTCTAAATGCATTTTTTTTGCACAGATACAACCAACAGAGGGTTAAAAAAAAATTTTTAGCCTCATTCTAGTAATCAATGATAATTTCCAAGCCCTTATTTATTTGTTTTTAGAATAAATAGTTTTAAAAACCAGCATACCACTTGCGTGAAGAGCACGTCATTCTGCTGCAGGGTTTTGGACAGCATCATGGAGTGTTGGAAGTGGACGTTGTCATCCAAAGTACCATGGACTAGCATGAAGCTCCGCTTGCCCAACTCTAGAGCCTGAAATATCACAAAAAAAAGTTGACACATTTTCCATTTCCGTGACTTTCGTGACTATCGACCTTTGTCGATAGCTCAGTTGGTAGAGTGCTTGCATTCTACCCCGTGAGCTCGGGTTCGAATCCCACCGAGGAGGGTGTCAGAAATGATTTCCTATTTCGGTGTTTATCTAAAACCCCATAATAAAAATACCGGCAAGGTTTACTCAGCCTTCACAAGAAATGAGTACCAGCCCTCTAGGGAGCTGGGAAACCCCCACTTCAACAGAAGTGGTTGGCTAAGGCCGGCCCCCTTACCTGTAAAAATAAATAGGTTCAACTCGCCACATGCGACCCCTTCGGGGATAACGCGGCAAGAAGTTACACTATATGTGTAGATTAGTTGCGTTTTTTTTTTTTTTTGCGTGACCTAAATTTATTTTTTAAGTAATCCTGTGCGGGAGACTCCCTAGATTTCAGAGACTTTAAGGTTCTATGACACTTGTTGTAGTGCCGCAGAAGTGTTTATGAGCTTGGTCATCGCTACAAAGCTCCAATACTCAAGCAAGACCCAGTAAGGCTGGATGGACCTTTTTAGTGACCAGTCTTTGGTAAAGGTTTTTCATGAATTATTCAACCCAGCAAAGAGCATGTTTACCTAATTGGTATATATTTTTTGTGCTCCGCCGGCATTCGTACCTACGACCTTCCATTTATGAGTCAGAAGCGTTACCGCTAGACTACAGATCGGTCGGATAAGTACCTTAATAGGTTGATGAATTGAATTCCTTCTCATAAATCTATTGCTTTGATAAAAAACAAAAATGGAAAATATGTAAATGTATGGAAAAGGCGATGGATATGAATGAACCATCGATATAGAATGAACTGAAAGAGGTGTGCAAGGATAGGGAAAAAATTGAGGCAACTTGGCAGAGGCTCTGGCCACCCCTATCGGAATGACAGAATAACAGTTACAGTTCTTACAATTTCTGGAGTATTGAGATGTGCCGCCGCGTAGCCAGCCTTATTGTCCCCGTCTGTAGGTAGACCCATATACCGCTCCGTGTATATTGAATCTAAAATAATACAAGTAAGACAAAATTACAATGGATTTGCATGATTGCTGGTCAGTCGAAATTTAATTACATTACTCCTCTTCTCCAGAAGCTTCACTGACTCCGTGTCCCAGAGCACGTCGATGGTCCACAAAGCTTTATTTGAAAAGACATCCAAATATCTCGCTGATACTGTAAAAAATGGTTCACTTTGCCAATGTCACCCCTGTGTCAGGGAAGGTCGGCAAAAGTTGTAGGGCTTATGTTCATTTGAGGTTTGGATTTTATTTGTAAGCACACATTCAGCATTTGTAAGCGCGAACCACATGTGTTTGTTTGTGGGCATGCATTTGAGAGCTTTAGATGAATATATCCTTGCAACTTAGATTATAGATTATAGATTCAATCAAGCCTCACACCACACTTGGCAGAAACCAGAGCCAAGTCAAGTATTGAAGAGCCGATCAGAAGAGTAAACATTGTTTGGAGAGTGTGCATTTGCGTTTGCTGGTCCTCTGGCCTGGAACCACCTGCCTCATCATGTGAGAGAGATAGAGGACCGTGGACAGTTCTGAAATGCACTGAAGACAAGCAAGTTTCTGGCATCACATGCACAAGCGCCCACGTCACGAAACGGTGCTACAAAGAAATCACCAACTCATCATCATCATCACTAAAAACATTTAGAAAACCGGGAATCCAAATGATGGCACTAAGCCGGATTAGTTCAAAATCTGAGCGCTATAGGCGCTTGTCTCTCATCGATAAAAAACCGCTTGAATTGGAATATTTTTGACATTTGATACATTTATAGGTTAGAAATTAGAAATCTTAATAAACAAATTTAGCAAATAAGGGCATCCTTATAAATTGGTTAAATCTTTGAAATAATTCAAGTTTATTTGGGTTACATAAAAAACAATTTCTTTTTATAAATTATCTACTTACCAATGTGTTAGGCTTAGATTGGAATCACGGTCATTTGACATATTTACAATAATTATAACTACACCGTTAAAATTAATTTATCGGATATTAGACGATCCGTTATAAGAGAACTTACATTATTCTCGACGTTTCGTTAGCGACGTAGCTAATGTCTTCAGGAGACACCCTTTCTGCACGACGACTGAGGATGCACTCAGTGCATCAAGGATAAATTCAAAGTTGGATGACGTCTATGATTGACAACCGCACTGTATGCAAGTTTACACTTGACGCCTATGCGAGTCACCCGCAGTTTAAGGGTTAGAGACCTGAAATAGTACCTTAAAGCCAGTTTATTGCTGTTGTTACCATAGTAAAGCCAGTCGGTGACGGGAGCAACAGACACGGCACATTTGAAGGTGGAGCTGCCTCGAGCCAGTGCGAGCGCGGACGCATATCCCCCGTAGGACCAGCCCCAGATGCAGGTCCTGTTGGGGTCTAGTGCTTGTTTGGCTTATCTACTATTTGAGTCAAAGATGACCTTTCAACACAAACTGAGGTAAGATAAAAACGTAAAACACGATACTGTAAACCCGGGTTGTTTAAAATATTTTTGAAATCAATTTCCTGTTTTCATTCGACACATTGGTCCAGTACACATACAAACATTGCTCATGTGAAACTACCTCTGATGGATATAAGACAAACAAGCACTAAGGGGGCGCCATGTCTGTGATGGGCTTCTTCAGCGTGAAGTTAATGTGATGGGCTAATCAAATAAATAATTAAAATAAAGGTTTACCTGGTGACATTGATCTGATCGTTGATCTCCACAGTCCCCAGGTTTCTGTAGCCTGCAAACAGATTCTTATTTCCCTTTAATCCTGACCCTCTGCCGTCTATCAGAGCCAGTGAAATGTTCCATCTGGTGACTACGGAAGCTCCCCAGTCCAAATTCCACTTCTCGGAGACTTGGAACGAGTCGGGACCACCATATCTGAAAAAACAAAAAAGTATTTCTTAGAGTGTTTGGAGATCGCGCTATCGCCATTGCAGGACCGTCCATTTGGAAAACTTTGGTGGTATTAGCAAAACGGAACCAAGTTTTTAAAGCCTAGGGGTTCCGCATCATACCTCATAAATAATTACCTACCCAATGACATTTGTTGAACCAGGGTCAAAATTATTATCAAGGGGTCTGATCGGAATCAAAGTAGTGTAGTTATATTTCAAATACCATAGTCAAAATCATCATCTTGAACTCGTGGCCACTGTCAACTTTTGTCATAAATAAATGATGAGTTAGTCCTTTTCTTTCAGTTAAAAGTCGCTAAGCTATTGTTCAAACAACACACAACTAAGCTATAAACATACTGTAACTTCTTGCCTGTGTTATCCCCGAAGAAGTCGCATGTGGTGATTCGGGACCTATTTAATTTAACGGGCAGGGGTGCGGTCTCACGTCAACCACTTCATTTGAAGTGGGGGTTTCAGAGTTCCCAAGGCGGCTGGTCCTCATTTTTTGTAAAGGCTGAGTAGATAAACTTTGCCAGTATTTATTTTGGGTTCAAAATGAACACCGAAAAGGGAAATCATTTCTGACACCCTCGGTGGGGATCAAACCCTTGCTCTCGGCACGGACTGCAAGCACTCTACCAACTGAGCTATCGACCGGACTTTTTAAGAGCTTGGTCGTTCCTTCAAAGCGACAATTCTCAAGCAAGACCCAATTGCTGTAAGGCTGGATGGACCTTTATATGCCGAAAGTGATTGGAAATGGAAGCCTTACACGTGGACCAGCAACGGATATTTCACAGCTCCTGACAGATCTGCGTTGGCCGGAGTCAGAAGGAGAACCTGGGCAGGAGGCAGAGAAGTCTCAGCTACCTGGACCTTCAGTCTCCTGACTGTGGGGGTCCTCTTCTCAGACACAAACTTGGATATCAGGTCGTTGGTCTCCCAGTTGCGGAGCTTCCTGCCGTCCTGGAAACAGTATTTTGAAAATTGATTACAAAATATTGGAACCCTATGTAACTGTAACTGTAACTGTAACTCTGTCGCCATTCCGCTAGGGGTGGCCAGAGCCTCTGCAGAGTTGCCTCCATTTTTCCTATCCTGACATACCTCTTTCAATTCCTTCATATCCATCACCTTTTTCATGCATTTTCTTCTTTTACGTTCACTTTGTATATACTAAGTTGTTAATACAGCAAGGCACTGATTTTACAAGAGGATCTGTAAGTCTCATCGCCACGGTAATTCTTACCTACCGAATATCGGTAACATTTGTAAGAAGACCTGTCAATCCAAGATGGCCTCAAGTGAACAGCTGATTAATCTTCATACAAATATTACCGATATTTGGTAAGTAAGAATTACCGTGGTGATGAGACAGATCTTATCGTACCTATTCGAAGATAGGACGGAAAAAAGCATGGTGATGCCGGAACTGAAGCTAATCATTGTTTGATGGATCAGCTGTTAATACACCGCCATGTTATATTTCGTCCTATATTCAAATAGATACTGTAAGACCTATCGACGCCAGTCGAGACTCCCTCCCCTGCAGAGATAAATGGTTATGACAACAAGGCACTGTCTTTACAAGAGGATGATGTCACATATCGTTTGAGTAAATTGATCCTGAATAAAAAATAATATTTAATACACATTTTTTTAGAAGTAGGAGTAAATTAAAATGACAAGAACAAGATTGTCTATGGAAATACGTAATATTATTATTATAGCGTGAATATGTCAAAGGAAGTCTTATTACAAAAATCGAAAACATGATTTCAAATAAAGACAGATACAAAATGAGGTAATGTTATATTATGCTTCAAAGCAATTTCAAAGTACCTACATCTTGCATAATATGTCTCCAATGATTTTGTAAAAAATAGCAATTTCATTTTTAAAATGAAAATTGTATCCAAGGGGTGAAAGAAATGATATTATGTACAAAAAGTAATACATCAATTATTTTCATAATTCTACATGGAAAAATGGTAACAGGACAGAACAAAACAGTGACAAAACAACACGTGACATAAAATCACATGACATTACATAACATGACAAAACATCACATAATATTACATCAAAAATGATTAATTAATTTCAAATACATACATATTGTCTATGTTAGAAGCTACTTGCTGTTCTATTGTTTTCCTAGATATTTTATTGTGATGTAATCTCTGTGTGTTGTGCTAATAAATCTCCAATCATCCAACAATAAATAGAATATATTACTGAATAATAATATTTACCAACATGGTAGCAGAACGTGGTTAGCCAAAATAGACGAAATTAAACATTATAGACGAGATTTTTTTAAATAAAGAAGGCTAAATAAATATAAATAAAACAACATGGAAGGAGGATTGATGGAGAAATTAAAAGGTGAAGAAAACTGGATGACTTGGAGCATAACAATCAGAGCATGCCTAGAAAGTGAGAATCTGTTGGATATAGTGGATGGAGCGTTTGAAAAACCAGATGATGATGGAAAAATGGCTGATGCCTTAAAATTATGGACGAAACAGAATGGCAAAGCTAAAAAGATAATTATATTATCGCTGCACACAGCTCCACTTCTGAGAATATCTGGATGCAAAACAGCAGAAGAAATTTGGAACAAATTAAAACAGATTTATAATGTACAATCCAGTGAAAACATAGACATTTTTAGGAATAAATTCCATAACATAAACTGGGAAGCCGAAAAAGGTATGCAAGGACATTTAGAAAAATTTGATGACATAGAAACAAAGATGATGCTTTTAAATAAACCCATAGACGAGGAGGACCTTTGTGCAAGGTTGTTACAATCTCTTCCAAAAGATTATGATTACATTTATGTAACTTGGCATGATTTACCTGCTGAAGAAAAGTCGTGGAGTAAACTTCAAAGAAGATGCTTGAATTATGAATTGAGAATTACCGGAAGGATGGAAACAAAAACAGAGACTGCTACTGCCATGTTCTCAAAATTAAAAATGGAAAAACCAGTCCAAAAACAGAAATGGAATACTGAGCATAAAAATAATTCAAAGTTTGGACCTGAAAAGAGATGTTATTCATGTGGAAAAAAGGGTCATTTTTCAAAACAGTGTCAGATTGGTATAGTTTGTTTTAAATGCAAGAAAAGAGGACATAAATCAACTGAGTGTACCACAAACAAAGCACATGACAGTGCGATGATGATGTCAATTCAAAATAATGAAAAGATGAATAAAACTTATAAGGAAGTATTAGATGCAAAAGAATTGAGTTGTGATGAGTGGTATGTTGACAGTGGTGCAACACATCATATAACAAATAGACGAGAATGGTTCAGCTCTTTCAAACAATTCATAACTCCAAGATCATTGAATGTTGCCAAAAATGGAGTGACAGTAAATGCTGTAGGTAGTGGTAATATAGACGTAAAAGTATTTGATGGAAAATTATGGACACAGCGATACTTAGAAGATGTTTGGTATTGTCCTGATGGCTCTTGCAACTTGTATTCTGTAAAGAAGGCTGGAGAAAAAGGAATTGATCAAAACATTAGATGTGATGGAAAAATATGGTCATTTGCAAGAAATAACAAAACAATTGCCATCGCTATATCGAAGGAAACCAATGCACTATATCAACTAATTATGAGGGTTATTCGTCCAGAGACTGCAAATATTCTTGCTAATGATGACAAACATAAATTTGATGCGAAATCATCCAAAGGATATATGGTTGGTTATTCTGATTGTGGATTTAAGGTATATTTTCCTGATAAACAAAGAATATTTGTATGCAGAGATGTCAAATTTCCTCAGAAGAATATAGAATCACCAAACAAAAATATTACAGTTTCTAGTATTGAGAATGTGCCTCATGATGGGATTGTTATTGATGATCATGTTGAAGTTAAAAATCTCGATCCAAACACAGAAGAAATAGAAACTATTACAAGATCTGTAGAAGATTTAGAAAATGGAAATTCAGATGAAGAAGTAGAAGACGAAGGAAAGAGTTATTCATTGAGAAATAGAAGAGAGATAAGAAAACCTGTGCGATTTGAAAACACTCCAAGAATTCTATTAATAAATGATATCCCAACAGATTTTAATGAAGCGATTCAAAGCGATGACTCTGAAAAATGGAAAGAAGTCATGAATGATGAAATGACTTTGCTTTATCATAACCAGACGTGGAAACTTGTAGAAATGCCAACAAACTGTAAGTTGATTGGAAATCGATGGGTGTATGCTGTGAAGACAGACTCAAATAATAATATCATTAGATACAAAGCAAGATTAGTTGCTAAGGGTTTCAATCAACGACCTGGTATAGACTACATGGATTCTTTTAGTCCAGTTGCACGTTTTGAGACGATAAGAACACTTCTTGCCTATGCTCTACAAAGAGATTGGATGATAAAACAATTTGATGTGAAGACTGCATTTCTCAATGGACTATTGGAGGAAGAAGTATATATGAAACAACCGAGAGGATTTGAAGATGGATCAGAACGCATATGCAAATTACTGCGTAGTCTATATGGACTGAAACAAGCTTCAAAATGCTGGTATAAATGCTTAACAGCTTATTTAGAAGAATGTGGATTACGGGAGAGTGCTGCTGATCCATGCTTCTATTTTAATGAATACTTAATGATGGCTTTTCATGTGGATGATGGAATTATCATTGGTCTTCCTGACTTTATAAATGATATACTAAAGAAATTAAGAAACAAATTTGAAATGACATATCATGATGTTGATGATTATTTGGGACTACAAATAAAAATTTCTCCTGATTCAATTGAAATTAATCAATCTGCCTATGCTAAGAAAATACTAGGCAAGTTTGGAATGATAGAATGTAAAGCGTTATCATTACCGATAGAGCCAGGATGGATGCCTGGAGATTCACCCGAAGCAGAAAATGCCGAGAGGTACAGAGAAATAGTTGGAAGCCTTATGTATCTTGCTACGGGAACGAGACCAGATATTATGTTTGCTGTGAACACTGCATCTAGAGTACAAGACAAATTTTTATTATGTTTAATTTGATATGCGTTGCCCAAGTTAATTTAGAGTCCAAAAAGAGACCCAAAAATTTAACAAATTTAGAAATGGGGATTGTATCAGATTTAAAATTAATAAGGATGGGATGAAATTTCCGTCTCCTTGTGAAGAGTACTGCAGTGCTCTTGGATGGAGTAATTTCTAATAATAGTAGGTTCACTTTGCCAATGTCACCCCTGTTTCAGGGAAGGACGGCAAGAGTTGCAAGGCTTATGTTCATTTGAGATTGGGTTTTTATATTGTAGGTCCACATGCGGCATGTGTTAGCGCGAAATTATACATATCTGCTTGTGGGAATGTATTTAATATAAATCTTAAATGATATATTTTTGCAGCTTAGATTAGATTAGATTCATCATGTTTAACACATCGTTTGCGGGAAACTAGTTAACTCGTCATACACCTTTTTATAGTAACGTGCGGGACGGTCGGGGCCCGGAGGAGAGGGCGGTCCTGAGGTGAATGGCGCTCGGCATCGCGCCGCCAGGAGTTGCGCTGCGGGATGGTCTCCTCGTCTGATGGACCGGCGAAGCTCCCCCCAACACTGCTCTCGCCCGGAGAGACTCCCCTACGACGCACTAGGGCCTTGAGCTCCTTCACCTCCCTTACTAGGGACTCCAGGAGCGAATCCTTCGCCCTTTTCCTGCTCCTTCCCTCATCCTCCGAACCCGAGGGATAGTGGTCACTCAAACTAATATTTTTTCAAAAAGAAAAGAAACAAAAAACTCAAAAAAAAAGAAATTTTGTTCAAAAGTCGTGATTAACTGTCAAAATTTGACTACCAATTGAATAAACCGGTGTGAAGACAGCCTGACAGGTGCTAGCCTGACAGCTGGGGAAATCTGGGGATGTCAACGAAAAAAGCCGTTTCCCTACATGTATGGTTTTTATTTTAATGGGAATTAAATTATATTTCCATTAAACCAGCTGGTATGCGAACAAATTGTCTTTTCGCTAGTGATAGATTAAAGAGAGATTATAGATATGAAAACAAAATAATTTAAATTTTTATACTTCACAATTTTTCATACTTTGGGCTGGAAGATTGTAAGAGAACGAACTCATAGACACCCCTTTTTTTTCTTCCAATATGATAGCTAAGTATATAATGAAGCAATTAAAGCAATAAAAAAAATGTGTCTTTTCGCTAGGGATGAGAAAAAAAAAATCTTTAAAATTTTCATACTGTACAGTTTTTCATACTTTGGGCTGGAAGATTGTGAGAGAACGAACTCATAGACACCCCTTTTTTTTCTTCCAATACGATAGCTAAGTACATAATGAAGCAATAAAAGCAATAAAAAAAATGTGTCTTTACGCTAGTGATGTGAAAAAAAAATCTTTTAAATTTTCATACTGTACAGTTTTTCATACTTTGGGCTGGAAGATTGTGAGAGAACGAACTCATAGACACCCCTTTTTTTTCTTCCAATATGATAGCTAAGTATATAATGAAGCAATTAAAGCAATAAAAAAAAGTGTCTTTTCGCTAGGGATGAGAAAAAAAAAATCTTTTAAATTTTCATACTGTACAGTTTTTCATACTTTGGGCTGGAAGATTGTGAGAGAACGAACTCATAGACACCCCTTTTTTTTCGTCCAATATGATAGCTAAGTATATAATGAAGCAATTAAAGCAATAAAAAAAATGTGTCTTTTCGCTAGGGATGAGAAACAAAAAATCTTTTAAATTTTCATACTGTACAGTTTTTCATACTTTGGGCTGGAAGATTGTAAGAGAAAGAACTCATAGACACCCCTTTTTTTTCTTCCAATATGATAGCTAAGTACATAATGAAGCATAATGAGCAATAAAAAAAATGTGTCTTTTCGCTAGGGATGAGAAAAAAAACTTTCAAATTTTCATATTTTACAAATTTTCATACTTTGGGCTGGAAGATTGTGAGAGAACGAACTCATAGACACCCCTTTTTTTTCTTCCAATATGATAGCTAAGTATATAATGAAGCAATTAAAGTATTAAAAAAAATGTGTCTTTTCGCTAGGGATGAGAAAAAAAAATCTTTCAAGCTTTCATACTTTGCAAATTTTCATACTTTGGGCTGGAAGATTGTAAGAGAACGAACTCATAGACACCCCTTTTTTTTCTTCCAATATGATAGCTAAGTATATAATGAAGCAATTAAAGCAATAAAAAAAATGTGTCTTTTCGCTAGGGATGAGAAAAAAAAAATCTTTAAAATTTTCATACTGTACAGTTTTTCATACTTTGGGCTGGAAGATTGTGAGAGAACGAACTCATAGACACCCCTTTTTTTTCTTCCAATACGATAGCTAAGTACATAATGAAGCAATAAAAAAAATGTGTCTTTACGCTAGTGATGTGAAAAAAAAATCTTTTAAATTTTCATACTGTACAGTTTTTCATACTTTGGGCTGGAAGATTGTGAGAGAACGAACTCATAGACACCCCTTTTTTTTCTTCCAATATGATAGCTAAGTATATAATGAAGCAATTAAAGCAATAAAAAAAAGTGTCTTTTCGCTAGGGATGAGAAAAAAAAAATCTTTTAAATTTTCATACTGTACAGTTTTTCATACTTTGGGCTGGAAGATTGTGAGAGAACGAACTCATAGACACCCCTTTTTTTTCTTCCAATACGATAGCTAAGTACATAATGAAGCAATAAAAGCAATAAAAAAAATGTGTCTTTACGCTAGTGATGTGAAAAAAAAATCTTTTAAATTTTCATACTGTACAGTTTTTCATACTTTGGGCTGGAAGATTGTGAGAGAACGAACTCATAGACACCCCTTTTTTTTCTTCCAATATGATAGCTAAGTATATAATGAAGCAATTAAAGCAATAAAAAAAATGTGTCTTTTCGCTAGGGATGAGAAAAAAAAAATCTTTTAAATTTTCATACTGGAGAAGATTTGATCCGTGAGGTGGACCTTGGCGAAGTTTTTGATAGGTCAAGAGATTTGTATGGCTGGTTCTCGAAGGTGTTGGTTTTAAGAAAATTCCAGATGGTTATTTTGAGCGGAGATTTATTTAGATTTTTACGATATAAATTTGGAATACAATTTTGTGTTGTTTCACTTTGACAGACAAGTAGGAAGTAAGAAAAACAGTGCATGAAACTTAATAAAGACAAAATTACAGTAATACCAACTCTTAGGAATATAAATTGTTGGTTGTTACCTACCACTTAAATGCTAACAAAAAAGGTTATCTGAAATGCATATAGATGGCAATGCCTTTATTTTTTTCCATGTCAAAATATTTGACATACTGGGGGACTCCCAAAGAGATTGATTCGTTATCATAAATGAATCAATCGATCGAATGACTTTATTTATTGAAAATATTACAATTGATAGTCAAGTAGAAAGTGGACTGTAATGGTGGTTGATTGTCACAAATGTGACATATGAATTTAAGTTTATATAATACTTCCCTTAAAATGTATAAGAAAAAATAGAGAAGTTGTTACATATTAAATCAATAGAGTGGTACTTGTACAAATGATGTTACTGAACTAAGTCAATAAATAGTTGAACTGTTAAACAAGTAGTTTGATTTCTCAAATTTACATTGATTTATTTATACATTGACTTGTGTAAGTACAATGCTGATTGAAAACAGTATGTTATTACAAAGTGTATTAACATTGGATGAACTTGAAGGTTATAACTTCTGAATAATAATATTATTCATAACATTAATTCTTAAGTAAACATAGTAATACCTAACATGTAAATTACATTAATGTTGTGACATTTATTAGAAATGTTGGTGATGTATATCATCATATTATGTTACACGCTATTATGTAAGTTACAAGAATTTATTAGAAGATGTTGTAAAGTCTTAACTAATTGATGTATATGACCTATTAATTAGACACATATTATATTTAGCTTGAGTGATACACTTCAACTGAAAGAACATGCGGAGAAAAAGAGAACATAGGAGAAGGTGAGCTCAGTTAATACAGAGATATTAGAGTGGCTGTGGCATAGGTAGAGGACATATTTTCTGGATTGATCTTTTGACAATTCCAGATTCAGTTCTGATAGATACCACCCGAGTGAGACCGTCGGTTCCATTGTGCAATTGGACTACCCTGCCTAAGTTCCATTTCAGAGGAGGTGTTGAGTCTTCCTTGAGAATGACTAAATCATCTTTTTGAACAGATGACGTGTTTGACTGGGTCCATTTACTGCGAGTCTGAAGAGAATTCAAGTAATCGCTGGACCATCGGTTCCAAAAGCTCTGTAACATTTGTGTTAATAATTGATAACGATTGAGAGCATTGGTGTGAATTGTATGCAGATTGGGTTCAGGAAGAGAGAGTAGTGGTGCCCCTATTAAAAAATGACCAGGTGTCAATGGGAGATAATCCGTTGGGTCATTGGATAATTGTGATATGGGTCTGGAATTTAAACATGCTTCTATTTGAGTTAAAATGGTATACATCTCTTCAAAGTTGAGAATGTGATTTCCAATTGATTTTAAGAGCAATGTTTTAGTGCTTTTTACTCCACTTTCCCATAATCCTCCTTGATGAGGACTTCTGGGAGGTATAAAGTGCCACGTTATTCCTTCTGCTGATGCCCAATCATGCACTGAACTGTTTTGCAGCTTCAGTTGTTCCTGAAATGATTTTATTTCGGA
This sequence comes from Agapetus fuscipes, assembly GCA_951799405.1. Classification (NCBI taxonomy): domain Eukaryota; kingdom Metazoa; phylum Arthropoda; class Insecta; order Trichoptera; family Glossosomatidae; genus Agapetus; species Agapetus fuscipes. The sequence goes on along the minus strand of CATOGX010000072.1, from coordinate 27,283 downwards.
TTTGGCACCAACAAAATTGGTGCCATTGTCAGAGTAAATGTGTAATGGTTTACCCCTACGAGCAATGAATCTTTTAAAGCAGTTCAGAAAAGAATTGGTGCTCAAATCTGACACTAGTTCTAAATGAATCGCTTTTGTTGAAAAACAAATGAATACGGCTATATAGCTCTTATAGATTGTTTTGCTTCTGGGATTCCTGTCTCTGGACTGGAGCGGCCCAGCGTAGTCAATTCCAACGACGCTAAATGGTCGTGATGGATTGACTCTGGTGGAAGGCAGTTGGCCCATTAATTGGGTCGCAGTTTTTGGACTATACCTGAAACATACAGTACATTCCTTAATTATTTTTTTTACTAGACTGCGCGCGGAAATTATCCAATATTCCCAGCGAATGAATGCAAGTAAAGATTGAGTTCCCGTGTGAAGCATTTTACGATGGTAATACTTCACAATGAGATGAGTTAGTGGATGTTTGGAGTCCAGTATGAGAGGATGTTTGTTATCCTCTGAAATCATAGCATGATTCAATCTTCCTCCAACTCTTAATAGGTTGTTGGAATCAATAAACGGATCTAATGATATTAGTTTACTGCCGTTTGGCACTTGGTGGTGTTTCTGCAGTTTTGCTATGTCGGATGCGAAGCTATCTGATTGTGATACTCTCACCAGGGAGGTGATTGCAGTTTTTATTTCTATTGTAGTTAGAGGTCCACGTATCCTTGTTTTAAACCGTAACATATAGGCAGTGACTCTAAACAGTCTTGAAAATGTAGAAAACCTGTGGAAAATGAAACCATCATTGGGAGATTCAGTAGCAAGAAAGATTTTTTTAACTGTTCTTGTTTCTGGAATGTTAGCCATTTGTAATGGCGATGAGTTTGGCCAATTGGAGATTGGTTGCGTTAACCATTCCGGACCATTCCACCATAATGTTTCAGTTCTTAATTCTGTAGGATCTAATCCTCTTGAAATTAAGTCCGCAGGGTTGTCCTTTGACTTAACATGGCCCCATTTGGCAGATACTGAGATACCTTGTATTTCAGCAACTCGATTGGCCACGAACTGCGTCCAACGGTATGGTTGGCCTGTAATCCATGCCAGTGCTATGCTTGAGTCAGTCCAAAGGTAAGCTTGGCTTAACTTTATATTGATGGTGTCGATGACACGCTTATATAAGTTTGATAACAATAATGACGCACACAATTCTAAGCGAGGTAAGCATATTTGCTTCAAAGGAGCAACCTTTGATTTTGCACAAAGTAAATGAGAAGAATATTTATCTCTAGAGGGATTATAAGTTACTAGATAGAGGCAAGCTCCATAAGCCTTTTCAGATGCGTCTGCAAACCCATGAATAGTTATCGTGGGGTTAACGCATGTTGACAATACATGTCGTTCCCTCTTAATAGACTCCGTTAGGTTGAATTGGTTGGAAAATTTAATCCATTCATCCTTGGTGTTGGTTGACAATTCATCATCCCAACCTAGAGACTCTTGCCATAATCGTTGCATAAATATTTTTGTTGTTATAACAATTGGTGCTAACAAACCCAGCGGATCAAAAATCTTTGATACCGTTGATAGAATGGAGCGTTTGGTGATGGCGTTACAACAATCGATTTTTAGATTGAAATTGAATACGTCGTTAGTAGGTTGCCATTGTAAACCCAATGTTTTTGAACAGTCTGGATTACCAAATGTTACTTGATTGTATTCCTGCTTAGGTTCAGGAAAGTTTGTAATCCATTTGCGCAGTGACATGCCAGCGTCTTGAAAGATTTGAAGTAACAGAACTTGAAGAGATTCTAATGTTTGTAAATCGTCGTGGCCTGTTATTAGGTCATCAACATACATGTCTGTTTTTATTATATTTGAAGCTAATGGATGCTGTTCAGCATTTAACTGAGATAATTGTATAATACATCGTGTTGCTAAATATGGTGCTGATGCAGTGCCATAAGTTACCGTATTTAATTGGTATTCCTCAATTAATCTCGTTTTTTTATTTCTCCAAAGAATTCTTTGCAGTTTGCTTTCATCGGGCGCTACTTTTATTTGCCGGTACATCTTTTCAACATCGGCAGTCATTACCCATTTATGGGTACGAAATCTTAGGAGGATACTAAAAATATCATGTTGGACTGTGGGTCCTACCATGAGAATGTCATTGAGGGAGAGCCCAGACGTTGTTTTTGAGCTCCCGTTAAATACTACACGTAATTTAGTAGTGGTAGAATTTTCCTTCATCACTGCGTGATGAGGAAAATAAAACGGATTATATCCACTTGGTGTATGTGCGATGGACATATGCCCCAACTGAATATACTCTTCTATGAACTGGTCGTAGAGTTCAGCATGGTGTGAATTATGACTCAGTTTCCTTTCAATGCTTATTAAACATTTTAAAGCTTTATTGTATGATTCACCCAAAACATTTGGATCAGTTTTAAAACCCAATTGAACTTGAAACCTCCCATCTTCAACCCGAGTGGTAGTTGAAGAGAACAGTTCTTCAAATGCCTGTTTATTTATTTATTTATTTATTTATAAATTCACGACACTTAGTGCCTTTTACAAACCATACTAAAAATAGTGTTATAAATACAAGAGTAAGTAAAAAGTATAAAATGAAACAACAAATATATCAGAACTACAATTGAAAACTATCCGGGATAAAAAGTAACATAAAACAAAATAATGATTACATAAGTAGGTATTAATACTTTAAAAAAAAAATAGAGAGATGAGATAAAAAAACAAGAGAAAAGACAGTTTATGAATGTATAAATAGTAAGCAGAAATTAGAAGTAAGTAGCTGAATATAAAACCACAATTAAAAATAGATTGAAAAAAATTATAAATACCTATATATGAAAGTAAAATGAAACAAATAAACACAATAAAAAAAACTATATAAAAATAAGAATAACAATCAAAGTTACTATTTAGAGAAAAAATATAAATCAAAAATCAAAAGAAATATACAAGCAACAGAAATAAAAACATTATTCATCCAAAAAGTACCTCAACAGACCAGTACCCCTAGTACGGGTTTTCGTAAGTATTCTATGAGTTATGAGTATTCGATAAAAATGTATGTAAACATGAAAAGCACCTCCGGCGAAAAAGTTTCGAAACTTTTTTTGCGAGTATGTGCTTACGTAAACTCATATGAGTTTTAAAATACTTTACCGAAACTTAAAATTGTATTGCTTGCGAGACAACTTATTGCGTTTTCATACAAAATGCTGTCTGACAAGAGTACGGGCGCACATTTCCGTTGTTTGGAAGGCTGTCTCCATGGCAACGTCGTATTCATCCGTCACCTCTTCTCGATAGCATTTTGAAAAGTGAGAGAGTTTGACAGACGAAGAAAATGGAAAATAAGTACGATCTAACGTCTTAAAAACATTTCAATTGAATAAGGTATGTTATTGAAATAAATTCGCAATATTTGTTTCACTTATTTAGTGTTTCTTACCAAAAAATAATTTACGAAATTCCAACGCATGTAGTTTTGACAGTGAAACGTGAAAATAATGTACATTTCTTTTAGAATATTACGATGGAACAACTTAATTCCAGTCTATGGCAAGATGCCGCCTCCAATTATGGAGCCTTGGGGCCTCCTCGCCGCAGAAGAGGACGAAGTGCATGCAAGTTTGAACAACGACCGGGCTAATCTTCGCAGAGTGGAAACCTGCCACAGCGTTGTCTGACGTACCGAATTTAAGATGACGCAACGCATTTCTTTGGAAACAAAGGTAATTTACACATTTCTTGAAGTGTAAAATATAATATAGGTAGTTAGTAGGTACCTAACCTCAAAAATGTTATTACAGTGAATAATCGTCCATTGCTTATAGGTGATGTGCGCATTGTTTTTAATGCCTGTGGATTCTACCAGCGGCCAGTGGCCAGTGGCCAGTGGGTGGCTAAGCATTTAAGCCAGAAGTCCTGGAGCAACTTCGTCCAAAAAGTAACGCAGGCGCTTATCCACCCCAAGGTGATAAAGAAATGGATTAAAATCCCGCAAACTTCAGCTGCTTTACAGGAAGTCACCCAAAAGTAAATTAATTTATTGTATTTTTTGCGTTATGTAAAATTTTAACTGTTTTGTACCATTAAATAATACATACCTACATCTTTTCCATTAGGTATGCCATTCCTGGCATTGTTGGCTGTAGAGATGGCAGCCTTTTTGAAATCCATAAGCCAGAGAAAAGAAAAAAAGACTGAGCATTTGTATTTTTGCAGGAAGCAATACCACTCCCGGAACGTACAAATGGTAAAATTATAATGAAGAATAAGTCTGTTAATATATTAAGATGAAATCCATTATTAATTTACATGAATATGATTTGAGGTGTCCGACAGCGATTACCGCATCCTGAGTGTGAACCCAAAATTTGGTGGAGCGAGCCATTATTCCTTCATCTGAGAAGTGTGCTTAACACATGCATGCAATCATATTTGAAGATGATACAGGTAATTCTATTATTTACAATAGTATGTTAAAATTTTAACTTGGAAGTGTTACTTTAAGATATAATATTTGTATTTACATGGCAGTTGAAAGTGCTGAATTGACTGAAAGACAAAATAAATATAGACACATATTTAAAATAAATTTATTTAATCAAAGTAAAACATTTACATGATATGATGGTAAAATCTTATATAAATACAATTTAACTGAATAATTTCAGATATTGAATTCAACGAGGATGGACCTGCAGTGAATGCAGAAGAAATGGACGGGAGCAGAAGGGAGAGGAAGAGCATACAGAGATAATTTGGTCACCAGATTAAATATGCCAAGATAATTCTTCATTTTTTTTTTACATCTATACTTTGTACCTATATATTTTAACAACTTTTGACCATTTTTTTCCAATTACAATAACTACACAGTTCATTTTTTTATTTTCTTCGGATATTAGACGAACCGCGATAAGATAACTCACATTATTCTCGACGTTTCGTTAGCCACGTAGCCAACGCTTTCAGCAGACACCCTCTCCGCATGACGACTATAGATTGAACATTTCATGTGATATTATGAACAGTATCCTCACTCCTCAGTAGTCGTGCAGAGAGGGTGTTTCCTGAAGATGTGACTAAATCGCTAACACAACATCAACAATAATGCAAGCTCTCTTTAAACGGTTTGTCTAATATCCATAATCTTAGGTTAATATTTTGTCCATCCATACTGTAAAAAATGGTTCACTTTGCCAATGTCACCCGTGTTTCAGGGAAGGCCAGCAAGAGTTGCAGGGTGTACGCTCATTTGAGGTTTGGATTTTTATTTGTAAATACATTCAGCATTTGTAAGAGCGAACTTACACGTGTCGGTGTGGGCATGGCTATGAGTTTTGAATGTAAATATATCTTTGCAACTTAGATTATACAGGCTACAGTTTTAAAACAGGTTTCAACAGTTGTTATGACAAATATGGAAATTACACTGAGTTAAGTTATTTTTATACAAAATGAAATCATGAAAAAACAAAATTTTAGTGTGCCTGAATGCCGGAAAAGTATAAAGGGTTATTGGTTTTGTAAAAATAGTTAAATTATTGTATAACTTGTAAAAAAACATTGAAAGTACTGAATTTATGTTATTTTCTACAAAATTAAAGAGTAAAAAAAAAAAAGAAACGGAGACTAGCGAAAATTGAGTTTTATTACTTTTTGGTTTTATGGAAGCGACTAAACAGGATTGAAACAATGTTATTCAATATTTTCAGGGATATAATTAGACAGTGTAAATAAATCCATTTAACTTTTGGTTATATTTCTTAGAACTATTTCAATGTTGAAAACTCTCTAACAGACGGCAGAATACACTTTGCCTGAAGAAGTAGGAAGTGTGTTGAGAAATTTTATTCAATAAATCTATCTGTAAATCTCTCTACGGCCTTTGCTATATCTCCAGTCCCCTCTTCATGACGCCGAGTAATCTCCACCTGCTGCCGAGCATTCTCCTCCTGCCGCTCAAGTTTCGCCTTCCAGGTGTTCCTTCCACACTATCGCCTCCGCAAAACGGTCTATGCTTCTGCAGCTTCTAGAAAGTGGTGCTGCTCGCCAGTCCACGCCGTCTTGGCGTTACTTGAGGCACAGATTCAGGAGAAGACGGGCCACCAAGAAGAACTTCTGAAAAAAAAGTTTTATTTTATTTTTAATTGTGCACACTGGGTATGTGAGTGGGAAAAAAATGCTTGTTTCGGTCAATGATAAGAGCTCGTTCCCACTCGTCAGGTGTCGGATCCGTATATTAATCAGAGGCTCCGGTGGCAGAACATTTCTGACAAAATCGGTTTCCGATAAGTGTGAATAGCTTCATACATAATGTTCTGCCACTGGAACCTCCGATTAATATATGGATCCGACACCCGACAAGTGGGAACGAGCTCTTAGGTTTTTTTTTTTAAGAAATCCTGTGCGGGAGACTCCCTAAATTCTAGAGACTCTAGGGGTCTATGACACTTGTTGTAGTGCCGCAGAGGTGTACAAGCTTGGTCGTCGCTACAAAGCGCCAATACTAAAGCAAGACCCGGTTGCTGTAAGGCTGGATGGATCTTTTAGTGACCAGTCTTTGGTAAAGGCTTTATGATTTGTTTCAACTCAGCGAAGTGCATATTTGGAAATATAAATGGTATATTTTTTGTGCTCCGCCGGGATCCAAATCCACAACCTTCCATTTACAAGTCCGAAGTGTTTCCACTGGACTGGTCAAGGTATTAAATATTAATTGATACAAAAATAGCCAGATGGAATTTAATGTAATCTAAGTTACAAAGATACAGATTTAATCACATTTCCCTAAAAAATATGAGGTCTTGAAATTAAACCCTATTTTTGGTGAGCCCAATACTTAAATTTGGAAAGGTTAGGGTTCGTGACAAATTGCGGGTGTATATAGAGAATCAAACGTTAAAAAAGTCCGCATATCTACAGTGGTCCAATATAGGATGTAACGCAAATATAATATACAAATTTAACAAGGAAGCAAGTATTCTGTGAGAGAAAGATAGTTTAATGTACTCACTGTTCCATGAATCCCACCATGATGAGAAACTGGCTCTCTGTCGTTCTCATGTTTGTTAAGGATCTATAAAAAAAACATTATTACTTTTTTTATTGTACAAAAAACAACAGCACATATTAATTACATAGAAAGAATTTCATTTAACAAAGTACAAGGCCAATTATAGGTTTTCAGTTTTAAAAATTAGTAATATTAAAAAATGCAAGAATAGCAACAAGAGTAAAAAGACAGCAAACAAAAATCAAATAAAAAGTGAATTTTACTTCAGCCGGAATATAAAAATATTCTCATCATCTCTTGACTTATAGATAACTAGCAGTACCCGGCGTGTTTCACTACGCCATTTGGGCATGTGGTATCAATTTTTTTCTACAGATAAAAGAGGAAACAACAGGATCAAAAAAAAAAGTGTGCTAATCGGAATCAAGCTTCACACAATTTATCTCTAGGTTAATCTTCACGTTTTCTAAAAAAAAAGGTCTAGGTACAACTGTTAAGCAGCAGAGCCAAGCATAGGGAAAATCGATTGCGGTGCTCCATTTATATTTAAGATAAAAAAATCGGCTATGTAACGTCACTCATCTAATCTATTCTAAGTTGCATGGATATAATTGTTACATTTGGAATTCACATTAAGTGCATGCCCACAAGCAGACACGTATAAGTTCACACTTGCACATTCTGCGTGTGAACCTACAACATAAAAACCCAAATCTCAAATGAACATACACCCTGCAACTCTTTGCTGACCTTCCCTGAAACAGGGGTGACATTGGCAGAGTGAACCATTTTCTATTTATAGTTGGTCAGATGCATATTGACCTATACTAATCTAATCTAATCTAATCTAAGCTGCAAAGATATATATCATTTAAGATTTATACTAAATGCATTCCCACAAGCAGATATGTATAATTTCGCGCTAACACATGCCGCATGTGGACCTACAATATAAAAACCCAATCTCAAATGAACATAAGCCTTGCAACTCTTGCCGTCCTTCCCTGAAACAGGGGTGACATTGGCAAAGTGAACCAATTTTTATATTATGGGTGGTCAGCCGCATAACAACCTATAAGTCAAGGAACGAGAAAAGAATATAAAGAAAAGAATATAAACAATACATTAAATTTTATAATCATACAATTAAAGAACTAATCTATAAAATTCACTATACTCTTTGAGCAAAGTGAAGAAATAAATGTATTCCAAACAATCAGGAATATTTTTCAATGTAACCGCACTGTGAAACGTATGCAGTTGGGGAAAATGCTTCATACAATATGATGCACTTAAGTGTTTTTTCAACTATCTCCATGAAAGTGTTTAATTTATGTTGAATTTTTGACTCCCTGTCCTGTCTTTATCCCGGCCAAGTGAATTCACATTTTTTCCCCACATTTAAAATGTGCTCTATCCATTATTTCAATAAGTGAAAGTTTTAGGTAGTGCACACGGAACATTTTCTATTGACAACAAAATTGTAAGTCGCACGGCCGGGTTAGGTAAAAGGCAAACATTTTGTTTATCTTGGTTGCTTTGGACCATTGTCACATAGAAGAAAGACGTTTAACCGCCGAGAAAAAAACGATCTTTAAATTTGTGGTGAGTATATAATTTTACAGAAATGCGTTTTTTGAAAAAACAACTATATTATGTATATTTTAATTAAAAGTATGTTTCAATAAAAGGTTTTCATAATAATAATATATTTCAATATGGTCTTCTAGTTGTGACCTACGAACTTTTGTTTATCGTATTTTTTATAAGTGCGGGATATAAAAGCTTTCTTACATTTCTAAAATTCAACTTGGAATACTTGAATAACATTTTTTAATTTGGAACTTTTGTCTAGGCCAGGGGTCGGCAACCTTTTGAGTCGGAAGAGCCAAAAATTACAATTTACAAATTTCAAAGTTTTTCCTTGACTTATAGGTTGGTATGAGGCTGACCACCCATACTGTAAAAAATGGTTCACTTTGCCAATGTCACCCCTGTTTCAGGGAAGGTCGGCAAGAGTTGCAGGGCTTATGTTCATTGAAGATTGGGTTTTTATATTGTAGTTGGGGGGAGGGTGGGGGGTGAAAAGCGAGTACAAGTAGCGGAGAGATCGTTAATCGATTCAGAACGATTTAGTTTTTTTCGATCAGAAGTATAATTCTGTGTTTTTTTTATATTTGCGTATGAAGCTAAAGAGCCGTAACTTCACACCCAAAGAGCCGCATGTGGCTGGTGAGCCGCAGGTTGCTTACCCCTAACCAAACCGATATCGATCCACCATATTTGTAAAAAGTCCGGTCTATAGCTTAGTTGGTAGAGTAACTGCATTCCATGCCGAGATCTCGAGTTAGAATCCCACTGAAGTTGTCAGAAATTATTTCTCGTTTCAGTGTTTATTTCTAACCCAAAATAAAATACCGGCAAGGCTTACTCAGCCTTCATAAGAAATGAGTGTCAAGCCACTCAGGAGCTGAATAACATCCATTTCAAGTTGGCGTAAAGTAAAAGTTACTGGGTTGTTCATTTTAGATTTGGATTTTAAATTATGAGTAGGTACACATGCAGCATTTGTAAGCGTGAACTTACATGTGTCTACTTGTGAGCATGCATTTTATATGAATCTTTAATGTAAATGTATATTTGCAACTAAGATTATGTATTGTAGTTGAATATAATGGTCTTCTTCTATTGGGTGGTTTCAAAATTTACCGACCTCGTTGCTGAAATATTGAGAATTGAGAACCATTGTTTATTTGATCACCATCAAACTTCACACGATTCATTCTAAAAATATGTTACATGTTTCCTGAAAATTTCGTCAAAATCGGATGAGCGGTTTATGAGTATAGGGAACATACATACATACATACATACATACATACATACATACATACATACATACATACATACATACATACATACATACATACATACATACATACATACATACATACATACATACATACATACATACATACATACATACATACATACATACATACATACATACATACATACATACATACACACATCCTTCTTTATAGATTGCATTCCATGCCGAGATCTCGAGTTAGAATCCCACCGAAGTTGTCAGAAATTATTTCCCGTTTCAGTGTTTATTTTAAACCCAAAATAAAATACCGGCAAGGCTTACTCAGCCTTCATAAGAAATGAGTGTCAAGCCACTCAGGAGCTGAATAACATCCATTTCAAGTTAAGTAAAGTGGGTAAAGTTAAGTAAAATTTTCCCAACTTTTTTTTTTTCCCCATTTTTAGGTTAGGTTAGGTTTTTCCCGACTTTTGGGGAAAAAAAATTTTCCCAATTTTTTTTTTTTTTTCCCAGATTTGAAAGCACGGGAACCATGCGCAGGGGGATAAGTGGGAACAATGCGCAGGGGGAAATTTCCCAACTTTTTTTTTTTTTTCCCATTTTTAGGTTAGGTTAGGTTAGGTTAGGTTTTTCCCGACTTTTGGGGAAAAAAAAATTTCCCCACTTTTGGGGAAATTTCCCAACTTTTTTTTTTTTCCCATTTTTAGGTTAGGTTAGGTTAGGTTTTTCCCGACTTTTGGGGAAAAAATAATTTCCCCACTTTTGGGGAAATTTCCCAACTTTTTTTTTTTTTCCCATTTTTAGGTTAGGTTAGGTTTTTCCCGACTTTTGGGGAAAAAAAATTTTCCCCTCTTTTGGGGAAATTTTCCCAACTTTTTTTTTTTCCCCATTTTTAGGTTAGGTTAGGTTTTTCCCGACTTTTGGGGAAAAAAAATTTTCCCAACTTTTTTTTTTTTTTCCCAGATTTGAAAGTGGGAACCATGCGCAGGGGGATAAGTGGGAACAATGCGCAGGGGGAAATTTCCCAACTTTTTTTTTTTTTTCCCATTTTTAGGTTTGGTTAGGTTAGGTTAGGTTTTTCCCGACTTTTGGGGAAAAAAAAAATTCCCCACTTTTGGGGAAATTTCCCAACTTTTTTTTTTTTTTCCCATTTTTAGGCGTAAAGTAAAAGTTACTGGGTTGTTCATTTTAGATTTGGATTTTAAATTATGAGTGGGTACACATGCAGCATTTGTAAGCGTGAACTTACATGTGTCTACTTGTGAGCATGCATTTTATATGAATCTTTAATGTAAATGTATATTTGCAACTAAGATTATGTATTGTAGTTGAATATAATGGTCTTCTTCTATTGGGTGGTTTCAAAATTTACCGACCTCGTTGCTGAAATATCGAGAATTGAGAACCACTGTTTATTTGATCACCATCAAACTTCACAGGATTCGTTCTAAGAATATGTTACATGTTTCCTGAAAATTTCGTCAAAATCGGATGAGCGGTTTATGAGTCTATAGGGGACATACATACATACATACATACATACATACATACATACATACATACATACATACATACATACATACATACATACATACACACATCCTTCTTTATAGATATAGATAAGGCTGACCACCCATACTATAAAATAATGGTTCACTTTGCCAATGTCACCTAAATCAAATCATCTACTTGCAGAGGAATGTTAGGTAAAGAATTTGACGTGAAATATCTGCGACAAAAAGTTATAGCATTTGCAATGTCTTTTCACCAATACACATAGTGAAATTCACGTAGGAGACTAATGTAATATTAATTGTACATAAGCAAGATCTTACAAAAAATACCCACTTACCGTTTTGAAAATAAAAACAAACGCACGGCAACGATAACACAAAACATCAAATCCACAAGGAAGGCGCGAGAATTGTTGACAGTTGGGCGCTGTGCGCGTGCGTGACGTCAGGTATCGTGGTGCCAGTAGAGAAAAATAAATACCACTCTTGAATATTAATAATTATCATGTAAAATAAGTCAAATTTTCGTATAAAAATACACAATTTAAGCATTATTATTCATTTATATAATTGTTTTGCATTACTTTATGTTGAAAATATAATTTAGATATTTTTTAAGACGTTGCGTGTTTCTGTCTAGGAATTTTTTTTTGTAAACGGCCGCACTTTTCAATTCTGTGTTTACGAAAGCATACGCACAGCATACGCAAATGAAACTTCTAGTAAACGCACAAGACCGGCTGCACGTACTCGCGCCGAAATTGAAGTTAAATCCATTCGATCACGTTTTGCTTTACTCAAGTTTAGCTAAATGTGCAACCCGTACTAGGGGTACAGCTCTATACCTATCAAAGTTATTGTTGGGTGGGTCAAAGTCTAGTGTACAGGTATTACCACTACGTTGAAGGCGATTTATGCAACTGTTATATTGTGCATTTGTATTGGAAGCTACAGGGCGATAAGGAATAATGTGTCGTGATCCTTGACGAGGGATTAAAAAATTTAACTCGCCCAGCAACGACGGACAGTCTATAAGTCCATTTTTTATTTTATAAAGGGTCAACAAGTCAATGATTTTGCGTCTTTCCAGTAAATTATTTAATTTAAGAAAAGAGTTCAAAAGGATGGGATCAAAATTAGAAATAGGAATTTTAAGCTTATAATTTATAATTTTCAAGAATTTAATGTGAACTCTTTCAATACTATCTATATGAACCGTATAATGTTCCTCTAAGGATAAGTGTGTGGGTTCGTTACAAATTGATTCTACCTTCCAAAACTTCTCCACTGCCTTGGATAGTGCAATAGTCCCTCTGCTGGCTGAGTCCGACGTCCTCTGGAGAGATGTTGCGACAGTGGTAAGCATGGAGATTAAAGGAGCCTGCAAGGGTGCTTGCCCTGCAGCTAAATATCCCAGTTTGGAATGAAAATAATTGATGTTTCCTTGTTTTACTGATGGTTTGTCCGTACGCAGGATCCTCCAGAAGACGTCCGCTCCCAACAGCATTGAGACTGGAGCAGCAGTGGAGAAGTTCGGATCTGCTAGACGCTTCCTCGGAAAAGGAACTGCAACCCTGAAACAGTTTTGAGGGGTGTCTGAGGTTATTGATTTAACAACTAGACATGAAACATTCAATTTATAATTGGTGGTTCGTGAGGCAAAAAGTGTTTTAGTTGCTTCAGTAATTGCAACAGTGGTTTGATGGATCCCTTTAATCGGTGAATTGATTTTTGATATTGGTAATCCTAGTTTTAATGCAAGGCTCTTAGTGATAAAATTAGCCTGTGATCCGTTATCCAGAATGGCTCTAACTGGAACCTTGAGTCCATTCTTTCCAATAATGTTAACGATGGCAGTTGTTAACAATGATTCATCTGCCATTTTGGTAGCAGTAAGTGCTACTTGTGGTGATTCCATATGCAACATGGAGTGATGTTTCAGTTGTTGTTTTGATGACCTTTGGTCAAGCAATTTTTGCACATGTTATGCTCACGAACAAATTTATTTCGTTCGTTAATTAATAATTTTTGGAACCTGTGACATTTGTCTAATCTGTGGTTCTCCTTGCATAAGATACATGCATGTTTACTAGCTACAAGTACCTTCTTGGTACTTGTTTTGTACATAGGTGTGACATGTTGAGCAGCTATTTCCAAATGCTGTGCTTTGTCATTGATGAACGCAATAAATTCGGTTAATGAACCAGAACCCATCCGTTCCCATTCTGCCACCATGGTGTGGTCAAAATGTTTTATAAAATGATAAATTAGGAGAGTATCCCAATTATGTGTTTGTATCCCTAAGGCCTTGATGGCGCTTAAGTTTGCTGTCAAGGCATCTGCAAAATATATCAATTGATTGACACTATTTGGTATCACTTTTAATTTATAAATCTGGTCAAGATGAGCTTTCAAAATCAGTGAGGTATTTTCAAAACGTTTTTTCAGCAACTGTAACGCTGCTTGGTAGTTGTCATCGGACAACTGAAATTGTTCAACAACCGTCGCAGCCCTTCCCGTTAATGCGCCTTTGAGGTGCATGAATTTTTCTATGCTGCTAAGTTTTTGGTTTGAATCAACTAGAGCAATAAAAGTGTCTCTAAATGTGATCCAGTTATCATAATTCCCACTGAATTTGGGAATTTCAAGGCGCTCTAATTGAATGTTCTGCACATGGTTGTGCGGAGCACTTGTAGAATTGATAGGTTGCATTTTTTTTAATAAACTTTCGTAGGTAGCTATTAAAGTCATAATTTTGTGCTCCACCTTCTGCCCACGTGCAATTAATGGCTCATCATTAGCAAATTGCGCACAATCTTGATCATACAAATTATTAAATCTATGTGCTAGATTTCTTAGTTGTTCCAGCTTCACTTCCAGGAATATGCCTTCCTGGTAGTCCGCGCTGGTACCCTGAGTTGGCTCGGTGTCAAACACCTTTAGACGTGCTGGCATGGTTTGCACCCATGCCGCAAATGAAGTCATTTTTAAAGTGATCTAAATTGACTTATCTGTTTGAAGATGGTGGATGTTGCTCCTCAGCTGCACGATTTGTGTCGTGCCTTGTGATCAGCGTCCGAAATCCAGAATCCTGGTGTGCGGGATCCTGGCGTTGTTGTGTTCGGGATATCCTGGCGTGCGGGATATCCTGACGGTTGGGTGCTGCGCCTCTGTTACACGAACTTGTGCCGTGCGTTGAGTCAATCAGCTCCGCAATCCAGAATCCTGGTGTGCGGGATCCTGGCGTTGTTGTGTTCGGGATATCCTGGCGTGCGGGATATCCTGACGGTTGGGTGCTGCGCCTCTGTTACACGAACTTGTGCCGTGCGTTGAGTCAATCAGCTCCGCAATCCAGAATCCTAGCGTGCGGGATCCTGGCGTTGGTGTGTTCGGGATATCCTAGCGTGCGGGATATCCTGACGGTTGGGTGCTGCGCCTCTGTTACACGAACTTGTGCCGTGCGTTGAGTCGATCAGCTCCGCAATCCAGAATCCTAGCGTGCGGGATCCTGGCGTTGGTGTGTTCGGGATATCCTAGCGTGCGGGATATCCTGACGGTTGGGTGCTGCGCCTCTGTTACACGAACTTGTGCCGTGCGTTGAGTCGATCAGCTCCGCATTTTTACGTACTTTTTGAAAAATACGGCTTCCTTCCTGCTGTGGTGAAACGTGGATTTACGCATCCATCATCCATCCGACAAGATTGATCTTGATGGCTTATGCGATGTCTGATGCGCTCCTTCTCACGTGTACTCACGCAGATGTCCGGTGAAGATGGACCATGGAGAAGATTTGATCCGTGAGGTGGACCTTGGCGAAGTTTTTGATAGGTCAAGAGATTTGTATGGCTGGTTCTCGAAGGTGTTGGTTTTAAGAAAATTCCAGATGGTTATTTTGAGCGGAGATTTATTTAGATTTTTACGATATAAATTTGGAATACAATTTTGTGTTGTTTCACTTTGACAGACAAGTAGGAAGTAAGAAAAACAGTGCATGAAACTTAATAAAGACAAAATTACAGTAATACCAACTCTTAGGAATATAAATTGTTGGTTGTTACCTACCACTTAAATGCTAACAAAAAAGGTTATCTGAAATGCATATAGATGGCAATGCCTTTATTTTTTTCCATGTCAAAATATTTGACACATACTGTACAGTTTTTTTATACTTTGGGCTGGAAGATTGTGAGAGAACGAACTCATAGACTCCCCTTTTTTTTCTTTCAATACGATAGCTAAGTACATAATGAAGCATAATAAGCAATAAAAAAATGTGTCTTTTCGCTAGGGATGAGAAAAAAAACTTTAAAATTTTCATACTTTACAAATTTTCATACTTTGGGCTGGAAGATTGTGAGAGAACGAACTCATAGACACCCCTTTTTTTTCTTCCAATATGATAGCTAAGTATATAATGCAGCATAATAAGCAATAAAAAAAATGTGTCTTTTCGCTAGGGATGAGAAAAAAAAATCTTTCAAACTTTCATACTTTACAAATTATCATACTTTGGGCTGGAAAATTGTGAGAGAACGAACTCATAGACACCCCTTTTTTTTCTTCCAATATGATAGCTAAGTATATAATGAAGCATAATAAGCAATAAAAAAAATGTGTCTTTTCGCTAGGGATGAGAAAAAAAAAATCTTTTAAATTTTCATACTGTACAGTTTTTCATACTTTGGGCTGGAAGATTGTGAGAGAACGAACTCATAGACACTCCTTTTTTTTCTTCCAATACGATAGCTTAGTACATAATGAAGCAATAAAAGCAATAAAAAAAATGTGTCTTTTTGCTAGTGATGTGAAAAAAAAATCTTTTAAATTTTCATACTGTACAGTTTTTCATACTTTGGGCTGGAAGATTGTGAGAGAACAAACACATAGACACCCCTTTTTTTCTTCCAATATGATAGCTAAGTATATACTGAAGCAATTAAAGCAATAAAAAAAATGTGTCTTTTCGCTAAGGATGAGAAAAAAAAAATCTTTCAAACTTTCATACTTTACAAATTATCATACTTTGGGCTGGAAGATTGTGAGAGAACGAACTCATAGACACCCCTTTTTTTTCTTCCAATATGATAGCTAAGTATATAATGAAGCATAATAAGCAATAAAAAAAATGTGTCTTTGCGCTAGGGATGAGAAACAAAAATCTTTTAAATTTTCATACTGTACAGTTTTTCATACTTTGGGCTGGAAGATTGTGAGAGAACGAACTCATAGACACCCCTTTTTTTTCTTCCAATACGATAGCTAAGTACATAATGAAGCAATAAAAGCAATAAAAAAAATGTGTCTTTACGCTAGGGATCTGAAAAAAAAATCTTTTAAATTTTCATACTGTACAGTTTTTCATACTTTGGGCTGGAAGATTGTGAGAGAACGAACTCATAGACACCCCTTTTTTTCTTCCAATATGATAGCTAAGTATATAATGAAGCAATAAAAGCAATAAAAAAAATGTGTCTTTTTGCTAGTGATGTGAAAAAAAAATCTTTTAAATTTTCATACTGTGCAGTTTTTCATACTTTGGGCTGGAAGATTGTGAGAGAACGAACTCATAGACACCCCTTTTTTTTCATCCAATATGATAGCTAAGTATATAATGAAGCAATTAAAGCAATAAAAAAAATGTGTCTTTTCGCTAGGGATGAGAAACAAAAAATCTTTTAAATTTTCATACTGTACAGTTTTTCATACTTTGGGCTGGAAGATTGTAAGAGAAAGAACTCATAGACACCCCTTTTTTTTCTTCCAATATGATAGCTAAGTACATAATGAAGCATAATGAGCAATAAAAAAAATGTGTCTTTTCGCTAGGGATGAGAAAAAAAACTTTCAAATTTTCATATTTTACAAATTTTCATACTTTGGGCTGGAAGATTGTGAGAGAACGAACTCATAGACACCCCTTTTTTTTCTTCCAATATGATAGCTAAGTATATAATGAAGCAATTAAAGTCTTAAAAAAAATGTGTCTTTTCGCTAGGGATGAGAAAAAAAAATCTTTCAAATTTTCATACTTTGCAAATTTTCATACTTTGGGCTGGAAGATTGTGAGAGAACGAACTCATAGACACCCCTTTTTTTTCTTCCAATATGATAGCTAAGTATATAATGAAGCAATTAAAGCAATAAAAAAAATGTGTCTTTTCGCTAGGGATGAGAAAAAAAAAATCTTTTAAATTTTCATACTGTACAGTTTGTTTATACATTGGGCTGGAAGATTGTGAGAGAACGAACTCATAGACACCCCTTTTTTTTCTTCCAATACGAAAGCTAAGTACATAATGAAGCAATAAAAGCAATAAAAAAAATGTGTCTTTTCGCTAGTGATGTGAAAAAAAAAATCTTATATATTTTCCTACTGTACAGTTTTTCATACTTTGGGCTGGAAGATTGTGAGAGAACGAACTCATAGACACCCCTTTTTTTTCTTCCAATATGATAGCTAAGTATATAATGCAGCATAATAAGCAATAAAAAAAATGTGTCTTTTCGCTAGGGATGAGAAAAAAAAATCTTTCAAACTTTCATACTTTACAAATTATCATACTTTGGGCTGGAAAATTGTGAGAGAACGAACTCATAGACACCCCTTTTTTTTCTTCCAATATGATAGCTAAGTATATAATGAAGCATAATAAGCAATAAAAAAAATGTGTCTTTTCGCTAGGGATGAGAAAAAAAAAATCTTTTAAATTTTCATACTGTACAGTTTTTCATACTTTGGGCTGGAAGATTGTGAGAGAACGAACTCATAGACACTCCTTTTTTTTCTTCCAATACGATAGCTTAGTACATAATGAAGCAATAAAAGCAATAAAAAAAATGTGTCTTTTTGCTAGTGATGTGAAAAAAAAATCTTTTAAATTTTCATACTGTACAGTTTTTCATACTTTGGGCTGGAAGATTGTGAGAGAACAAACACATAGACACCCCTTTTTTTCTTCCAATATGATAGCTAAGTATATACTGAAGCAATTAAGCAATAAAAAAAAGTGTCTTTTCGCTAGGGATGAGAAAAAAAAAATCTTTTAAATTTTCATACTGTACAGTTTTTCATACTTTGGGCTGGAAGATTGTGAGAGAACGAACTCATAGACACCCCTTTTTTTTCGTCCAATATGATAGCTAAGTATATAATGAAGCAATTTAAGTATTAAAAAAAATGTGTCTTTTCGCTAGGGATGAGAAAAAAAAATCTTTCAAGTTTTCATACTTTGCAAATTTTCATACTTTGGGCTGGAAGATTGTGAGAGAACGAACTCATAGACACCCCTTTTTTTTCTTCCAATATGATAGCTAAGTATATAATGAAGCAATTAAAGCAATAAAAAAAATGTGTCTTTTCGCTAGGGATGAGAAAAAAAAAATCTTTTAAATTTTCATACTGTACAGTTTTTTTATACTTTGGGCTGGAAGATTGTGAGAGAACGAACTCATAGACTCCCCTTTTTTTTCTTTCAATACGATAGCTAAGTACATAATGAAGCATAATAAGCAATAAAAAAATGTGTCTTTTCGCTAGGGATGAGAAAAAAAACTTTAAAATTTTCATACTTTACAAATTTTCATACTTTGGGCTGGAAGATTGTGAGAGAACGAACTCATAGACACCCCTTTTTTTTCTTCCAATATGATAGCTAAGTATATAATGCAGCATAATAAGCAATAAAAAAAATGTGTCTTTTCGCTAGGGATGAGAAAAAAAAATCTTTCAAACTTTCATACTTTACAAATTATCATACTTTGGGCTGGAAAATTGTGAGAGAACGAACTCATAGACACCCCTTTTTTTTCTTCCAATATGATAGCTAAGTATATAATGAAGCATAATAAGCAATAAAAAAAATGTGTCTTTTCGCTAGGGATGAGAAAAAAAAAATCTTTTAAATTTTCATACTGTACAGTTTTTCATACTTTGGGCTGGAAGATTGTGAGAGAACGAACTCATAGACACTCCTTTTTTTTCTTCCAATACGATAGCTTAGTACATAATGAAGCAATAAAAGCAATAAAAAAAATGTGTCTTTTTGCTAGTGATGTGAAAAAAAAAAATTTTAAATTTTCATACTGTACAGTTTTTCATACTTTGGGCTGGAAGATTGTGAGAGAACAAACACATAGACACCCCTTTTTTTCTTCCAATATGATAGCTAAGTATATACTGAAGCAATTAAAGCAATAAAAAAAATGTGTCTTTTCGCTAAGGATGAGAAAAAAAAAATCTTTCAAACTTTCATACTTTACAAATTATCATACTTTGGGCTGGAAGATTGTGAGAGAACGAACTCATAGACACCCCTTTTTTTTCTTCCAATATGATAGCTAAGTATATAATGAAGCATAATAAGCAATAAAAAAAATGTGTCTTTGCGCTAGGGATGAGAAACAAAAATCTTTTAAATTTTCATACTGTACAGTTTTTCATACTTTGGGCTGGAAGATTGTGAGAGAACGAACTCATAGACACCCCTTTTTTTTCTTCCAATACGATAGCTAAGTACATAATGAAGCAATAAAAGCAATAAAAAAAATGTGTCTTTACGCTAGGGATCTGAAAAAAAAATCTTTTAAATTTTCATACTGTACAGTTTTTCATACTTTGGGCTGGAAGATTGTGAGAGAACGAACTCATAGACACCCCTTTTTTTCTTCCAATATGATAGCTAAGTATATAATGAAGCAATAAAAGCAATAAAAAAATGTGTCTTTTTGCTAGTGATGTGAAAAAAAAATCTTTTAAATTTTCATACTGTGCAGTTTTTCATACTTTGGGCTGGAAGATTGTGAGAGAACGAACTCATAGACACCCCTTTTTTTTCGTCCAATATGATAGCTAAGTATATAATGAAGCAATTAAAGCAATAAAAAAAATGTGTCTTTTCGCTAGGGATGAGAAACAAAAAATCTTTTAAATTTTCATACTGTACAGTTTTTCATACTTTGGGCTGGAAGATTGTAAGAGAAAGAACTCATAGACACCCCTTTTTTTTCTTCCAATATGATAGCTAAGTACATAATGAAGCATAATGAGCAATAAAAAAAATGTGTCTTTTCGCTAGGGATGAGAAAAAAAACTTTCAAATTTTCATATTTTACAAATTTTCATACTTTGGGCTGGAAGATTGTGAGAGAACGAACTCATAGACACCCCTTTTTTTTCTTCCAATATGATAGCTAAGTATATAATGAAGCAATTAAAGTATTAAAAAAAATGTGTCTTTTCGCTAGGGATGAGAAAAAAAAATCTTTCAAATTTTCATACTTTGCAAATTTTCATACTTTGGGCTGGAAGATTGTGAGAGAACGAACTCATAGACACCCCTTTTTTTTCTTCCAATATGATAGCTAAGTATATAATGAAGCAATTAAAGCAATAAAAAAAATGTGTCTTTTCGCTAGGGATGAGAAAAAAAACTTTCAAATTTTCATATTTTACAAATTTTCATACTTTGGGCTGGAAGATTGTGAGAGAACGAACTCATAGACACCCCTTTTTTTTCTTCCAATATGATAGCTAAGTATATAATGAAGCAATTAAAGCAATAAAAAAAATGTGTCTTTTCGCTAGGGATGAGAAAAAAAAAATCTTTTAAATTTTCATACTGTACAGTTTGTTTATACATTGGGCTGGAAGATTGTGAGAGAACGAACTCATAGACACCCCTTTTTTTTCTTCCAATACGAAAGCTAAGTACATAATGAAGCAATAAAAGCAATAAAAAAAATGTGTCTTTTCGCTAGTGATGTGAAAAAAAAAATCTTATATATTTTCCTACTGTACAGTTTTTCATACTTTGGGCTGGAAGATTGTGAGAGAACGAACTCATAGACACCCCTTTTTTTTCTTCCAATATGATAGCTAAGTATATAATGCAGCATAATAAGCAATAAAAAAAATGTGTCTTTTCGCTAGGGATGAGAAAAAAAAATCTTTCAAACTTTCATACTTTACAAATTATCATACTTTGGGCTGGAAAATTGTGAGAGAACGAACTCATAGACACCCCTTTTTTTTCTTCCAATATGATAGCTAAGTATATAATGAAGCATAATAAGCAATAAAAAAAATGTGTCTTTTCGCTAGGGATGAGAAAAAAAAAATCTTTTAAATTTTCATACTGTACAGTTTTTCATACTTTGGGCTGGAAGATTGTGAGAGAACGAACTCATAGACACTCCTTTTTTTTCTTCCAATACGATAGCTTAGTACATAATGAAGCAATAAAAGCAATAAAAAAAATGTGTCTTTTTGCTAGTGATGTGAAAAAAAAATCTTTTAAATTTTCATACTGTACAGTTTTTCATACTTTGGGCTGGAAGATTGTGAGAGAACGAACTCATAGACACCCCTTTTTTTCTTCCAATATGATAGCTAAGTATATAATGAAGCAATAAAAGCAATTAAAAAAATGTGTCTTTTTGCTAGTGATGTGAAAAAAAAATCTTTTAAATTTTCATACTGTGCAGTTTTTCATACTTTGGGCTGGAAGATTGTGAGAGAACGAACTCATAGACACCCCTTTTTTTTCTTCCAATATGATAGCTAAGTATATAATGAAGCAATTAAAGCAATAAAAAAAATGTGTCTTTTCGCTAGGGATGAGAAACAAAAAATCTTTTAAATTTTCATACTGTACAGTTTTTCATACTTTGGGCTGGAAGATTGTAAGAGAAAGAACTCATAGACACCCCTTTTTTTTCTTCCAATATGATAGCTAAGTACATAATGAAGCATAATGAGCAATAAAAAAAATGTGTCTTTTCGCTAGGGATGAGAAAAAAAACTTTCAAATTTTCATATTTTACAAATTTTCATACTTTGGGCTGGAAGATTGTGAGAGAACGAACTCATAGACACCCCTTTTTTTTCTTCCAATATGATAGCTAAGTATATAATGAAGCAATTAAAGTATTAAAAAAAATGTGTCTTTTCGCTAGGGATGAGAAAAAAAAATCTTTCAAATTTTCATACTTTGCAAATTTTCATACTTTGGGCTGGAAGATTGTGAGAGAACGAACTCATAGACACCCCTTTTTTTTCTTCCAATATGATAGCTAAGTATATAATGAAGCAATTAAAGCAATAAAAAAAATGTGTCTTTTCGCTAGGGATGAGAAAAAAAAAATCTTTTAAATTTTCATACTGTACAGTTTGTTTATACATTGGGCTGGAAGATTGTGAGAGAACGAACTCATAGACACCCCTTTTTTTTCTTCCAATACGAAAGCTAAGTACATAATGAAGCAATAAAAGCAATAAAAAAAATGTGTCTTTTCGCTAGTGATGTGAAAAAAAAAATCTTATATATTTTCCTACTGTACAGTTTTTCATACTTTGGGCTGGAAGATTGTGAGAGAACGAACTCATAGACACCCCTTTTTTTTCTTCCAATATGATAGCTAAGTATATAATGCAGCATAATAAGCAATAAAAAAAATGTGTCTTTTCGCTAGGGATGAGAAAAAAAAATCTTTCAAACTTTCATACTTTACAAATTATCATACTTTGGGCTGGAAAATTGTGAGAGAACGAACTCATAGACACCCCTTTTTTTTCTTCCAATATGATAGCTAAGTATATAATGAAGCATAATAAGCAATAAAAAAAATGTGTCTTTTCGCTAGGGATGAGAAAAAAAAAATCTTTTAAATTTTCATACTGTACAGTTTTTCATACTTTGGGCTGGAAGATTGTGAGAGAACGAACTCATAGACACTCCTTTTTTTTCTTCCAATACGATAGCTTAGTACATAATGAAGCAATAAAAGCAATAAAAAAAATGTGTCTTTTTGCTAGTGATGTGAAAAAAAAATCTTTTAAATTTTCATACTGTACAGTTTTTCATACTTTGGGCTGGAAGATTGTGAGAGAACAAACACATAGACACCCCTTTTTTTCTTCCAATATGATAGCTAAGTATATACTGAAGCAATTAAAGCAATAAAAAAAATGTGTCTTTTCGCTAAGGATGATTCGGCAATGGGGTCAACAAAATTAACATAAATCCACTCTAAATTGAGGAACATAAAGTGTTTGTGATTATTGGCCATAAATTATAACAAAAAATCTCTTATTTGTGGAAAAAATTTAAATGTAAAATTGGCCGTGAGTGCTTCACAGTTTTTCAAGATCTTTTATTTCGGGAATCACATTGTACACGCAGCCTTCGTCCAAATTCGACAACTGAAATTGACATTTGTGGATGGATGGGAGGTTTTTAAAAAGACAATAATTACGATAAATTTTTTAAAGAAACATTTTTGAAACATAACCTCAACTTTTTTTGAATAATTTGGAACAAGAACAAAATTAATGGAAAGAAGAAATAAAAAATCAAAATTGTATACCTACCTACCTACCTGTAATACCTACCTGATGAACATGGCAGAAGACGTGAAATGGACAATTTACACTTTTATATGGACAATCTATATTCTGTTTTAATTTTATGTTTTATAGCTGTATTTTTTATTTGTATTTTTAAACTCACTTTAGTTCTTAACATTTTGTTTTGTAGCAATGGCCACCAACAATAATTTTAAATCTGTACATTGTGGAAATGCCACCACTAATTTTCATAGAAAGAATGAATGGGTTTTCGGGACATGGAATGTAAGGAAGATGAATGATTGCAAGGAGAAAGAAATTATGAATGTAATGAAAGAGAAACGAATAAAAGTAATGGGTGTGACAGAAACAAAAATGAAAGGGAATGGTGAGAAAGTATTAGCGAATGGTGAATTGTATATTTGGTCAGGTGTGGAAGATGGGAATGAAAGGCAGGGTGTAGGTGTAATTGTGAGTGAGTGTGTGAAAGGATGCATAGCGGGTTACCAAAGAATTTCTCCCAGGATTTTGGTTGTTAAATTCAAAATTAACAGTTTGAAACTTTTCTTGGTGACCTGTTATGCTCCTGTTGATTCAGAGTGTATGGAGGTGAGAATGAGTTTTTGGAATGAGCTGAATGCGGTTGTGCATGAAAGGAAGAAGAATGAAAACATTGTAATTTTAGGTGATATGAATGGATGGATAGGTGCGCAGAGGGATGAATGTTTGAAAATTATTGGTCCTGGTGGGAGAGGTGTAGTCAATGATAATGGGCGACATCTGATTACTTTGTGTGCGGAGCACAGTCTTTTTGCATCGAATACTTGGTTTCGGCATAAGGATGTGCATCTGTACACGAGGCAGATTGTGGGAAGTCGCACAATCATTGACTACATCTGTGTGGATGAAAGATTGAGAGGAGCCGTAAGAGATAGCCGTGTCTACCGCGGGCCTGAAATAGGCAGTGATCACTATCTCTTATGTGCTAAAATAATGATTGGTGAAGTAAGAAAGA
This sequence comes from Agapetus fuscipes, assembly GCA_951799405.1. NCBI lineage: Eukaryota > Metazoa > Arthropoda > Insecta > Trichoptera > Glossosomatidae > Agapetus > Agapetus fuscipes. The sequence goes on along the minus strand of CATOGX010000072.1, from coordinate 2,527 downwards.
AGAAACGCAAGAAGCAAGTAAGAATGACTAGAATAAAAGTAGAAAGGCTGAATGAAGAAAATGTGAAAGAGAAGTATGTATCAGAGCTCCACAAAATTTTAAGTGTAAATGAACTTGAGAAGAATGTGTGTGGAAAAGATATTGAAAGCATGTGGAAAGATCTGAAGGAAGGAATGATTGAATGTGCTAAAAAAGTATGTGGGGTAACGAAAGGTGGAAAATTGAAAGGAGATGCCTGGTGGAATGATAGAGTGAAAGAAGCTGTGAAAGTTAAGAAAAAGTGTTATGAAAATTGGCTGAATGATAGAAATGATAGAAAGCTAGAAGACGAATATAAGATAGCTAAGAGAATGGCGAAGACTATAATTTATGAAAGCAAGATGAATGAACAAAGAAAGATTGATGAAAGGATTAACAAAAGTTTCACCGACAGTAAGAAGGAATTTTGGAGGTGGATCAATGCGGATAGAAATAAATCTTCTGCATTGACCACTCCGGGAGTCAAAAGTGCTGCCGGTGAGATGGTATGGGAGAATGAAGAAGTATGCAAGAGATGGAAAAACTATTTTCAAGAAATTTTTGGCCAGGGTGAAAGAAGAATTTATGAACAGACAGATGAAGAGAATGAATTGAAGATTTTGAAAGAAGAAATGAAAGTGTCTATTTCACGTCTGAAGAATGGGAAGTCTGCTGGGTTTGATGGTATAAATGGTGAAATGTTGAAAGCAGGAGGTGAATGTGTGATAGATTGGATGTTTGAATTATGTAAGCTTTGTGTGAATGCAGGAGTAGTACCGATGGATTGGAGGAAGGCAGTCATTGTTCCCATTTACAAAGGTAAAGGGGACAAAAAAGACTGTCAGAACTTCAGACCAATCAGTCTACTCAGTATACCAGGAAAAGTCTTCTGTAAGGTGATTATAAAAAATGTGATTCTGACTACTAGCAAAAGGGTTTCCGATATACAGTCCGGCTTTATGGCCGGTAGAGGCTGTGTTGATCAGATTTTCACTCTACGACAACTTGTTGAAAAACAATTGTCGGTGAGGGGGAAACTATTCACGGCCTTTGTGGATCTGGAAAAGGCTTTTGACTCAGTGGACAGAGGTATGTTGTGGGATGTTTTGAAAGCATACGGAGTGAATGGAGCTCTACTCAATGCGCTGCATGCGAACTATGAGAATAGTATGGCCTGCATTCGTATTGATGGTGAGTATAGTGAATGGTTTGAAGTTTTTAAGGGTGTAAGGCAAGGATGTGTGATGAGCCCATGGCTATTTAACATAGTCATGGACAAGTGTGTTCGAGATGCTAGACTTGATGATTGTGGATTAATGATAGGAGAGAGCAAAGTAAGCGTTCTACTGTATGCGGATGATGCAGTCCTTGTATCTGATTCAGCAGTGGAATTGCAAATGATGCTCTCTAGATTGAACGAAGCTTTGAAAGGTAGTAATTTGAAGTTGAATGCAAGAAAGACGAAAGTTTTGATTTTTGAAAGAGATGATGAAAATATGAATTATGAATTTAAAATTAATGGAATGAATGTTGATGTTGTAAATGAGTTTGTATATTTGGGATGTAAGTTTGAAAAAGATGGAAGAATGGCCGGTGAATTTGAAAGAAGAATAATGAAAGGCAGGTGTGTACTGGGTGCGACCGCTTGCATCGCCAGGAACCAGAATCTCTCAAAAAATGTTAGATTGGCGGTGCACGGTGGTATACTAGTGCCAACCTTGATGTATGGAAGTGAAGCCTGGACGGTGAGTGAAAGGGAAATTAGTAAAGTCCATACAGTAGAAATGGACTATCTAAGAAGTATGATTGGGAAAAAACGAAGTGACAGGGTGAGGAATGATTTTGTAAGAGAAGAATGTGGTGTAAGGGAAAGTGTGAAAGTGAAGATTAAAAGAAGTATGTTAAGATGGTTCGGGCACTTGGAGAGAATGAGTGATGAAAGATTGACGAAGAAAGTATATGTTGCTAGAATAGATGGATGTCGTGGTAGAGGAAGACCGAGAAAAGTATGGAAGGATCAAATCTCTGAAATAGCGAATGAATGGGATATCCAGAGTCATAATAAAAGGAGGACTTGTATGAAAAAGGTTATGACTCTGGATGAAATGAAAGAAGTATGCAAGGACAGGAAGAAGTGGCGGCTAATCTGCAATGTTGATTTCTAATGTTGGTGTATTCATTAGCTACATTTTTTGCATAGGAAATTTTTGATTTTTTTTTAATAGATTTCTTTGTAAGGTTTTGTTCTTTTTTATATTTAAATGTAATTTATTATTCATATTCCTTGACTTATAGGTTGGTATGAGGCTGACCACCCATACTGTAAAAAATGGTTCACTTTGCCAATGTCACCCCTGTTTCAGGGAAGGTCGGCAAAAGTTGTGGGGCTTATGTTCATTTGAGGTTTGGATTTTATTTGTTAGTACACATTCAGCATTTGTAAGCGCGAACTACACTTGTTGGTTTGTGGGCATACATCTGAGAGCTTTAAATGAATATATCTTTGCAA
>CATOGX010000071.1:0-32653 GCA_951799405.1 Agapetus fuscipes | reverse complement strand
TGAAAAAACGAAATCATAGACTGTATTTTTTTACGATTGATTATGTTAACTAGAGATGTAATCAAGCATATTGAGCAATAAAATTTAGGAGATTCTACCCAAGCCATAGAGAAAAAAAATGCTGAAATTTTCATAGTCATGAAAAATCATATTTTTTGCGATGGAAGATTGTGAAAAAACGAAATCATAGACTGTATTTTTTTACGATTGATTATGTTAACTAGAGATGTAATCAAGCATATAAAGCAATAAAATTAGGGAGATTCTTCCCAAGCCATAGAGAAGAAAATGTTCAAAAATATACAACGATAATTTTTACCACCTGATGATGATTACTGCGTAATCGAAAACGTTTGTGTCTGAAACTTAAAGAAATGAAACAGAGTGAAAATATAACAGAGTTTGAATAACTAAAGAAAAGATAAATTTTTACAGTGTTAATGCACCAACTATCAAAAATATTATCTAATTTCATTATGGGAATGCTTTCCAGTTTGAAAGCCGTGTGAATCCAGTTGGAATTTAACTTTTTTTATATTTAAATTAATAAAAAAAAATATTAGCATATATAATAAAGAACGGTCTATTTTTGATAGAGTGATATTTTCCGGGATCGGTAACCGTGGTCTGTGGGAGCTGGAGCTTTCGGACGTTTCGACCATTCCTACGATGGGCTTCTTCAGCGGGGAGTATGATGATGACGATGATCTTGTTCTTACAGAACGCGAACTCACAGCTCACAGACTGTTCTTTTTTAATAAATGGTAATGGTTTTTTTGATAAAATAAAATAAAATAAAATAAAATATTTATGATAAGTTAGATTCCAACTGGATTCATACGGCTTTCAATTTCGAAAGCATCCCCATAATTTTTTCTCTTCGGCTTGGGTAGAATATCCCAAATTTTATTACTGATTATGCTTGAGTACATCCCTAGTTAACATAATCAATTGTAAACAAAATACAGTCTATGATTTCATTTTTTCACAATCTTCCATCGCAAAAAATATGAAATTTCATATGACTATGAAAATTTAAATATTTTTTTTCTCTATGGCTTGGGTAAAATCTTCTAAATTTTATTGCTTAATATGCTTGATTACATCTCTAGTTAACATAATCAATCGTAAAAAAATACAGTCTATGATTTCGTTTTTTCACAATCTTCCATCGCAAAAAATATTAAATTTCATAAGACTATGAAAATTTCAGCATTTTTTTTCTCTATGGCTTGGGTAGAATCTCCCAAATTTTATTGCTTATTATGCTTGAATACATCTCAAATTAACATAATCAATCGTAAAAAAGTACAGTCTATGTTTTAGTTTTTTCACAATCTTCCATCGCAAAAATATGATTTTTCATATAACTATGAAAATTTCGACATTTTTTTTCTCTATGGCTTGGGTAGAATCTCCAAAATTTTATTTCTTATTATGCTTGAATACATCTCTTGTTAACATAATTAATCGTAAAAAAGTACAGTCTATTATTTCGTTTTTTCACAATCTTCCATCGCAAAAATATGATTTTTCATATGACTATGAAAATTTCCACATTTTTTTTCTCTATGGCTTGGGTAAAATCTCCCAAATTTTATTGCTTATTATGCTTGAATACATCCCTAATTAACATAATCAATCGTAAAAAAGTACAGTCTATGTTTTCGTTTTTTCACAATCTTCCATCGCAGAAAATATGATTTTTCATATGACTATGAAAATTTCGACAATTTTTTTCTCTATGGCTTGGATAGAATCTCCTAAATTTTATTGCTTATTATGCTTAAATAAATCCCTAATTAACATAATCAATCGTAAAAAAGTACAGTCTATGTTTTCGTTTTTTCACAATCTTCCATCGCAGAAAATATGATTTTTCATATGACTATGAAAATTTCGACAATTTTTTTCTGTATGGCTTGGGTAGAATCTCCCGAATTTTATTTCTTATTATGCTTGAATATATCCCTAGTCAACATAATCGGTCGTAAAAAAATTCAGTCTATGATTTAGTTTTTTCACAATCTTCCATCGCAAAAATATTATTTTTCATAAAACTATGAAAATTTCGACATTTTTTTTCTCTATGGCTTGGGTATAATCTCCCAAATTTTATTGCTTATTATGCTTGAATGCATCCCTAGTTAACATTATCAATCGTAAAAAAGTACAGTCTATGCTTTCGTTTTTTCACAATCTTCCATCGCAGAAAATATGATTTTTCATATGACTATCAAAATTTCAACATTTTTTTCTGTATGGCTTGGGTAGAATCTCCCAAATTTAATTGCTTATTATGCTTGAATACATCCCTTGTTAACATTATCAATCGTAAAAAAGTGCAGTCTATGTTTTCGTTTTTTCACAATCTTCCATCGCAGAAAATATGATTTTTCATATGACTATCAAAATTTCAACATTTTTTTTCTCTATGGCTTGGGTAGAATCTCCCAAATTTTATTTCTTATTATGCTTGAATATATCCCTAGTCAACATAATCGGTCGTAAAAAAATACAGTCTATGATTTAGTTTTTTCACAATCTTCCATCGCAAAAATATTATTTTTCATAAAACTATGAAAATTTCGACATTTTTTTTCTCTATGGCTTGGCTAGAATCTCCCAAATTTTATTTCTTATTATGCTTAAATATATATTCCTAGTCAACATAATCAGTCGTAAAAAAGTACAGTCTATGTTTTCGTTTTTTCACAATCTTCCATCGCAGAAAATATGATTTTTCATATGACTATGAAAATTTCAATATTTTTTTTCTCTATGGTTTGGGTAGAATCTCCCAAATTTTATTTCTTATTATGCTTGAATATATATCTCTAGTTAACATAATCAATCGTAAAAAAGTGCAGTCTATGTTTTCGTTTTTTCACAATCTTCCATCGCAGAAAATATGATTTTTCATATGACTATCAAAATTTCAACATTTTTTTTCTCTATGGCTTGGGTAGAATCTCCCAAATTTTATTTCTTATTATGCTTGAATATATCCCTAGTCAACATAATCGGTCGTAAAAAAATACAGTCTATGATTTAGTTTTTTCACAATCTTCCATCGCAAAAATATTATTTTTCATAAAACTATGAAAATTTCGACATTTTTTTTCTCTATGGCTTGGCTAGAATCTCCCAAATTTTATTTCTTATTATGCTTGAATATATTCCTAGTCAACATAATCAGTCGTAAAAAAGTACAGTCTATGTTTTCGTTTTTTCACAATCTTCCATCGCAGAAAATATGATTTTTCATATGACTATGAAAATTTCAATATTTTTTTTCTCTATGGTTTGGGTAGAATCTCCCAAATTTTATTTCTTATTATGCTTGAATATATATCTCTAGTTAACATAATCAATCGTAAAAAAGTGCAGTCTATGTTTTCGTTTTTTCACAATCTTCCATCGCAGAAAATATGATTTTTCATATGACTATCAAAATTTCAACATTTTTTTTCTCTATGGCTTGGGTAGAATCTCCCAAATTTTATTGCTGATTATGCTTACATACATCCTTAGTTAACATAATCAATCGTAAAAAAGTACAGTCTATGTTTTCGTTTTTTCACAATCTTCCATCGCAGAAAATATGATTTTTCATATGACTATGAAAATTTCGACAATTTTTTTCTGTATGGCTTGGGTAGAATCTCCCGAATTTTATTTCTTATGATGCTTGAATATATCCCTAGTCAACATAATCGGTCGTAAAAAAATTCAGTCTATGATTTAGTTTTTTCACAATCTTCCATCGCAAAAATATTATTTTTCATAAAACTATGAAAATTTCGACATTTTTTTTCTCTATGGCTTGGGTAGAATCTCCCAAATTTTATTGCTTATTATGCTTGAATACATCCCTAGTTAATCTAATCAATCTTAAAAAAGTACAGTCTATGTTTTCGTTTTTTCACAATCTTCCATCGCAGAAAATATGATTTTTCATATGACTATCAAAATTTCAACATTTTTTTCTGTATGGCTTGGGTAGAATCTCCCAAATTTAATTGCTTATTATGCTTGAATACATCCCTTGTTAACATTATCAATCGTAAAAAAGTGCAGTCTATGTTTTCGTTTTTTCACAATCTTCCATCGCAGAAAATATGATTTTTCATATGACTATCAAAATTTCAACATTTTTTTTCTCTATGGCTTGGGTAGAATCTCCCAAATTTTATTGCTGATTATGCTTACATACATCCTTAGTTAACATAATAAATCGTAAAAAAGTACAGTCTATGTTTTCGTTTTTTCACAATCTTCCATCGCAGAAAATATGATTTTTCATATGACTATGAAAATTTCGACAATTTTTTTCTCTATGGCTTGGGTAGAATCTCCCAAATTTTATTTCTTATTATGCTTGAATATATCCCTAGTCAACATAATCGGTCGTAAAAAAATACAGTCTATGATTTAGTTTTTTCACAATCTTCCATCGCAAAAATATTATTTTTCATAAAACTATGAAAATTTCGACATTTTTTTTCTCTATGGCTTGGGTAGAATCTCCCAAATTTTATTGCTTATTATGCTTGAATACATCCCGTGTTAACCTAATCAATCTTAAAAAAGTACAGTCTATGTTTTCGTTTTTTCACAATCTTCCATCGCAGAAAATATGATTTTTCATATGACTGAAAATTTCGACATTTTTTTTCTCTATGGCTTGGGTAGAATCTCCCAAATTTTATTGCTTATTATGCTTGAATACATCCCTAGTTAACATAATCAATCGTAAAAAAGTACAGTCTATGTTTTCGTTTTTTCACAATCTTCCATCGCAGAAAATATGATTTTTCATATGACTATCAAAATTTCAACATTTTTTTTCTCTATGGCTTGGGTAGAATCTCCCAAATTTTATTGCTGATTATGCTTACATACATCTTGAGTTAACATAATCAATCGTAAAAAAGTACAGTCTATGTTTTCGTTTTTTCACAATCTTCCATCGCAGAAAATATGATTTTTCATATGACTATGAAAATTTCGACAATTTTTTTCTGTATGGCTTGGGTAGAATCTCCCAAATTTTATTTCTTATTATGCTTGAATATATCCCTAGTCAACATAATCAGTCGTAAAAAAATACAGTCTATGTTTTAGTTTTTTCACAATCTTCCATCGCAAAAATATGATTTTTCATATAACTATGAAAATTTCGACAATTTTTTTCTCTATGGCTTGGGTAGAATCTCCCAAATTTTATTGCTTATTATGCTTGAATACATCCCTAGTTAATCTAATCAATCTTAAAAAAGTACAGTCTATGTTTTCGTTTTTTCACAATCTTCCATCGCAGAAAATATGATTTTTCATATGACTATGAAAATTTCAACATTTTTTCTCTGTATGGTTTTGGTAGAATCTCCCAAATTTTATTTCTTATTATGCTTGAATATATCCCTAGTCAACATAATCAGTCGTAAAAAAATACAGTCTATGTTTTAGTTTTTTCACAATCTTCCATCGAAAAAATATGATTTTTCATATAACTATCAAAATTTCAACATTTTTTTTCTCTATGGCTTGGGTAGAATCTCCCAAATTTTATTGCTGATTATGCTTACATACATCTTGAGTTAACATAATCAATCGTAAAAAAGTACAGTCTATGTTTTCGTTTTTTCACAATCTTCCATCGCAGAAAATATGATTTTTCATATGACTATGAAAATTTCGACAATTTTTTTCTGTATGGCTTGGGTAGAATCTCCCAAATTTTATTTCTTATTATGCTTGAATATATCCCTAGTCAACATAATCAGTCGTAAAAAAATACAGTCTATGTTTTAGTTTTTTCACAATCTTCCATCGCAAAAATATGATTTTTCATATAACTATGAAAATTTCGACAATTTTTTTCTCTATGGCTTGGGTAGAATCTCCCAAATTTTATTGCTTATTATGCTTGAATACATCCCTAGTTAATCTAATCAATCTTAAAAAAGTACAGTCTATGTTTTCGTTTTTTCACAATCTTCCATCGCAGAAAATATGATTTTTCATATGACTATCAAAATTTCAACATTTTTTTTCTCTATGGCTTGGGTAGAATCTCCCAAATTTTATTGCTGATTATGCTTACATACATCTTGAGTTAACATTATCAATCGTAAAAAAGTACAGTCTATGTTTTCGTTTTTTCACAATCTTCCATCGCAGAAAATATGATTTTTCATATGACTATGAAAATTTCGACAATTTTTTTCTGTATGGCTTGGGTAGAATCTCCCAAATTTTATTTCTTATTATGCTTGAATATATCCCTAGTCAACATAATCAGTCGTAAAAAAATACAGTCTATGTTTTAGTTTTTTCACAATCTTCCATCGCAAAAATATGATTTTTCATATAACTATGAAAATTTCGACAATTTTTTTCTCTATGGCTTGGGTAGAATCTCCCAAATTTTATTGCTTATTATGCTTGAATACATCCGTAGTTAACATTATCAATCGTAAAAAAGTACAGTCTATGCTTTCGTTTTTTCACAATCTTCCATCGCAGAAAATATGATTTTTCATATTACTATCAAAATTTCAACATTTTTTTCTGTATGGCTTGGGTAGAATCTCCCAAATTTAATTGCTTATTATGCTTGAATACATCCCTTGTTAACATTATCAATCGTAAAAATGTGCAGTCTATGTTTTCGTTTTTTCACAATCTTCCATCGCAGAAAATATGATTTTTCATATGACTATCAAAATTTCAACATTTTTTTTCTCTATGGCTTGGGTAGAATCTCCCAAATTTTATTTCTTATTATGCTTGAATATATCCCTAGTCAACATAATCGGTCGTAAAAAAATACAGTCTATGATTTAGTTTTTTCACAATCTTCCATCGCAAAAATGTTATTTTTCATAAAACTATGAAAATTTCGACATTTTTTTTCTCTATGGCTTGGCTAGAATCTCCCAAATTTTATTTCTTATTATGCTTGAATATATTCCTAGTCAACATAATCAGTCGTAAAAAAGTACAGTCTATGTTTTCGTTTTTTCACAATCTTCCATCGCAGAAAATATGATTTTTCATATGACTATGAAAATTTCAATATTTTTTTTCTCTATGGTTTGGGTAGAATCTCCCAAATTTTATTTCTTATTATGCTTGAATATATCTCTAGTTAACATAATCAATCGTAAAAAAGTGCAGTCTATGTTTTCGTTTTTTCACAATCTTCCATCGCAGAAAATATGATTTTTCATATGACTATCAAAATTTCAACATTTTTTTTCTCTATGGCTTGGGTAGAATCTCCCAAATTTTATTGCTGATTATGCTTACATACATCCTTAGTTAACATAATCAATCGTAAAAAAGTACAGTCTATGTTTTCGTTTTTTCACAATCTTCCATCGCAGAAAATATGATTTTTCATATGACTATCAAAATTTCAACATTTTTTTTCTCTATGGCTTTGGTAGAATCTCCCAAATTTTATTTCTTATTATGCTTGAATATATCCCTAGTCAACATAATCAGTCGTAAAAAAGTACAGTCTATGCTTTAGTTTTTTCACAATCTTCCATCGCAAAAATATGATTTTTCATATAACTATGAAAATTTCGACAATTTTTTTCTCTATGGCTTGGGTAGAATCTCCCAAATTTTATTGCTTATTATGCTTGAATACATCCCTAGTTAACATTATCAATCGTAAAAAAGTACAGTCTATGCTTTCGTTTTTTCACAATCTTCCATCGCAGAAAATATGATTTTTCATATGACTATCAAAATTTCAACATTTTTTTCTGTATGGCTTGGGTAGAATCTCCCAAATTTAATTGCTTATTATGCTTGAATACATCCCTTGTTAACATTATCAATCGTAAAAAAGTGCAGTCTATGTTTTCGTTTTTTCACAATCTTCCATCGCAGAAAATATGATTTTTCATATGACTATGAAAATTTCGACAATTTTTTTCTGTATGGCTTGGGTAGAATCTCCCAAATTTTATTTCTTATTATGCTTGAATATATCCCTAGTCAACATAATCGGTCGTAAAAAAATACAGTCTATGATTTAGTTTTTTCACAATCTTCCATCGCAAAAATATTATTTTTCATAAAACTATGAAAATTTCGACATTTTTTTTCTCTATGGCTTGGGTAGAATCTCCAAAATTTTATTGCTTATTATGCTTGAATACATCCCGTGTTAACCTAATCAATCTTAAAAAAGTACAGTCTATGTTTTCGTTTTTTCACAATCTTCCATCGCAGAAAATATGATTTTTCATATGACTATGAAAATTTCGACATTTTTTTTCTCTATGGTTTGGGTAGAATCTCCCAAATTTTATTGCTTATTATGCTTGAATACATCCCTAGTTAACATAATCAATCGTAAAAAAGTACAGTCTATGTTTTCGTTTTTTCACAACCTTCCATCGCAGAAAATATGATTTTTCATATGACTATCAAAATTTCAACATTTTTTTTCTCTATGGCTTGGGTAGAATCTCCCAAATTTTATTGCTGATTATGCTTACATACATCTTGAGTTAACATAATCAATCGTAAAAAAGTACAGTCTATGTTTTCGTTTTTTCACAATCTTCCATCGCAGAAAATATGATTTTTCATATGACTATGAAAATTTCGACAATTTTTTTCTGTATGGCTTGGGTAGAATCTCCCAAATTTTATTTCTTATTATGCTTGAATATATCCCTAGTCAACATAATCGGTCGTAAAAAAATACAGTCTTTGGTTTAGTTTTTTCACAATCTTCCATCGCAAAAATATTATTTTTCATAAAACTATGAAAATTTCGACATTTTTTTTCTCTATGGCTTGGGTAGAATCTCCCAAATTTTATTGCTTATTATGCTTGAATACATCCCTAGTTAACCTAATCAATCTTAAAAAAGTACAGTCTATGTTTTCGTTTTTTCACAATCTTCCATCGCAGAAAATATGATTTTTCATATGACTATGAAAATTTCGACATTTTTTTTCTCTATGGCTTGGGTAGAATCTCCCAAATTTTATTGCTTATTACGCTTGAATACATCCTTAGTTAACATAATCAATCGTTAAAAAGTACAGTCTATGTTTTCGTTTTTTCACAATCTTCCATCGCAGAAAATATGATTTTTCATATGACTATGAAAATTTCGACATTTTTTTTCTCTATGGCTTGGGTAGAATCTTCCAAATTTTATTGCTGATTATGCTTGAGTAAATCCCTAGTCAACATAATCAGTCGTAAAAAAATACAGTCTATGATTTAGTTTTTCACAAACAGTTGACATAAAGGCATTTACAAAGCTTCATGAATATGTGAAGGATACGCCTTTTTGTGTATATTTTTGTTTGCGATAGATTAATGAAGTTTATTTGTGAACGCATTTGGTCTTTAAATGTTTTTATACCTATAAATTGTTAAAATATATTTTTTTCTCTTAAAAAAAACTAATCCATACATTTAGGGAAACGGGTTTTTTCGTTTACATCCCCAGATTTCCCCAGCTGTCAGGCTAGCACCTGTCAGGCTGTCTTCACACCGGTAATATAAAATCAATATACATTTTTTTTTGTACCAAATTTAAAACAATCTAACGGAGTCTGCACATTTGATGCTCACCAAAAAATGTGACGTCACACGGCCGGGTTGCTAGGGTGAAGGCTTACTAATTTTTTTTTTTTTTTAATATCATGTTATTGATTGTAAAATACTAAGTAAATCTAAATCTAAGCTGCAAAGATATGTATCATTTGAGAATTGAGATTTATATTAAATGCATTCCCACAAGCAGACACGCATAATTTCGCGCTCACACATGCCGCATGTGGACCTACAATATAAAAAAAAAAACAATCTCAAATGAACATAAGCCCTGCAACTCTTGCCGACCTTCCCTGAAACAGGGGTGACATAGGAAAAGTGAACTATTTTTTACAGTATGGGTGGTCAGCCTCATACCACCCTATCAGTCAAGGAATCAATAAAATACCCTATTTACAAATTCGTTTGACGCTTACTCTCAGAGAAAAATTCAAATTTGGAACTTTCACAGTGTTTCTACACCTTTCTAATGCTGTCATATATCTTTGTAACAAAGACATTGTACTAGTTCATATGATGAGAATTGTCTATGTCTGTACATTATTATGTAGGTACCTACCAAGTAAGTTTTTACATACCTAGCAATAAGATATCATAACAAATATAGTGGTGTGGTGTTTATTTATACTGTAATGCAGATAAGAATGTCCTAATAAGTAATATTAACAAATTACATTCTACAAACTAGTTGATCTTGTGATTCATTAAGACACCACTGTAGTACATACCTAATGGAAAATTTTATTTGTACGGCAACACAGTATGCAAGAATCTGTTGCTAGCACAAACCCTATAATGAAGCGCACTGTAGACATTTTTTTCAGTATTTATTTCAAAACCTATGAGTGGACTATCGGCAAGGTTTAATCAGCCTTCTTGAGAGTTACAGGATATTTTATATATCTTCCTATCTGTTTATTCTACTCCCATTTTCTTACATCAGACTTTTTAATTCTGGCTCAGTTTCTTCACCACTTTTATCATGCATTTCCTTCTCTATGCTGACCCACCAGATTGTCTAAAGCTATTCCTGCCTTTTTTCCAATAATAGGTTTTTCAGGTCTTTTTGTTAGGGCATTATTGTTTCAATTAAATAAAAAGACACTTTTGTGGAAATTCACTTTGAGTTTTTGTTAAATAATACTACTAGTCGAGAGCGTCAGTACCTCCCAAGTGTAAATTACAATATATTGTTACGAATGTGTAATTGTGTGTTTTGTTTGTCTGTGTTAGTGTTTTTGATAAAGTCTCTAGATATTAGGTATAATTTGTATTTGATATTTGTATTATTCGAGATTGCTCGATTTGTTTGATGTTTTAGTAAAGTCTCGCACGTTGCAATTCTCAATGATTCGAGAATTTTCCTTAGTCTTACCATAAATAAGGACCAAAGCTCTCTGTGGCCAGAGAAGCGAACTGACCGTTGTATTGAAATAAAGTGAGTAAAAATAAATCAGCGCAATTTTAATTGAATTGAACCCACGAAAATCATAAAAATATGATACAAATTATAATATTTTTATGGTGCACATTGTATGAAAGTATAAACTGCAAAAATAAATATTTTCGTTTACCCAACAGTAAACACCCTCAATTTCCAGTATTCTTTACTTCGAATAATGTTGGTGTCAGGCCTGCTCCCTAATCTATAATCTATAATCTATAATCTATAATCTAAGCTGCAAAGATATGTAAACATTTAAGGCTCTTACGAAATGCATGCTCAAAGACAGGCACATGTAGGTTCCGCGCCTACACATTCTGCATGTGTGCATACAAATAAAGAAAACTTCACATGGGCATAAACCTTGCAACTCCTGCCGTCGTTCCCTGAACCGGGGTGGCATTCGCAAAAGTGAACCGATTTTTACAGCACGGGTGGTCAGCCTCATACCAATCCGTGAAAATAAATAGGTTGCATACGCCAAATGCTTTACTTTTAGGGATAAAAGTTGCATTCATAGAAAAGTGTAGGCAACACTTGTCTTTTAGGTATATTTTGTCCCAGGTACATTGCAATATTACATATTACGTATGTAGATACGATTACGTTCCTTGACTTATAGGTTGGTATGCGGCTGACCACCCATGCTGTAAAAATGGTTCACTTTGCCAGTGTCACCCCTGTCTCAGGGAAGGACGGCAAGAGTTGCAGGGTGTATGTCCATTTGAGATTTGGTTTTTATGTTGTAGGTTCACATGAGGCATGTGCAAGCGCGAACTTGTACGTGTCTGGTTGTGAGAATGCATGTAATGTGAATCTCCAATGTAACATATCCTTGCACCTTAGATTAGATTAGATTAGATTAGAGATACATTTTATAATCAGTTTAGATTTCAACCGAATCCATTAGGCATGGAGGTATATCGATGCATTTAGGTATATTATTTTACTGTGAAACTAAAATACCATTCCCGAATTTCCCGATTATTTTCAGGAAAACTGTAAATGCACTGACAACCCCGCACTCTGACGTTTGCAGGCTTCAGTAGCCACTGGCTACTAGCCAGTGCAAACCTTCAGCTGATTTCAGTCAGGTTCGGTTTTCAGCGCGCGAGGTCGTGCGACGTACGCGTTCCGGAAAATCCTCTCAATTCAAATTATTTCCGTTAACAAAAAGGTGTTCCGTGGGGTAATTTTTTAATTCCTCTTGTTAAATGATGAAGAATATTGTACGTATGTAAATATATCGAAAAACTTGTAAAAAAAAACAATTTGAGAATCGTAAAACTTTTGATAACACCGAAAAAATATTAGATTTTTTTAACTTCGTCGCGAACGTAACGTGACTACGTAACTAAGCTGCACATGTAGAGCATAACCTTACCGCATTGCCCTCTAAGGGGTCGCATGTGTGAACCTATTTATTTTACAGGTAAGGGCTAGGGCTGTCTTTACTCCAACTATTTCAGATGAAGTGGGAATTTCACACTTCCCGAGGTGGATGATTCTCATTTCTTGCGAGGGCTGAGTAGTGAGTAAACCTTGCCGATATTTTTTTTGGGCTTGAAAAACAAACACCGAAACGAGAAATCATTTCTGATACCTTCAGTGGAGATCTAACCTTTGCTCTCAGCATGGGAAGCGAATAAAGGCTACAATAAAATGGAAATATACAAAAATACTTTCGAAAGTTTTTTTTTTCAAATTTATGTGATTATGGATAAGCCACTGTCACTGTCACTTTCTATTTTACAAATAAGTAAATTCTTGTTTTCTAAAGAATTAAAAAAACTGATTGTTACGAATCCTCGTGTAGAGAAAACATGTTTCTCTACAAATATATTAAATTCTGTACAAAATGTCAAACCACCGTAATTCTAATTTAAAGTCATTAACTAGATATTTCTCGTTTATTGTTTACTAACATTAAACATTTACCGTTTTCGTTATCATTTATAGTTTATCTGAAATAACGAAAAATATCAAATAGGTACATTTTATGTAATGGTTCCTTGACTTGTAGGATGGTATGACGCTAACCACATAAACTGTAAAAATTGCTTCACTTTTGCCAATGCCACCCCAGGGTTTAAGGGAAACCTGACAATGAGTTGTAGGGTTTATGATTATTTGAGATTTGGGCGTTTATTTTGTAAGTACACATTCATCGTGTGTAAGCGTGAAATTACGTGTGCCTGCTTGTAGGCATGCATTTTGTATAAATCTTTAATGTGTCTGTACCTTTGCAACTTAGATTAAAGAAAAATAGATAGGTTGAACAACCTTTATCTATATTAAACATTTTGAATTGTTGAGATTAAATTTATGACGACAGGTCAAAAATCCTTGGCGAATTCACAGTGGCATGTTATGGATTTTCTTTGATAAGAGTAACTAAGGGAAACGTCGATAGTTGGTATTTAATTACAACTTAAATAGATAATACTGAATAATTATTGTTTACGAATAATGCAAGTCTATTTTTGCTTGACTTATCTGCTGAATCCTTGGACGAAAAACATTCGTTCGCAAAATCTTTGGTTTTTCACCTTTTCATTCATATTTTTCACTGAAATAAAAAATACGTTATGATACTTACACGTTTTGTTATTTTTCACGTTTGTATAACGTTTCTGTTGAATATTCACATAAAATTTCATTTGAGAGTTTCTACTATGATAGTACCTACCCTTAATACGAGTTGCAAAACTTGAGAAAAGTAAAGTTCACGGAAAATATTAAAGTGTGATTTCTCTCAAAATCTGCTGTTTTTGTTTCTTACACTTTGTGGTCTTAGCAAAAGAGTTACAGTGATGAAGAAAATCAAGTTCAAACAAACAAAAACGGCAGATTTTGGGGGAAATCACTCTTTAATAATTGCCGTAAACTTGACATTACTCAAGTTTTGCAACTCGTACTAAGGGTACTGAAATACATACGTAGTCATTTTTCGTGTGAACCGCCTGCGACCGCTATTCATTCCGCATTTGAATTCAAACTTGTTGTTTTATTCCATTTGCAAATTCTTTTATACGAAAAAATCAAAGCTACCGAAACAGCACGTTCTTGTTGGGAAACTGTTTTAAAAAAACACCGAATGAAATTGAAAATTTGACATTATACTTGACATGCATTCCTTGACTTATAGGTTGGTATGAGGCTGACCACCCATACTGTTAAAAAATGGTTTACTTTGCCAATGTCACCTCTGTTTCAGGGAAGATCGGCAAGAGTCGCAGGGCTTATGTTCATTTGAGATAGCGTTTTTATATTGTACGTCATGTGTTAGCGCAAAATCAAACATGTCTGCTTGTGGGAATGCGTTTAATATGAATCTTAAATGATATATATCTTTGCAGCTTAATTTAGATTTAGATTTCAGATACAAACTGGCAGTGAAATGAGGTCTGCCCATTTAAAAATCTCAAAATAATTGTCAAGTCGTACAGCCGGGTTGCTAGTGAAAAGGAAAACAAATATTTTGTCATTGGTTGCTAAGGAACAGCCACATAGATTTGTGACGATTGCCCCCCGAGAGAAAAAAAATACTTATCAAATTTCAATTTGCAGAGTCCATTGTAATTTGATAGAATTCATACTAGTTGTACAATACTTGTTTTACTACGCAATTTGTGCACATATAACATTATTATTTACATACATGTAGGCTTGCCTTACGCCAACCAACCTTTAAATAGTTTGATGGGTGTAAGTACGAATAGACAAATTTCGAAATGTTTTTTTTCTCGGCGCTCAAACGACATAATTTCGAAACGACATAAGTCCTTACCAACCATTAACAAAATATCTGTTTTCCTTTTCCCTAGCATCCCGCCCGTGTGACGTCACAATTTTCTTGTATATGGTATTTGTTTCGAGTCCATTGTACGTGTCCTGGCTACTAGTATAATATACGTATTGAAGGTAGGTAGCGATGTAGGTACAAATCAACGTCAATCCAGACCGTATATTGGTAATGGCGGATTAAGATCATATTACTGATCCCCGTTGTTATGAACGACAGGTTGGCACACATGAAGTGCTTGTACATAATACGTCACATCATATTATGTACATCATGTATTTATGTTGCGAAGTATTTTACTCTGCTATAGCTGTAGAATTATCTCTCTTCCATTGAGAGTTGAGAGAGCCTCTTCAAATTCGACACCATTTTTTTTCCATTGATACGTTTTTTGACAGTTTTGATCCCATTACTTTCCCAGTAATTGAGCACTTCTATAATCTAAGTTGCAAATATATCGCCACCTTAAAACTGAATAAGTGCTAAAAAAAACGCAACTAAGCTACACATATTATAGACTTTTTAAAGTTTGTGTATTCACACAGTGAAAATTCATAATTCATTAAAACACATATTATAGTGTAACTTCTTGCCTGCGTTTCCCCGAAGGGGTCGCATGTGGCGCTTCGGGACCTATTTATTTTTACAGGTAAGGGGGCCGGCCTCACACCAACCACTTTCAGTTGAGGTGGGGTTTCCCAGCTCCCGGGGCGCTGATTCTCATTTCTTGTGAAGGCTGAGTACACCTTGGGATCGAACCCTTGCTCTCGGCATGGAATGCAAGCATTCTACCAATTGAGCTATCGACCTTTTTACTTGTTTGACTTATTTGAGGAATTGTGGAGAAAACATTGAATTGGGTGTAACTTTATATTATTATTAGGAAGTGCTCATGAAAACTTCTCAACCACAGGTCTTTCACACTTTTCGGTATTTTCTCTCGTAGAAAAACAAAGGTGCACTTATCTTAACCCCATGTTATCTTCATATGTCACTTATTGAGTTTTACCTTTAAGGGATCAATATAGTACAATTAAGATTCTTATTAAATACATTTCCACATAATGTGTCGCATGTGAACTTACTACATAAAACCCAATCTCAAATGAGCATAATTCCTGCAACTCTTGCCGACCTTCACTGAAACAGGGGGGACGTTGGCAAAGTGAAATTATTTTTACAGTATGGGTGGTCAGCCTCATACCAACCTAAAAGTCAAGGAACTGTTGATCGAAAAAAGAGGTACTTAGTATCAATACTATTTGATCAATCAAACTGAGAAAAAATGAAAACGTGTATGTGAGAAGGATAGAAATATTTTTGTACATAAATCAACACAGTATCAGTAACTGCAGCTCACACGCCACGTTCATCTCTGTTGAACATTTTGGCGGAAACTGTATTTTACCTTGCGTAGTATGTAATGTTATTTAAAAAATCCATTTCGTTATTGTTGCTTAGGACCCTAGTTACGAAGAAGTGTGCAGTTTGCCCACCGAGAAAAAAACTAACTTGAAACATCCGTCCCGAAAACCTTCCAACTTCATTTGTACGTACAAAAAGCTTGTCTTTGAAATGGTATTTAATTTATTGTGTATTCATGAAAGGCATGTTCTCAATTTTACAGCCATAAACTGAGATTTAATTTCCATTAAGTTGGCAAACTATCACATTAAATTAGCATCTCTGGCAACCCTATTCCCTGGTTGAATTCTAAATTTGAATATTCAGATTCAAAATTCGAATTACCTAGCTAGGAAACTTTCACTCGCATCGAAGTTGAAACGGAATTATTGCATCCAAGTATAAAACTTGACGTTTAAAATGCAACCATAGCGTTTTACCAAAAATCTATTATACCTAACTAAAACACCGCCTCTATTGAGCGTTTTAATTTACATGCATTTTTGGTAAGGCTTAAGATAATTTTATAGAATGAAATAATAACCCGAACAAGTCTGCTTTCTGTGAACATTAACAGAAAGGGTCGAATCATCTGATCAGATTTGATAAAACAAATATTTTATCTAAAGAAAGATTTCTCATCCCTCGACTTGTGAAGGAAGCAACCGAAATACACAGGCACCCCAACTTCAACAGAGATGACAGCTACAAACTTTCCAGTATATGGAGGCCAGTACTAACTTATATGATCCATCCTTTTATTAATCGGACGATTTCACAGGAAGACATAATATCGTCCATCTGTACAAGTGGAGCTATTGCGACATCTATGGATGCATCATCGAAGGTTAATAAAAGTACCTACAACCTTCGGCCTTGATCAAACAACAATAATTCAACAGTTCGTGGTTCTTCTTTGTAGAAGACGCACGCCTCCTGAGGACGTCGGATATGACTCCGACGAAACTTAGGAAAAATCGTTCTTCTATTTTGCACGGTCAGTAAAATCCGTTTTTTTCATTCTATAAAAGGTTAAGATAAGTTTATACTTGGAGTACAGATTTTCTTTGGTGTCATGCGATCTAGAATTTCGCTGTTTGCTCCAACTAGGTCTTTATATCCTTGGCAGTGTTTATTGGCAAAGTTTTTCTTGCGATACCTCAGCTTAGTAACTACCTTTTGGGGGGAAAACGTGACAGAAATAATACAGTACCCCGAGTGTAAGACTTAACGTCAAACCACATAAAAAATGTATGAAAACTAAAACGCTCACTGCAGGCGCTGTTTTAGTTTATTAAAAAAATTGGTTTACTTGTAATTGGAGCACTGGTTCGTGCCTCGATACTGACCGGGCAGATTTGGAATGTTTTCTCCGGAATATTCCACATTTCTCTGTATATACATTTATATACTTTACTTTCATTACACGCCCCAAATTCAGGGGCGGATAAAACAAATCGGGATGAGAATATTTATTCAAGGAATGAAGACAATTTTGAAGTTTTTTTGTGGTACAGACATTTCAATGCATAAAATTATTAAAAAATATGTTCTCAATGGTGGTGAATTTGCATTATTGAGACAATCGCAAGTTCGACACCCGCCTGCGTGGGTCGACAGATGCCATTGGGTGATTGTTAATTTTTTTTTGGTGAATTGCATTCGTCTTCACAAATCTATATTGAAAAAAACAGTGTTATTACACAAACCATTAAAAAAAACTTCTCTTTTTATGGTACTTACTGGTAGGTACTTACTGCCTTTTTTAAAATACACTATTCAATTATATTTTAGTATGCGAAGCATTGATGCGAAGGGAAGGATTGCGTATTGAAAACGGTTCAGCTATCAGATAATGTATACATCGGCAAAGCTGGGAAAAAACTGATTGGTTTTGTAATCCGAATCGTTTTCAATGGCATTGTGTGCTTTATTTGATTCCCTGTTAGCTGAGAGTCGTAACATATGCGCCGAGGCAGTTTCCGGAACTCATTTCAATTATTCCACACTGCCATTGTGAGTGCGGGCATTTGAATTCCAAACAAGCGATCTCTACCCCTAGTATAAAACAGTGCGTACAATACACCTCGCAACGCAACTAAGCTACACATATAGTGTAACTTCTTGCCTGCGTTATCTCCGAAGGGGTCTCATGGGGCGATTCGGGACCTATTTATTTTTATGGGTAAAGGGGCCGGCCTCACACCAACCACTTTCAGTTGAAGTTGGGGTTTCCCAGCTCCCGGGGGGCTGGTTCTCATTTCTTGTGAAGGCTGGGTACACCTTGGGATCGAACCCTTACTCTCGGCATGAAACGCAAGCATTCTACCAATTGAGCTATCGAACTTTTTTAAGAGCTTGGTCGTCGTCGCTACAAAGCGCCAATTCTATAAATAATTTGCAAAATAATCTACATTACCGCCATCTCTAATCTAATCTAAGTTGCAAAGATTTGTTGCATTGGAGATTCACATTACATGCATTCCCACAACCGACACGTACAAGTTCGCGCTTGCACATGCCTCATGTGAACCTACAACATAAAAACCAAATCTCAAATGGACATCCACCCTGCAACTCTTGCCGTCCTTCCCTGAAATAGGGGTGACATTGGCAAAGTGAACCATTTTTACAGCATTGATGGTCAGCCGCATACCAACCTCTAAGTGAAGGAACAAGGAACCATGAGAAATAAATTCCAGGCACGATTATTGGCATTGCGCGGTAGATCCAAAGAAATTTGTTACATAAGAAATATATCTATACAATAATGAAAATATTTGAGTGGAGAACTTTGAGCAAGACCCAGTTGTTGTAAGGCTGGATGGACCTTTTGATGACCGGTCTTTGGTAAAGGTGTACATTTGCAAAGTGAACCATTTGCTTAAAGTATGGGAGGTCAGCCTCATACCAACCTATAAGTCTAGGAATATGCCGTGCATTTTTAACTAAAACGCTATGGTGGAGTTGAAATGTAATGTTTTATACTGCGTAGACAACAATGGAGCAGCCATTGTTCAGACTTCACACTGGAAATGCTTAACGATTAGTAATGTACCCCGAGTGTGAAGCATTGCGTAAACTCCCCTCGATTGCGTAAATTGAAAAACATGTATGAAAAGTAAAGCACTCACTAGGAGTGCCGCCGTATATTCCATGCATTTTCCATTTGCGCAATCGAGGGGAGTTGTATTACTCGGGGTATTATTGTAAAGCCAGAGGTGTGATTTATGCTTGTGACGCCCGCAACGGAAATCCATTTGGTTTGAAATACTTGTAGATGTAAAAATCAGAGAATAATTTATCGGCGTATTAATCATGTAGCATTGTCGTTTTTAGAATTCTTTCATATTTTTCACGCGAGGTTTTTGTCATTTGTCCAGGGCTGGAAGTCTCATCACTACGGTAATTCTTACCTACTGAATATCGGTAACATTTGTATGAAGACCTGTCAATGCAAGATGGGCGCATGTGAACAGCTGATTAGTCTTCATACAAATATTACCGATATTCGGTTGGTAAGAACTACCGTGGTGATGAGACTTCCAGCCCAGGTAGATTTAGAGTGGATCCATTAACGCAAAGGTTGGTTCCTTTCTTGACTTATAGTATGGTATGAAGCTGACCTCCCATACTGTAAAAAAGGGTTCACTTTGCCAATGTCACCTCTGTTTCAGGGAAGGTCGGCAAGAGTTGCAGGGCTTATGTTCATTTGAGATTGGGTTTTATATTGTAGGTTCACATGCGGCATGTTTAAGCGCGAACTTATACGTGTCTGCGTGTGGGAATGCATTTAATATGAATCTCAAATGATACATATCTTTGCAACTTGGATTTAGATGCATTCTATAGCCTTTTCCTTACTCTACAGATTTCAGTCATTTGCAATCTCGAATAAGTCAAACGAAAAATTAAAATAATTTACATTTAATTTCAATTTTAAATGTAATATATCTTTGCAACTTAGATTATAGATTATAGAAGGTGTCGATATCTTTATATTCTCCTGTCATAATTAAGGGACTAATCTAAATCTAAATCTAAGCTGCAAAGATATGTATCATTTGAGATTCATATTAAATGCATTCCCACAAGCAGACATGCATAATTTCGCGCTTACACATGCCGCATGTGGACCTACAATATAAAAAACCCAATCTCAAATGAACATACGCCCTGTAACTCTTGCCGACGAGTATAGAATTGTACAGCTCACACTTAATTCTTATCGCTCAAGAGTTTCCTTCGACTTTCTATTATCTTTTGTTATAAAACAGTGCTCGTATAGCCTTAGCCCTTAATTGTGTACGCCCTTTAACATCTGCCAGCATTTACGTAGTACAAGTTTGTATTATGTTCTAACACAAAGCAGACCTCTTCCCGGAATATCTGCTGGAGATGGAATTGCACCAGACGCAGATAAGACAAACTTTCATCTGGCATAATGGCGTGGAAATATCAAATTATTCCTATTAGCTGTGACCTCTTTACACTGCTGATTTATTTGCCAGTTATTTGGTGACAGCTTTGTCAGTTACTCTGATCAGCTGCTCTGTTAGTTAGCTTGTCAGGTACTCTATTTGTTAATTGGTTTAATTTTAACACTAATAAAAATTATACTTCCTAGGATATGTTTCCGCTTTAATAAATCGTTTATTAGATATAAAAAAAGAGTAGTACAGATTTTTTTTATGGTTGATCAAAACCTCTACACAATTGTCTCTTTTCTTTCTATCCTCATTCCTCACACACTTCTTTTAATTCCCTAATTCCCTTAAATGCATCACTCTTTTCAAATGCCAGTATCTCCTTTTATAGCCACTCTGTATATCCTTTACATGATTAATTGTTAATTGTACTTACTTAACTTCTTTTTGTTAAAAAAATATACAAAATACTTTTCATCTCTCCATGAATATTTTATTTTGTTTTTCAAGATAAGAATGGATTGATCAGATAAGTGAGATTGCGAATGAATGGAATCTACAGAGTGGAAACAAGAGAAGAGCGTGCATGAAAAGAGTGATGAAACTAGATGAGATGAAAGAAGTATGCAAGGACAGAGTCAAGTGGAGGCACTTGTGTGGAGGTACCGGCCACCCCTAGAGGAATGGCGGCAGGATACAAGATAAGACAAGATGTTTTTTATGGTTCATTTTGCCAATGTTACTGCTGTTTCAGGGAAGGTCGTCAAAAGCTGTATTATTACTATTACAACTTTCGCCATAATCAAATAAAAAAAAACTCATAAGACAGAATTAATTCGTGATGTGGACTACGCAATTCAATAAGCCCTATGTAAATATATTTAAGATGTCCTTTGTAAATATATTGACGGTATCCTAGATGTAAATGTATTTACCGATGTGATCATCTTTCAAAGTCGTAGAGCCCAGTTAATATCCAGAATTAATACTCATATTTTACGAGGCCTGTAATATTTAGTCCTGCCTTCAGCCATTACTAACAGGGTATTTCCAAGAAGGTAGTTTGAGTACGAAGGTTCTTACGCTCAAGTTGCTTATGCCATCCGAGTGTGCAACTCAATCGTAGCGTTTTAGCAAAAAAATATATAAACTAAAACGCTCACTTGCGGCAGTGTTTTCGTTTTAATACATATTTTGGAAAACGATACAGTTGAGTTTAAATGTAAAGTTATAGACTTGGGGTACAGTTTAATACCTTGGTACAATAGTTCCAAGATTAGATGATGATATCGACGGTTAAAAGGAAGTAGGGCGGGCATAAGCGACGTTTTTGTCAAAAATGAGGTATGAATGCTATCCTACTTAAAATTTTCCGCTCTTTCTAATGCTAACTCCCATATCTCTACGATGATTTTTGTGTTGTTTATGCCCAAGCAAATAACTGCGTTTTCAAAGTATGATTTTGGTGTAACCGACAAGACTTTGGCCTTTTTTGTCCTAAAGGCGCTTGTGACATAAAAAAATCGTAAAACCACATTAATAGGAATGCCAATAAATGCCTTTATTTTTTAAATTTTAAAGCTGTTTAGATTTTAACGGTATGATAAAAAATAAAAAAGTGATGTCATTTTTCTGCAATCTCAAACTTTAAACTGCTCTCCTGCGAAAAATTTAGTTTTTGTCGCTTATGCCCTATTGCCTTTTAACAGTCGATATATTATTTATGTATTTGCTGCGTGAGTTATAGCCATTGATCCGATATGAAGCAGTACTAACTTAAGCATGAATTTCTCTAATCTATTTGGTCTTCAAATCCCTTTAATTGAAAGTCAACTAAGCATATTTGCTTTGCAATTTCTTTTTCTGCTTTCAGATTTTGCTTATTATCATTGCAGAAGATAAGTTATCATTCAAAGTGTGTATAATCTGTTAGATTAAATATATTTGAATGAAAATACGATGGCCGACTGGCGAATTGGGCTTATAGCAGGGGCTTGCATCCCATAGAGGCACATGCGCCTAATAGGTTGGCAATAAATTGTAAAAAACTGTAAAAATTAGCCATCACTTCATCCAGCAATTTCAAATAAGAAAATGTACGTTACCGACTAGAAACACGTACGTCATGTTTCTCATGTTAATTGTTTACAGAGTGTGTGGATTTCCTCAGAAATAGCTTCTCACGCCTGCCTAAATAACTGAGGAAGCCCGCTTAGCCTGGCTTACTCCGCTTTACCTTAATTTAATTAACCCTTGTTAAATATTTCCTTCTAACAAGACGACATAACCTAATATTATACACGGCATTCCATAACCCTCCGGACAGGGGTAAGAATGCATGCACACAGCCTCACACAGCCTCGGAATTTAATCAAGAACCCATGTCTGCTAAGGTTACATTGAAAATGGCCGTTCGCTTCTTGAGAAAACGGTTCCACGGTAGAACGACACAGTGTCAAAACGACACATTACATAACGACACATGGACCGGTCCGTAGTCCGTAGTGGCAACACTTCGGACTCGTAAATGGAAGGTTGTGGATTCGGATCCCGGCGGAGCACAAAAAATATACCATTTATATCTCGAATGTGCTCTTCGCTGAGTTGAAAAATTCATAAACCTTTACCAAAGACCGGTCACTGAAAGGCCCACCCAACCTTACAACAACTGGGTCTTGCTTGATAATTGGCGCTTTCTACAGCGACGACCAAGCTCGCAGAGGGCTCTTGAGGTGTGATACACACAAAAACAGCGCTCACCAAATAAATCATCCTAATATTATTATTATTATGACAGAACGACACATGACATAACGACATATGATAGAACGACACGTGACAGCAATATATGACAGAAGATCGCTATGACAAAACATAACAGGAAAGTACATCACAATCACATGACTGTGTTGTTTGTGATGTTTTGTCATGTGATGTTTTTTCAAGTGCTGTTTATGTAATGTTCTGTTTTAGGTATGTGTTGTTTTGTTCATGTGTTTTTTTTGTCAAGGTGATGTATTTTCTGGGTTGTTTTGTTATTTTGATGTTTTTTTATGTGATGTTCCTTGAAGGACGGTAACAGTTGCAGGGTGTATGACCATTTGAGATTGGGTTTTTATATTGTAAGTCCACATGCCGCATGTTTAAGCGCGAACTTATCCGTGTCTGCTTGTGAGAATGCAGTAAATATGAATATCAAATGTAATATATATCTTTGCAACTTAGATTAGATTATATGTACTGTCATTGTGATGTTTTGTCATGTGTTCTTCTGTCATGTGTCTTTCTGTCATGTGTCATTATGTCATATATATATATACAAGGATAATTTATTTATAAGGTACACATAATTGAAGAGCGCCGTTTTTGTGTGTGTCACACCTCAAGGGCCCTCTCAAATCACGGATAAGATTTTTTGTAAAGATGCGTCTTTAGTGCTCCTTTAAAGACACCAACAGTTTCTGCCTTCCTCACATTAGGTGGTAGTCTGTTCCACTCCATTGGGCCCGCAAACCGGAAAGCACGGTCCCCAAAATTAGTGCGTGTCTGACGTGACGGCTGGACTAAGTCAACCACCCCACACCCTGCAGATCTGAGAGTTTGGCGTCTCAAATCTATCTCAATAGGTGAGAACATGTCAGACAGGTATGAAGGAGCCGTACCATTGACAGCTTTGTAAACCATCAAACAAACACGGTAGACCACCCTCTCCGGAAAACGAAGCCAATGCAGTTCTTTCAACAATGGAGTAATATGATTAAATTTGGACATCCCGAAAATGAGTCTTGCTGCAGAGTTCAGCACAGATTGTAGTCGGCTGAACTGTTTTTTCGGCTGACCTATATACAGCGTTGAGCAATAGTCAACCCGAGACATCACAAAAGCGTTAACCAGGGTCCTGACCGCCCCTGATGGTAAACATCTCCTGATTGCCTTAATCTGGCGAAGTTCAAAAAACGAGGAGGATACCGTGTTATTCAACTGCTCTCCCATTGTGAGGTTCCGATCCAGTGTGACTCCTAGAAGTCTCACTGAATCTGACGGCTGAATCAGCTGTCCCCCAATGGAGAGTGGTACGCGAGTTGTCAGGAGATGATCACGCCTGGACGTAGCCGCCCACATAATTTCCGTCTTACCCATGTTAAGGATTAGGCCATTGCTTGTCATCCATTCACCGATCTCCGCAACGCAAGCTGCCATCATGTGTCATTATGTCATGTGTGGTTTTGTCACTGTGCCGTACTAACTCGTCACCTGAAAAACACTTTGCCAACTAGTTCTGCACTTATTCTCTGAAAGCGTAGTTCACGGATTCATGAATTTTGAAAGAGCCTTGCTTTAGATTGGGTCCTCCAAGTTAGTCCTGTTCCACTAACTTTGTCCCTTGTATCCCGAAATAAAAGCCGACCCCTTGCAATTATTTACTTGGCTTTTATTTCGGGAATAAAGTACGCAGTCTGCTAGTTTTTGCTTTCATTTATTCCTTGAACACTTTCTAAAATTGTATTGCTTTTCATGCTTTTTCACTTCAAAGAAATAGAAAATATATGTATCGTCTGAAAAACAACACATTTTCTACGACTTGACTAGTTCAATTTTCTAGTTTGAATTCAAAGGAAGATGCTGATCATCCATACGTTCAAAAATTGTTTAACTTTGCTAATGTAACCTCTGCTTCAAAGAAGGTCAGCAAATGTTGCAGAGCTTATGTTCACTTTATATTTTCGTTTTTTTTTTGTAAGCACATGTGCGGCATGTGTAAGCACGAACTCGTACGCGCCTGTTTGTGCGCGTACATTTTATATGAATCCTAAATATGAATATATTTTTGTAACTTGGGTTATAGATATTCGTAGATTTAATTCAGTGCATGGCTTGAATCAATTGTAAGAAGAATACTTAACTTTGTAGAGGATCATGGTAGCCGTAGTAGAATGAGAACTAAATTACATTTACTGGTATGTACTAAAATTATAGAAAGCTTTCAAAGCTTCCCAATTATTTAGTAACTTTACGGAAATTGCGGTACGTTTTCAGATTGTAAAGGTCAAATTAGAAGGGCTTATTTTTGTCATAAAAAATAATTCCCCTGTAGGCAACTCAAGTATAAAAGCTACCATTTAAACTCAATCATAGAGTTTTACCAAAAATGTATGGAAACAGGTGCTTTAGTGTTAGTTATTTTTTTTTTGCCAAAACGCTTTACCTATTAGGTTGGTATGAGGCTGACCACCCATACTGTAAAAATGGTTCACTTTGCCAATGTCACCCACGCTTCATTCGAGATTAGGTTTTTATATTGTAGGTCCACATGCGGCACGTGTTAGCGCGAACTTATGCATGTCTGCTTGTGAGAATGTGTTTAATATGAATCTTAAATGATATATTTCTTTGCAGCTTAGAAGTAGGTCTTACATTTTTTAAGTGCTGTATCCCGAATATAATACATTTTAATAATCTTCTTTCTATCGCGTTAAATAAAAAATGTATGGAATATGCAGAGGCACTCCTAGTGAGTGATCTAGTTATCATAATATATTTTCATGTGATCAAGGGGAGTTAACGCGATGCTTTTTACTTGGGATGTTAATATTGAAGCGGTTGACCGTGCGCAATTGCGCGCTCTTCCGACTGTTGCCAGTAATTAAAATCCACTCGCCCGCGTTGCCAACGCTGTCAATTGTGTATTTATATAGTTGTTAACGGTTCCGGTTCACCGGGAATTGCTTATGGTTCTCAATTTTCTGAAGCACACTCGTTTTAATGACGCCGTGTTACGAAAGAGTAAACAAATTCAACCTACAACCAAAGGGCCTCTTCAAATACAAAGAATTCTGTCCGGATTGTCTATGGATTATTATCGGACAAACTGTGTGAAAGCTTTCATACATCATCATACACTACTGACTTCCGACCCGGCGCCGCGCCGCGTAGAAAAAAACCGGACAGAAAGGTGGAAGAATGCGTTTATTGAGAAATGACTGAAATATTAGAGAAACCTCTGTGGAAAAATTACATTGTAGTGTTTTTGTTTATAAACTAATATGCTGGTATGAAGCTAACCTCCAATGCTATAAAATTCGGTTAATTTTTGCCAATGTTTCCCCTGTTGCAGGAAAAAGCGGCAAGAGTTGTGAGATTTATGTTCATTTGACTAGGTTTTTCTGGGTGTAAGCGCGAACTTTTACATGTGTATGTGTTTGTGGACATATTATAGATGTTAGTTCATCTTTATAACGAACATTATAGATTAAAAGAATCTCCGCAAGTTTACTAATTTGTCATTTTTTCTTCCATTTCTTAGGTATCTACAAAATAAAAGGCTCACTTGAATATCTCGTAGTTTACATAGAATACTTATTTCATTAGTTCATTTGACTTATGTTTAAAGTTCTTAGCTTCCAAAGGATAGGAGAACAACATTCTCGACCTCCATAGCAGCTGGAGTGCTGGGAATTTTCTGTAATCAACTCGTTCTCACGAGTTATGTGTTACGTAATACTCAGTGCATTTTATTGTCCCGCCATCTCGAGGCGTGTTTTCCTCTCACATATCCGACGGGCTTTATGGTCCTGCCCTCCTGCGAACTTTTCAGCTGCTCGCCATTCTGACAATGTGTTACATCACATTACTTGGTTTTGCCTTTATACGATTAAATGAAAAAAATAAACGAATTCGGCGAATATCCTTTTTTGTTATTTTCAATGAAGGATCACTTCGTCAGCGACAATTTTTCAGTTATGATATTTTTCTAAGTGTGTGTTGGATTACACTCGAATAAGTCCCGCGCATGAAGTGACCTAGACAAAATTGTGACGCATACGGCCGGGTTGCTATGGAAAAAATGAATGAATATTTTGTTTTCGTTTGCTAAATACTGAAGTCCCATGCAAGTGTGAAGATTGTCCTTAAAAAAAATACAAATTACAATTGGTGCCTTCTTTAATCTATAATCTAAGTTGCAAGGATATATTCATTTAAAGTTCTCAAATGCATGCCCACAAACAAACACGTGTAGTTCGCGCTTACAAATGCTGAATGTGTACTTACAAATAAAATCCAAACCTCTAATGAACATAAGCTCTGCAACTTTTGCCGACCTTCCCTGACACAGGGGTGACATTGGCAAAGTGAACCATTTTTTACAGTATGGGTGGTCAGCCTCATACCAACCTATAAGTCAAGGAATAATTCCATTTTTGTTAAAAGTTCTTGTACTTCGTTTCTTTTTTTCATAAATATTCGAAGTTTTTCCTATCATCCCTGGTACCTTCAATAGTTTTTTTTTAAGTAATACGTATTTTAGTGCCTTTCAATACATAAAAAATGTAACTAACTAGAGCAGAGAATATTGTGTTATTCCACTGGTATAAAAAGCTAAAATTGTAAAAATATTGACGTCCGTTCATGTTAAGAAGTTTCTGGGTTAATTGAACATACTTTTTTCTTAGAATTTCATGCATTGTATTGGAAGTTGAAATAAACTACACAGTGAACACACCCTTATTTATTAGTAGTGTAACTATGAAATTACATAATCACATAGACTGGTAGCGCTACAGAAAGCAGTAGCCTGAATTCCTGGAACATGCTCCATTATAGAGTTTGCCGTTCTGGCGTAGCACGATGTGCAGCGTAGACCGTAGACGTATAGGGGGACCGACAACCACTGACAGAGCTACGGGCGCCCAGTGTGCCAAACCAATCGATACGCTACGACCCGAGTATCTGTCCAATAGGAAGAACTCACTGAGCGGGAAAAATAATGGCTGAGGAAAATAACAAATAATAGATATTTGATTTGCAAAAAAATAATATATTTTGGATGTCGGTCGGTTATAAAAATAAGGTCTATTTTGTATATCAATGATTAAATGATATTTTATATCACTGTATCCAAATGCAGCATCTATGTTACTTCGGATGAACAGAAAGTATTTGGTTTATTTTCTGTTAGCCCTGATAAAGTGAATGTCTATTGTTTCAATAGATTTCTTTAAGTGTGTGAGGAAAGCCTTTTTACCGTTTGATACATATTGTTAGAGACTCTGTCACTTCATTGTTCTTCCATTATACAAACAGTGTACGCACGCAATCAGTTAACCTATCGTTAACGTTTCACGCCATGTTATCTGTCCCTC
The DNA here is from genome assembly GCA_951799405.1 of Agapetus fuscipes. Classification (NCBI taxonomy): domain Eukaryota; kingdom Metazoa; phylum Arthropoda; class Insecta; order Trichoptera; family Glossosomatidae; genus Agapetus; species Agapetus fuscipes. The sequence goes on along the minus strand of CATOGX010000071.1, from coordinate 3,828 downwards.
TCGCACATTCATCCCTTTTCGTCGCGTAGAATGTTTAAAAGCATAGTTTTTAAAAAAAATACCCCTATATATTTTAAAGTCATCAAAAACTCACCCTTAGATTCGATAAATAGTAGGTATTTCCTGTTTAATTTAAATAATTCAGTACCATCGTACTTATCGACTAAACAAGAATAATTTATGAAAAAGCTAATCGTCTCATACTATTTCAGCGTGTGAAAAAAATGTGTCAATTTTTTCAGGTCTTGCAGCAATCAAAAATTAAATCCTTAAAAAGCAGCTTTAAATTTTATTTTATTACTATATTTAAAACTACGTAAAACTGTTTGTTTATTTAAACTGTATTTGAATTGCCATGTACCAAATTTGGGGAATTTTTTATTTGACTTTTACAGCGCTTACGATTTACTGTTTCATATTCCCGTGCCAAGGTTTTATGGTCCTTGGGAAAATTAAAAACCGTAAACTTTTGTAAGACAGAACAATAAGACTGAATTCTCAACTTCTATCCAGGCGTTGTTTTTTTTTTTTTTTTTAATTTTGTATCCTTTATTATCTGTTCCTTGACTTATAGGTTGTTATGCGGCTGACCACCCATAATATAAAATTGGTTCACTTTGCCAATGTCACCCCTGTTTCAGGGAAGGACGGCAAGAGTTGCAAGGCTTATGTTCATTTGAGATTGGGTTTTTATATTGTAGGTCCACATGCGGCATGTGTTAGCGCGAAATTATACATATCTGCTTGTGGGAATGCATTTAGTATAAATCTTAAATGATATATATCTTTGCAGCTTAGATTAGATTAGATTAGATTATTATCCTCTTGATAACAATAGTGATATCATTTTATCAGTTTTTTATAACGTTCTTATTTTTTAACCTTTTTATTTTTCTTTACCTTTGACCGTTTTATGTATTTTTTCCAGACTGACCTTTTTCAAGACTTTAAAATGTCTGGTATTAGATTATTTTGATATCAACACTCTCTCATCTCTAACCCCTTATTCATAAAAGGGCTTAAATTTTTTAACCGGTTCTAAAGCCAGTTTGTCTTAACAAAAATGAAGGTGTTTTTTGGGTTCAAAAAATCTTCAAAAGGTTCCTTTTAAAACTTCGCAACAAAAAAAGGTACTTTTTTAGTGACATGAGAATGAATATAAAAAGCTTTTTACATCTTGCCACAATTTGACGTTCTTCATTGTTTTATGAATTTTACGTTTCTAACACGGGTTCCATAATATATTTTTCTAAAAGAAGAAGTTTTCACCGCGAGACTTTTTCATAAATAATTTAAAAGCTTCTGTTTTTTCCCTGATTACTGCGGTCCCCCCTTAACCTCGGTCCCTCGCATTACATTAATTTTATTTTTTACCGCCCTACTGGGTCCCACACAGCAGGGTCAAACTTAACGGGTGGCCCCACACTGGAAATGACCCTAAAGAAAAATGCGAAAAAATCCCTGAAGGGCCAGTTCCCAAATATAAAACTCAACGGTTGTACTCAATCTAAGCGTTAACCAAAAAAATATTCAAACAGGAAAACGCTCAGTTGAAGTGCTGTTTTCGTTTACATACATTTTTTTGTTGAGCTGAGATATAAAGTAATATACTTGGGGTATTCCCCACACAATATGAACGACCGTATCCTCCACCTTTACTATTATTAGGATATAAACCTCTATGTAGTATTCACTTAAGTACTGTTTTCCTGTGGCTACGAGCAAGTAAAATAAATGGCTTGCTTTTTGTACATTATTTCCTGTACATTTGAAAGGATTTATTGTCGTTTTGTGTTTTTGATTTACTCTTAGTTACCTTATATACTAGGTTTTAATAGAACATCATATGATCCACTCCACATGTGTGCTTTCCACAATGCATTGAACCCTTTCTTTCTTGACTTTTAGTAAGTCGCTTCTTGTGTTAAAAAATGGTTTAAAAATAAAATTTCATTCTTAAATCAATCAAAGCAAAGAGTAATAATTTTGAAACTTTTATTGTAACCGGTAAAAGTAATTGTGTCGTTCTTCTTTATAAAATTCTTAAAAATTGAAGTATCGTCATTTCTGAGCTTTTTGCCGCTAGTACATTTTCACTCTATCGTGTAAATAGAAAAAAAAAATGAATGAGAACTTAATCACTGACTAGGTATGCTGTTTTCTCTTCCGTACATTTTTCTATTTACGCCAATGAGTGTAATTCACTCCATGTTTTATACTAGACGTACTTTTCACGAAAAATTCTCGTTTTGTAGTTTCCCAACTTCAGTCTTTTTCGCTACTGTCAGGACATTTCAAGAATTTCTGACTGATATCATTTCAAGAGATTTGAAAACTTTTTTCTCGCCATCCATCTTATTTTTGCTTTTGTCAGTTTTAACTGTCCCTGCCGTCATAGATAACGCTTTGTTTCATTTAAATTTAGTAGCCGCTAACGTAAATTTATGTTTTCTGAAAAGTTAAGGCGACGATAAGGACGTTGCGTTGTGTCGGATAGAAAAATATAAATGTTGCCGACAACAATATTTTGCGAATAATTCGTGTTTTATTGAGGTTATTTATCTAACCCCAATACATTATAAAAAGAGTGTTTTGAAAGCTTGGAAAACAGTCAAAGAAATCACAATTTTTCTCATACAATGTGTGCAGGTGTATGCCTGTAATTTAAAATGAACTTTTAAATACATTTGCCCCCTCTTCCTGTGATTTTTTTACTACCTGGTCTAATATCTTAATTAATGTGAAGTATATTTTGATTAGATAACGGTATGTACGGTAAAAATAATTTACTCAAGGGGAATATCTTGTAAGACTCTGAATGACAGGATAAGTAAGATCAGTAAGAAAGTGGAAAGATTGCAAATGGTTAGTATCTGCAGAGTGAGAAAAATAGAAGAGAGTGATGAATTAAGTCTGACAGAACAAAGTGGAGACACATCTGTGCAGGTACTGGCCACCCCTAGCAGAATGGCGGCTGAATACAGTTTTAGTATTTGATCGCTCATTTGCTACTCAAGTTTGTTATAATAACACGATCTGATAGTCGTCGGTTTTCCGACTTCAAAAGATTGATTTTTAAATTCTAGGTCTTCTCATACTCGTAGTCTTATATCTAATCTAATCTAATCTAAGTTGCAAAGATATGTAACATTGAGGATTCACATTATATGCATTTTTTACAAGCAAACACGTATAAGTTCGCGCTTGCAAATGCCTCATGTGAACCTACATCATAAAAACCAAATCTAAAATGGACATACACCCTGCAACTCTTGCCGTCCTTCCCTTTGACATTGGCAAAGTGAACAATTTTCTACATCATGGGTCGTCAACCGCATACAAAACTATAAGTCAAGGAGCTTTTTCTTCATTTAATCCATTTTCATGCTACAGCATTAGCATGGTTATTATGGCAAAATAAATTTAATCCGATAAAAAGGTATGATAAATTGTTGTAATTCCAGTTTAACAACGAAAAATATGACCTGTATAGGATTGATAATTAAACCATTATTTTCCTGCGACATTGTATCAAAATATTTCACGACCGAATATCACGCCATCCGTTTCCTTCAATACACCGATAAATCACCTTATTTACCGCTTCACGTCACATTTCTGTATCACATTTTTCCTGGCCGCATAAACAACGTACAAATCTCTTATGCTTCCTCATTATTGTTCACGGTGAATAATGTTTTGTTCCCTATTCTCCTGTAACCAAAGTATAAAACTTCGCGTTTAAGGCGTGTTATACAGCTAAATCTGTCATTTTTGTTTCTTACACTTTATGGTCTTAGCAAAATAGTTACAGTGATGAAAAAAATC
>CATOGX010000070.1:0-60000 GCA_951799405.1 Agapetus fuscipes | reverse complement strand
GTACCGAAAAACAGAGATGCATGAACTGTGCAAAGGAGCACCGTCTCTCGGAATGCCCCGACAAGGACAACAAGGACAAAGAGACGTGTCACAACTGCTGCAAGGCGAACACTAGGACCAGCGCAAAGACCTCAGTTGGACACCGAGCAAACAGCCGTCTGTGTCCATACTTATTAAAGTTAGAAGAACGTACCAGGGAGAGTATCAACTATGGATGACACAAGCAGTGAGCCCGATCCAGTTAAGATTTGCCAGGTCAACCTGCAGAGATCTTCACTGGCCTTGGACATGGCCAACTTGAGGACCTTTGACGTGCTGTTGCTGCAGGAGCCGTATACGGGTTCGACCGGTACCGTCCGGGGCATGACTGGAACTTTGTACCAGTCACCCTCATCGAGCCGTGAAAAACCCTGTAAAGCTGCCATACTCTTGAGATCTCACAACCTTAGAGGGGTCATGATCTCGGAGTATACTGACGAAAACGCCGTGTTCGTGTCAGTCCATGTTGGGGAGCACTGCGTGATCCTGGGCTCTGTCTATATAGAACCACGAGCGGATTTGAGTCCGATTCTCGCCAGGCTTGCGAGGATGCCTGCCGAGTTCCAAGATTGCCAATTCATAATAGGCGGTGATTTCAACGCAAAAAGCACATGGTGGGGCAGCACCAGAACTGACCCCAGAGGTGCTGCGGTCATCGACCTGTGTGCTGAACTCGGCTGGACCGTCCTCAACGAGGGATCTACACCTACGTTTGACACCATCAGAGGTAACCGCAGGTTCGTATCATGGATTGATGTTACACTCTGCAGTGGTGGAATTTCAGAAGCAATCATGATGTGGCGGGTCGATACTTCTGCCAGTTGCTTTTCGGATCACAATCTGATCTCCTTTGAATTAACTACAACCTCTAATCGGACTGTGACAAGAAAGCAGACAAGATTTTATGCCACTGCTAAGGCAAATTGGGGCAAGTTTACCAGCATCCTACGAGAGTCAACGGGAGAGACCATGGATTTTGAGGGTTGTACTCTACCCGAAGACGTTGAACATGCGTGCAACGACTTCAATGCGGCTTTGAATACGGCTTGCAAGGGAGCCATTCCTCCTGTCAAGGGCTTTAAGGGTCGAACATGCCCTTGGTGGTCGGACGACTTACTGTCTTTAAAGGGTAGAGTTGTCGCCGCCAAGAGGAAGCTGCAGAATTCTGGGGCGGTCCGGCGTCTTGTGACTCTTCCAGCGTACCTACAAGTGAAAGAAGAATTTCGAAATGCCGTATCTGCTGCTAAAACGGCCAGCTGGAAAGAATTCTGCTGTATACAGAACCGTGAAACGGTCTGGTCCATGTTAGCCAGGATAACTGGTAAGCGCAGCTTACCGGTCCCCAGCACTATCAAAATAGATGGCAGAGGACAAGGCAATGAGGCTGCAACCGCTGCGGCCCTGTTGGAACATTTCTTTCCTGACGACGATCCTACTTCTGATTTAGCAGTACACGCACACATCAGGGAGTCTAGTCTTCTAATACCGGATACTGATGACGACGCCAGCTTCACAGCTGGTGAAATCCAGCGCGCTGTATTGAGCATCAGCCCTAAAAAGGCCCCCGGTCTGGATGGCTTTACATCGGACATCTGCCAGCACGCTGTGGAGACGTGTCTGGATACTGTCGTCAAAATTATGAATGGATGCCTCATGACTGGATGTTTCCCGACTACTTGGAAAGAATCAAACGTTATCCTGATTCCTAAACATGGGAAGCCTCAGGATGACGTCGGATCCCTGAGACCCATTGGTTTGCTGCCTGTTTTGGGTCGAGTCCTCGAAAAGGTGATAGTTGGAAGGCTCTCGTGGCTCTTCTACACCAAACACCTTTTAAGCGAAAACCAATATGGATTCACAAGACAGAAGTCCGCTGAAGATGCACTCAACAGAATCACATCGATCCTTCATCAAACTCTCAAAAGGAAGATGATCGCTCTGGTGGTCTCGCTCGACATTAAGGGAGCATTTGACCACGCATGGTGGCCTTTCCTTCTGGTCGAACTGGGGAAAAAACGCTGCCCGAAAAATTTATACTCCCTAGTCAAATCTTACCTATCAGGGAGAAGAGTCAAATTAATTTTTGGCAACACGACTGTTAGCAAAACGACATCTCTGGGCTGCGTGCAGGGATCTGCGTGCGGCCCGTTCTTTTGGAACGTCATCGTCGACGATCTGCTGCAGCAAACATTCGACGATGAAACGCATGTTCAGGCTTATGCTGACGACATCGTTCTGATCGCTTCGGGGAGAACGATGTCTGAAACCAAGAAGCGAGCCGACAACGCTCTCAAGACAATCTACGACTGGAGCATGCGTTGCAAGCTGAAGTTCTCGCCATCTAAGACCTTAGCAATGTGTGTCACGAGGAAATACATAGATCGCAATCCCGATCTATTCCTCGGACCACATAGGATCAAGATCGTCGACAACTTCAAATTGTTGGGAGTCATCATTGATAACAATTTAAAGTTCACCAAACACGTAGAATATGTCTGTCAAAGAATGGCGAAGACGTTTGGTGCAATCGCCCGAACCGCTAAACCTACCTGGGGATTATCATCAGACGTACTCAAGACCCTATACATGGGGGCAGTGGAACCAATGGCGCTATATTGTTCCAGCATATGGGCTAATGCATGCGCTTCAAAAGCCGTGCGAAAAAAGCTAAATCAAGCTCAAAGGCCCATATGCATCCGTCTATGCCGCGGGTATCGCACAATGTCTCTGAATTCCGCTATGGCCATTTCGGGAGTCCCCCCTCTGCATCTCCGGGTCTTGGAGACATCCGAGCTCTACCGTATAAAACAGGGAGCCCCCCTGTTCTCACTCCCTTCGGACAGGACCTGCATGAGGACAGTAGACTGGAGGTCTTTACCACACCCGGCGCGTCTCCAGGGTGAAGAGCTTGACCTACAGGCTGTAAGGACTCACGTCCAGTACTGTATCTTCACGGATGGCAGTCGCCTGGAGGGCAGAGTAGGCGCTGCATTTGCTGTGTTCAGGGAAGGAGTCGAGGTTGACAGCAGAAAGCTTAAACTCGACGATCACTGTTCTGTGTTTCAGGCCGAGCTTTTCGCAATGCAGGCGGCCGCTGAATGGGCCCTTAAAAAAGGAATCACCGGTTCAACGATCCGTGTGGAATCCGATTCCCTCTCCGGTCTGAATGCGATCAAGGATTGCGAAAGCCTCAACCCAATTGTGAGGGAAATTTTCTCCAGATGTGACCGTTTAAGAGCGAAGGGTTGTCGGATATCATTTCGATGGGTCAAGGGCCACTCTTGTGACCCTGGGAACGACCGGGCGGACGAACTGGCAAGAGCAGCTGGGTCTTTAAAGTTGAAACCTGTCTACGATAGTTACCCAATCAGCCATGCTAGAGGAGAACTAAAGGCAAAAACCTTGTCGGACTGGAACGATGCATATCTAAGGGATACTGCAGGAAGCACTACAAGGATGTTCTTCCAAAACATACAAGAAGCAATGTTACTAGCCAGAAAGTACTCACCGACTTACGAAACGACCCAGTTCCTGTCTGGGCATGGTTTCTTCCGCAGTTACCTGTATAGATTCAAAATTCTAACTATAAACACCTGTCCATGTAACAACCAAAGTGAACAAACTGTCCTTCATTTGCTTTTTGAATGTCCCTTCCTTGAAAAAACCAAATTCAATCTGGAAAATAAATGTAACATCAACGTTCAAAATCTCAGTGAAATCAGAAAATTAATATTGGATTCTTCATACACAAAAACAATTTTTGACTATTTTGGAACTATTTATAAAATAATGAGAAAAATAAACGAGGAAAATGTTAAGGAGACACAAACACTTGCACTAACACAGACACGAACTGACTAATAAAACAGATATCACATATAGGTAATGAGATGCCGGAGGTTAATTTAACCAAACCGGAAGGCCAATGAGCCGCCCATCCCGACTGAGTTTACCGTGATTCCTCAGTCGTAATGGCGAATGCCGGGATGGTTCCAATAAAGTCGTGCACGGACGCTTTCCATCCCATCCCTACACTTACAAAGAAAAAACGAAACATAGAAAGATCCACAAGGGAAATGACAAACCGTGTCTAATCCCTCAGAATTTTTAAACCTTGTCCGTGATAAGCAAGGTGATCCTCTCGCAACTCCCACACCAAAAAAAAAAACCTAACCTAACCTAACCTAACCTAACCTAACCTAACCTAACCTAACCTAACCTAACCTAACCTAACCTAACCTAACCTAACCTAACCTAACCTAACCTAACCTAACCTAACCTAACCTAACCTAACCTAACCTAACCAGTTGCAATTTATCCGTCTTACGGAACGCACGTATTTCCTAGGTGCTCCTCTTAATAAAATCAGTGCTCTGGATTTACCGTGTTATTTGTTACAAATCTGGTGTCCACCGAAAGGTGTTCGTCACGTGCATTTTTCTGTGTAAAAATATTCTTACCATTGTATGTAGTTTGTGTTAAAACGTAAAGAACATTATCGTAGTTTTGTTTGTATGCGGCGGCCATTTTGAGACCTCGTGTTTCGACTCGGCTGCCTGCCGTTGGGTGTTTGACTTGTTGCCCTCAAGTGTGTGGATTATTGAAAACATTGCCTAACTTGTGATTATAAAACTAACTAGTGTTTTTGTTAATAACTCATTTGTTTTTTCCTGAACGTGTGACATTGACGGCCATATTGTGGCCACGTGCTTCGTTATGCGGCGGCCATTTTGAGACCTCATGTTTCGACTCGGCTGCCTGCCGTTGGGTGTCTGACTTGTTGCCCTCAAGTGTGTGGATTGTTGAAAACATTGCCTAACCTGTGATTTATAAAACTAAGTAGTGCTTTTGTTAATAACTCATTTGTTTTTTCCTGAACGTGTGACATTGACGGCCATATTGTGGCCACGTGCTTCGCTACGGGGTTCGCGGCGATCACGCGGATGAGGAAGGGCTCGGCCCGGATATACTCTTGTGTGTTATAGACAATAAAACTGTACCATCGATAGTAATCGATAAATATTGCGTTATCGATAACGCAAAAAATTTGATATTCGTCTTCTTTTTCTTTTTGATTTGATATTTTTTCTTCTTCTTCTTTCTAAATCGAGCGCCGTTTCGTCTCAACTTGTCCTGCAGTGCGCCGTTTCGCGGATTAACATTTCCTTTGGAAAATTTTCCGAGGTTTTTCCTCAAGAGTGAAGAACTCTAACTTCTCGGAAAACCTCGGAAAAATCCCGGAAAATCCCGGAAAATCGTTGGAATTTTCCTGCAGTGTTGTTGTGAAAAACCGAGCGTCGTTTCGTGTAGGCTTCGTACTTCAGTGTGCCGTCTGTTTTCTTGATTAACTAAGCATCCCCTCCGAAAAATTTTCCGAGGATTTTTCCTCAAAAGTCAAGAAACCTAACTTCTCGGAAAACCTCGGAAAAATCCCGGAAAATCCCGGAAAATCGTTGGAATTTTCCTGCAGTGTTGTGAAAAGCCGAGCGTCGTTTCGTGTAGTCTTTGTACTTCAGTGTGCCGTTTGTTTTCTTGATTAACTAAACATTCCCTCCGGAAAATTTTCCGCGGTTTTTCCTCAAAAGTCAAGAAACCTAACTTCCCGGAAAACCTCGGAAAAATCACGGAAAAACCCGGAAAAGCGTCCAGAGTTTTCCCTTTTTGGGGCCGGGTTTGACGTCTTACCCGCGTCGAGGTCTCTTACTTGGCCCAGGTTTGCCGTGTGACCGGCGTTGAGGTCTCTCAAGTCTCTGCGGATGAATCCTTGATTCATCAAGATGCAGCGCACACCGCCATCACAGGGACAAAGGTCTCGGGCCTCAAGGTCACTCTCCCCGGCATTCTCGCCAAGTACGGATACTCCACCCCCCTCCACTTCTGCGCGGATCAGTCTCTTGTGCCAGCAGATTTTGAAGAAGGCAAAGTCCCCTGACATCGTGGATTGGGCAACCCAGATCGAGAGGCTGGCAAATCAATTACCATGTGTCGAAAGGCCAAGGATAATAAAGTCTCCTGCTCCCAGCAACGACCTTTGTGAAATTAAGAATCAAATAGCCAACCTGGCCGCAAGGGTGGAGGAGCTTGCTAAGCCAGTTGCTGGGTATTCCGCTGCCGTCAAATCTAACCTGCCGACAGGTGTCCTGCGAGGTGACACCAGGGAGGATCTTGCGCCAGGGCTACCGACGAAACCAGAAAGAACATACGCCCTGATAGTTTCCAGCTCTCGGGAGGACGATACCTCCGACTCTATCAGGAAAAAGATTGTCTCAGCTGTTAAGCCGAAAGATTTAAAAATTGGAATTAAGGGAGTCTCTGCCATCTCTGGAAACCGAATTGTCATTACTCTCCCTAATGCTGAGCATGCTGCTAAGCTTAGGGATGCCGTCGAAGCAAAGACGGATCTGAAGGCCGAGGCTGGCAGGCGCAGACAGCCGCTGGTAATTTTCAAGGGTGTCAACAAGGAAACACTCAACGCGGAATTTCTGGAATGCCTCACATTCCAGAATGACACAATCGGGGACATCATCGGGGACGCAAACACCGAGGAACAGTTTAAAATCATTCGTGTAACCAAAAACCGTAATGAAAAACTGAAAAATATCATCGTATCGGTAAAACCAGCTCTCCGAGCGGCATTGCTCCGGTTGGGCAGACTTAATGTAGGATTTCTCCGAGTGCATGTCGAAGACTGCTCCCCAATTGTACAATGCTACAAGTGCCTTGGTTTCGGTCATTTTGCTTCAAAATGTACCGAAAAACAGAGATGCATGAACTGTGCAAAGGAACACCGTCTCTCGGAATGCCCCGACAAGGACAACAAGGACAAAGAGACGTGTCACAACTGCTGCAAGGCGAACACTAGGACCAGCGCAAAGACCTCAGTTGGACACCGAGCAAACAGCCGTCTGTGTCCGTACCTATTAAAGTTAGAAGAGCGTACCAGGGAGAGTATCAACTATGGATGACACAAGCAGTGAGCCCGATCCAGTTAAGATTTGCCAGGTCAACCTGCAGAGATCTTCACTGGCCTTGGACATGGCCAACTTGAGGACCTTTGACGTGCTGTTGCTGCAGGAGCCGTATACGGGTTCGACCGGTACCGTCAGGGGGATGCACGGAACTCTCTACCAGGCGAGCTCACTGAACGCCGACAACCCGTGCAAAGCTGCAGTGCTCTTAAGATCTGACGACCTCAGGGGAGTCATGATCTCGGAGTACACAAATGCAAACTCGGTGTTTGTGTCGGCGCACGTCGGGGGGCTCCGTGTCATCCTGGGGTCCGTTTATGTGGAGCCGCGCGCGGACTTGGATCCGATCCTTGCCAGCTTGGCTAGGTTGGCTGAAGAATTCAAGGATCACCAATTCATCATTGGAGGAGACTTTAATGCCAAAAGCACATGGTGGGGCAGTCCCAGAACGGACCCCAGGGGTGCTGCGGTCACGGATTTGTGTGCCGAACTCAACTGGAGTGTCCTCAACGAGGGATCTACACCAACATTCGACACAATTAGAGGCAACCGTAGGCTAGTGTCCTGGATAGACGTCTCGCTTTGTAGTATTGGAATTGTTGATTTTATAACTATGTGGCGAGTTGACACTTCAACTGATAGTTTCTCCGACCATCAGGCTATCACTTTCGAATTAACTCCAGCCAATGTGCGTTCACACACAAGCAAAGCAACAAGAATCTACGCCACTTCCAGGGCAAACTGGGAAAAGTTCTCGCGGATCATGCGGGAGACGGCTCAGTGTGCTGACGAAATGCTGAGTTCCGTATCACATCGAGACGTCGAACGACGGTGCAATGACTTCAGCATGGTCATTAAGGCGGCTTGTGAAGGTGCCATTCCTCACATCAAGACTTTTGCTGGTCGTGCGTGTCCTTGGTGGAGCGACGATTTGCAGCTCTTGAAGAGGAAGGTCACTGTCGCCAAAAGAAGATTTAGGAACTCTGGTGTCGTCCGGCGACTGCTGACACTGCCCGCTTACCTTCAGGCCAGAGAAGAATTTAGAAGTGCTGTGTCTGCTGCGAAGACGGCCAGCTGGAAGGAGTTTTGCCGCATACAGAGCCGCGAGACGGTCTGGTCAATGCTGACCAGAATAACTGCCAAGCGAAGCTTACCGGTCCCCAGCACTGTCAAAATTAATGGCAGGGGTTTCGGCAGTGAGGCAGCTACCGCGGCGGCACTGCTAAATCATTTTTTTCCGGACGACGATCCTGCGTCTGACTCGCCTCTGCACTCGCGGATCAGAGAGTCCAGCCTTTTGATGCCAGACACCAACGATGACGTCATTTTTACCGCGGGCGAGGTCCTGCGTGCTTTGCAGGGCATCAGTCCCAAAAAGGCTCCCGGTCTGGATGGCTTCACTTCAGACATCTGCCAGCGCACTGTTGGGTCCCACCTAGACTACGTGTTAAATATGATGAATGCATGCCTCAAGACCGGTTGCTTCCCGACTTCTTGGAAAGAATCTAATGTTGTATTAATCCCCAAACATGGGAAGCCCTCGGACGATATCGGATCACTGCGTCCTATAGGGCTTCTACCAGTCATGGGTCGCGTACTTGAAAAGATGATAGTCGGAAGATTGACATGGGCTTTTAGCGCTGATCGCCGCCTCATGAGCGACAACCAATACGGCTTTACCCGACAGAGATCCGCCGAAGACGCTCTCAATGTGATAACATCGGTCCTGAAAGACGCTCGCGGCAGGAAGATGATCGCCTTGGTAGTCTCGCTGGATATCAAAGGGGCGTTCGACCACGCATGGTGGCCGTTCCTCCTGGAACAGTTGAAGAAGAAACGCTGCCCGAGGAATTTGTATTTGCTGATCCAGTCCTACCTCTCAGATAGAAGAGTCCGACTCGTCTTCGGTAACACTGTCGTGCGCAAGACGACGTCCCTGGGATGCGTGCAAGGATCCGCGTGTGGGCCCTTCTTTTGGAACCTGATCGTCGACGACTTGCTCCAAGAGAGCTTCGGCGACGAGATACACGTCCAGGCCTACGCAGACGACATAACTATGATCGCGGTTGGACGAACTATGGTCGAAGCCGAGACGCGGGCGAACAACGCCCTGAGTACAATTCGCGAATGGAGCATAAGATGCAAGCTGCAATTCTCGGCTCCGAAGAGTCTAGCGATGTGCGTCACCCGAAAACGGGTGAACCGCGAACCGGAACTCCGCCTTGGTCTGTCAAGCCTCAAAATTGTTGACAGTTTCAAGCTCCTGGGGGTTGTTGTGGACAAAAACTTGAACTGGTCGCAGCACGTGGATCACGTGTGCCAGAAGATAACCAAAATCTTTGGAGCAATCAGCCGAGCTGCAAAACCGACATGGGGACTCTCCTCGGAAGTGCTCAGGACCCTCTACAGGGGAGCCTTGGAGCCGATTGCCCTATACTGCTCCAGTGTGTGGGGAGAAGCGTGCGCGCGGAAAGTTATCAGGAAAAAACTAAACCAAGCTTTGAGACCGATACTCATCCGAATCTGCCGCGGATACCGTACCATGTCCCTAAACTCTGCAATGGCAATATCTGGGATCCCTCCTCTACACCTGCGAATCCTGGAAATGTCCGCACTGCGTGGGGTGCAACACGGGAATCCGTTGTCTACTTTACCTGCGGACAGAACCTGTATGAAAATCGTGGACTGGAGAGAGTTGCCGCACCCAGCATCTCTGCGTGGAGAGCAGATAGAAGAGCAAGCCGAGAGAACCAACGTGAACTACAACATATACACAGACGGCAGCCGCCTGGAAGGCAGAGTGGGTGCAGGATTCGTGACATACAAGGAGGGAACAGTTGTACACTCGAAAAAAATAAAGCTCGCGGATTACTGCTCCGTTTTCCAGGCTGAGCTGGTGGCCATACGAGCGGCGGTGGAATGGGTTGTGCACAAGAGGATGAACCACGAGACGATTAGAATCGAGTCGGACTCACTCTCCGGCCTGACCGCAATAGCCGACAGCACGAGCCTCAACCCGATCGTTCGAGAGATCTTCTCGCTGTGCGACCGAGCCAGAGATGGCGGCAACCAAATCGTATTCCGGTGGGTCAAAGGCCACTCCGACGACCCTGGAAACGATCGAGCGGATGAACTCGCAAGAGCAGCTGGGTCTTTAAAGTTGAAACCTGCCTACGATAGTTACCCAATCAGCCATGCTAGAGGAGAACTAAAGGCAAAAACCTTGTCGGACTGGAACGACGCATATCTACGGGATACTGCAGGAAGCACCACAAGGATGTTCTTCCAAAACATACAAGAAGCAATGTTATTAGCCAGAGTGTATTCACCGACTTACGAAACGACCCAGTTCCTGTCTGGGCATGGTTTCTTCCGCAGTTACCTGTATAGATTTAAAATTCTAACTATAAACACCTGTCCATGTAACAACCAAAGTGAACAAACTGTCCTTCATTTGCTTTTTGATTGTCCCTTCCTTGAAAAAACCAAATTCAATCTGGAAAATAGATATAACATCAACGTTCAAAATCTCAGTGAAATCAGAAAATTAATATTGGATTCTTCATACACAAAAACAATTTTTGACTATTTTGGAACTATTTATAAAATAATGAGAAAAATAAACGAGGAAAATGTAAAGGAGACACAAACACTTGCACTAACACAGACACGAACAGACTAATACAAACAGACATCACATATAGGTAATGAGATGCCGGAGGTTAATTTAACCAAACCGGAAGGCCAATGAGCCGCCCATCCCGACTGAGTTTAACGTGATTCCTCAGTCGTAATGGCGAATGCCGGGATGGTTCCAATAAAGTCGTGCACGGACGCTTTCCATCCCATCCCTACACTAACAAGGAAAAGACGAAACATAGAAAAACCCACAAGGGAAATGACAAACCGTGTCTAATCTCTCAGAATTTTAAACCTTGTCCGTGATAAGCAAGGTGATCCTCTCGCAACTCCCACACCAAAAAAAAACCTAACCTAACCTAACCTAACCTAACCTAACCTAACCTAACCTAACCTAACCTAACCTAACCTAACCTAACCTAACCTAACCTAACCTAACCTAACCTAACCTAACCTAACCTAACCTAACCTAACCTAACCTAACCTAACCTAACCTAACCTAACCTAACCTAACCTAACCTAACCTAACCTAACCTAACCTAACCTAACCTAACCTAACCTAACCTAACCTAACCTAACCTAACCTAACCTAACCTAACCTAACCTAACCTAACCTAACCTAACCTAACCTAACCTAACCTAACCTAACCTAACCTAACCTAACCTAACCTAACCTAACCTAACCTAACCTAACCAGTTGCAATTTATCCGTCTTACGGAACGCACGTATTTCCTAGGTGCTCCTCTTAATAAAATCAGTGCTCTGGATTTACCGTGTTATTTGTTACAAATCTGGTGTCCACCGAAAGGTGTTCGTCACGTGCATTTTTCTGTGTAAAAATATTCTTACCATTGTATGTAGTTTGTGTTAAAACGTAAAGAACATTATCGTAGTTTTGTTTGTATGCGGCGGCCATTTTGAGACCTCGTGTTTCGACTCGGCTGCCTGCCGTTGGGTGTTTGACTTGTTGCCCTCAAGTGTGTGGATTATTGAAAACATTGCCTAACTTGTGATTATAAAACTAACTAGTGTTTTTGTTAATAACTCATTTGTTTTTTCCTGAACGTGTGACATTGACGGCCATATTGTGGCCACGTGCTTCGTTATGCGGCGGCCATTTTGAGACCTCATGTTTCGACTCGGCTGCCTGCCGTTGGGTGTCTGACTTGTTGCCCTCAAGTGTGTGGATTGTTGAAAACATTGCCTAACCTGTGATTTATAAAACTAAGTAGTGCTTTTGTTAATAACTCATTTGTTTTTTCCTGAACGTGTGACATTGACGGCCATATTGTGGCCACGTGCTTCGCTACGGGGTTCGCGGCGATCACGCGGATGAGGAAGGGCTCGGCCCGGATATACTCTTGTGTGTTATAGACAATAAAACTGTACCATCGATAGTAATCGATAAATATTGCGTTATCGATAACGCAAAAAATTTGATATTCGTCTTCTTTTTCTTTTTGATTTGATATTTTTTCTTCTTCTTCTTTCTAAATCGAGCGCCGTTTCGTCTCAACTTGTCCTGCAGTGCGCCGTTTCGCGGATTAACATTTCCTTTGGAAAATTTTCCGAGGTTTTTCCTCAAGAGTGAAGAACTCTAACTTCTCGGAAAACCTCGGAAAAATCCCGGAAAATCCCGGAAAATCGTTGGAATTTTCCTGCAGTGTTGTTGTGAAAAACCGAGCGTCGTTTCGTGTAGGCTTCGTACTTCAGTGTGCCGTCTGTTTTCTTGATTAACTAAGCATCCCCTCCGAAAAATTTTCCGAGGATTTTTCCTCAAAAGTCAAGAAACCTAACTTCTCGGAAAACCTCGGAAAAATCCCGGAAAATCCCGGAAAATCGTTGGAATTTTCCTGCAGTGTTGTGAAAAGCCGAGCGTCGTTTCGTGTAGTCTTTGTACTTCAGTGTGCCGTTTGTTTTCTTGATTAACTAAACATTCCCTCCGGAAAATTTTCCGCGGTTTTTCCTCAAAAGTCAAGAAACCTAACTTCCCGGAAAACCTCGGAAAAATCACGGAAAAACCCGGAAAAGCGTCCAGAGTTTTCCCTTTGTGGGGCCGGGTTTGACGTCTTACCCGCGTCGAGGTCTCTTACTTGGCCCAGGTTTGCCGTGTGACCGGCGTTGAGGTCTCTCAAGTCTCTGCGGATGAATCCTTGATTCATCAAGATGCAGCGCACACCGCCATCACAGGGACAAAGGTCTCGGGCCTCAAGGTCACTCTCCCCGGCATTCTCGCCAAGTACGGATACTCCACCCCCCTCCACTTCTGCGCGGATCAGTCTCTTGTGCCAGCAGATTTTGAAGAAGGCAAAGTCCCCTGACATCGTGGATTGGGCAACCCAGATCGAGAGGCTGGCAAATCAATTACCATGTGTCGAAAGGCCAAGGATAATAAAGTCTCCTGCTCCCAGCAACGACCTTTGTGAAATTAAGAATCAAATAGCCAACCTGGCCGCAAGGGTGGAGGAGCTTGCTAAGCCAGTTGCTGGGTATTCCGCTGCCGTCAAATCTAACCTGCCGACAGGTGTCCTGCGAGGTGACACCAGGGAGGATCTTGCGCCAGGGCTACCGACGAAACCAGAAAGAACATACGCCCTGATAGTTTCCAGCTCTCGGGAGGACGATACCTCCGACTCTATCAGGAAAAAGATTGTCTCAGCTGTTAAGCCGAAAGATTTAAAAATTGGAATTAAGGGAGTCTCTGCCATCTCTGGAAACCGAATTGTCATTACTCTCCCTAATGCTGAGCATGCTGCTAAGCTTAGGGATGCCGTCGAAGCAAAGACGGATCTGAAGGCCGAGGCTGGCAGGCGCAGACAGCCGCTGGTAATTTTCAAGGGTGTCAACAAGGAAACACTCAACGCGGAATTTCTGGAATGCCTCACATTCCAGAATGACACAATCGGGGACATCATCGGGGACGCAAACACCGAGGAACAGTTTAAAATCATTCGTGTAACCAAAAACCGTAATGAAAAACTGAAAAATATCATCGTATCGGTAAAACCAGCTCTCCGAGCGGCATTGCTCCGGTTGGGCAGACTTAATGTAGGATTTCTCCGAGTGCATGTCGAAGACTGCTCCCCAATTGTACAATGCTACAAGTGCCTTGGTTTCGGTCATTTTGCTTCAAAATGTACCGAAAAACAGAGATGCATGAACTGTGCAAAGGAACACCGTCTCTCGGAATGCCCCGACAAGGACAACAAGGACAAAGAGACGTGTCACAACTGCTGCAAGGCGAACACTAGGACCAGCGCAAAGACCTCAGTTGGACACCGAGCAAACAGCCGTCTGTGTCCGTACCTATTAAAGTTAGAAGAGCGTACCAGGGAGAGTATCAACTATGGATGACACAAGCAGTGAGCCCGATCCAGTTAAGATTTGCCAGGTCAACCTGCAGAGATCTTCACTGGCCTTGGACATGGCCAACTTGAGGACCTTTGACGTGCTGTTGCTGCAGGAGCCGTATACGGGTTCGACCGGTACCGTCAGGGGGATGCACGGAACTCTCTACCAGGCGAGCTCACTGAACGCCGACAACCCGTGCAAAGCTGCAGTGCTCTTAAGATCTGACGACCTCAGGGGAGTCATGATCTCGGAGTACACAAATGCAAACTCGGTGTTTGTGTCGGCGCACGTCGGGGGGCTCCGTGTCATCCTGGGGTCCGTTTATGTGGAGCCGCGCGCGGACTTGGATCCGATCCTTGCCAGCTTGGCTAGGTTGGCTGAAGAATTCAAGGATCACCAATTCATCATTGGAGGAGACTTTAATGCCAAAAGCACATGGTGGGGCAGTCCCAGAACGGACCCCAGGGGTGCTGCGGTCACGGATTTGTGTGCCGAACTCAACTGGAGTGTCCTCAACGAGGGATCTACACCAACATTCGACACAATTAGAGGCAACCGTAGGCTAGTGTCCTGGATAGACGTCTCGCTTTGTAGTATTGGAATTGTTGATTTTATAACTATGTGGCGAGTTGACACTTCAACTGATAGTTTCTCCGACCATCAGGCTATCACTTTCGAATTAACTCCAGCCAATGTGCGTTCACACACAAGCAAAGCAACAAGAATCTACGCCACTTCCAGGGCAAACTGGGAAAAGTTCTCGCGGATCATGCGGGAGACGGCTCAGTGTGCTGACGAAATGCTGAGTTCCGTATCACATCGAGACGTCGAACGACGGTGCAATGACTTCAGCATGGTCATTAAGGCGGCTTGTGAAGGTGCCATTCCTCACATCAAGACTTTTGCTGGTCGTGCGTGTCCTTGGTGGAGCGACGATTTGCAGCTCTTGAAGAGGAAGGTCACTGTCGCCAAAAGAAGATTTAGGAACTCTGGTGTCGTCCGGCGACTGCTGACACTGCCCGCTTACCTTCAGGCCAGAGAAGAATTTAGAAGTGCTGTGTCTGCTGCGAAGACGGCCAGCTGGAAGGAGTTTTGCCGCATACAGAGCCGCGAGACGGTCTGGTCAATGCTGACCAGAATAACTGCCAAGCGAAGCTTACCGGTCCCCAGCACTGTCAAAATTAATGGCAGGGGTTTCGGCAGTGAGGCAGCTACCGCGGCGGCACTGCTAAATCATTTTTTTCCGGACGACGATCCTGCGTCTGACTCGCCTCTGCACTCGCGGATCAGAGAGTCCAGCCTTTTGATGCCAGACACCAACGATGACGTCATTTTTACCGCGGGCGAGGTCCTGCGTGCTTTGCAGGGCATCAGTCCCAAAAAGGCTCCCGGTCTGGATGGCTTCACTTCAGACATCTGCCAGCGCACTGTTGGGTCCCACCTAGACTACGTGTTAAATATGATGAATGCATGCCTCAAGACCGGTTGCTTCCCGACTTCTTGGAAAGAATCTAATGTTGTATTAATCCCCAAACATGGGAAGCCCTCGGACGATATCGGATCACTGCGTCCTATAGGGCTTCTACCAGTCATGGGTCGCGTACTTGAAAAGATGATAGTCGGAAGATTGACATGGGCTTTTAGCGCTGATCGCCGCCTCATGAGCGACAACCAATACGGCTTTACCCGACAGAGATCCGCCGAAGACGCTCTCAATGTGATAACATCGGTCCTGAAAGACGCTCGCGGCAGGAAGATGATCGCCTTGGTAGTCTCGCTGGATATCAAAGGGGCGTTCGACCACGCATGGTGGCCGTTCCTCCTGGAACAGTTGAAGAAGAAACGCTGCCCGAGGAATTTGTATTTGCTGATCCAGTCCTACCTCTCAGATAGAAGAGTCCGACTCGTCTTCGGTAACACTGTCGTGCGCAAGACGACGTCCCTGGGATGCGTGCAAGGATCCGCGTGTGGGCCCTTCTTTTGGAACCTGATCGTCGACGACTTGCTCCAAGAGAGCTTCGGCGACGAGATACACGTCCAGGCCTACGCAGACGACATAACTATGATCGCGGTTGGACGAACTATGGTCGAAGCCGAGACGCGGGCGAACAACGCCCTGAGTACAATTCGCGAATGGAGCATAAGATGCAAGCTGCAATTCTCGGCTCCGAAGAGTCTAGCGATGTGCGTCACCCGAAAACGGGTGAACCGCGAACCGGAACTCCGCCTTGGTCTGTCAAGCCTCAAAATTGTTGACAGTTTCAAGCTCCTGGGGGTTGTTGTGGACAAAAACTTGAACTGGTCGCAGCACGTGGATCACGTGTGCCAGAAGATAACCAAAATCTTTGGAGCAATCAGCCGAGCTGCAAAACCGACATGGGGACTCTCCTCGGAAGTGCTCAGGACCCTCTACAGGGGAGCCTTGGAGCCGATTGCCCTATACTGCTCCAGTGTGTGGGGAGAAGCGTGCGCGCGGAAAGTTATCAGGAAAAAACTAAACCAAGCTTTGAGACCGATACTCATCCGAATCTGCCGCGGATACCGTACCATGTCCCTAAACTCTGCAATGGCAATATCTGGGATCCCTCCTCTACACCTGCGAATCCTGGAAATGTCCGCACTGCGTGGGGTGCAACATGGGAATCCGTTGTCTACTTTACCTGCGGACAGAACCTGTATGAAAATCGTGGACTGGAGAGAGTTGCCGCACCCAGCATCTCTGCGTGGAGAGCAGATAGAAGAGCAAGCCGAGAGAACCAACGTGAACTACAACATATACACAGACGGCAGCCGCCTGGAAGGCAGAGTGGGTGCAGGATTCGTGACATACAAGGAGGGAACAGTTGTACACTCGAAAAAAATAAAGCTCGCGGATTACTGCTCCGTTTTCCAGGCTGAGCTGGTGGCCATACGAGCGGCGGTGGAATGGGTTGTGCACAAGAGGATGAACCACGAGACGATTAGAATCGAGTCGGACTCACTCTCCGGCCTGACCGCAATAGCCGACAGCACGAGCCTCAACCCGATCGTTCGAGAGATCTTCTCGCTGTGCGACCGAGCCAGAGATGGCGGCAACCAAATCGTATTCCGGTGGGTCAAAGGCCACTCCGACGACCCTGGAAACGATCGAGCGGATGAACTCGCAAGAGCAGCTGGGTCTTTAAAGTTGAAACCTGCCTACGATAGTTACCCAATCAGCCATGCTAGAGGAGAACTAAAGGCAAAAACCTTGTCGGACTGGAACGACGCATATCTACGGGATACTGCAGGAAGCACCACAAGGATGTTCTTCCAAAACATACAAGAAGCAATGTTATTAGCCAGAGTGTATTCACCGACTTACGAAACGACCCAGTTCCTGTCCGGGCATGGTTTCTTCCGCAGTTACCTGTATAGATTTAAAGTTTTAACTATAAACACCTGTCCATGTAACAACCAAAGTGAACAAACTGTCCTTCATTTGCTTTTTGAATGTCCCTTCCTTGAAAAAACCAAATTCAATCTGGAAAATAAATATAACATCAACGTTCAAAATCTCAGTGAAATCAGAAAATTAATATTGGATTCTTCATATACAAAAACAATTTTTGACTATTTTGGAACTATTTATAAAATAATGAGAAAAATAAACGAGGAAAATGTAAAGGAGACACAAACACTTGCACTAACACAGACACGAACAGACTAATACAAACAGACATCACATATAGGTAATGAGATGCCGGAGGTTAATTTAACCAAACCGGAAGGCCAATGAGCCGCCCATCCCGACTGAGTTTACCGTGATTCCTCAGTCGTAATGGCGAATGCCGGGATGGTTCCAATAAAGTCGTGCACGGACGCTTTCCATCCCATCCCTACACTAACAAGGAAAAGACGAAACATAGAAAAACCCACAAGGGAAATGACAAACCGTGTCTAATCTCTCAGAATTTTTAAACCTTGTCCGTGATAAGCAAGGTGATCCTCTCGCAACTCCCACACCAAAAAAAAACCTAACCTAACCTAACCTAACCTAACCTAACCTAACCTAACCTAACCTAACCTAACCTAACCTAACCTAACCTAACCTAACCTAACCTAACCTAACCTAACCTAACCTAACCTAACCTAACCTAACCTAACCTAACCTAACCTAACCTAACCTTTTTTTTTTTTTTTTTTGTTTCGCGTTGGAAGAAGGAAAATCTTTTATAAGACGCCAAGTGACAGCCGGTCACTAGATTGGCAGTGTGGGACTCTCCCTGCTGCGGGCCTACCCACTAAAAACCTCTCCCGTGCAAGCATCTACCACACTCCGGACCTACCAATGAAGTATTACGCTGGGAGTGTGGTAATGGTTTATACGCTGATGGCGTCTACTCTACTCGCTGTGGCAACGCTCATTGCGTTACCAACTACACCGCGCTATGTGACGCCTTTCAGTCGGCTTCTACGGCGGCCGCAGGCCGTCTTCTCCTCTCGCGCTCGGCGTCCTCCTTCTGTCCCATTACGCTCGAGGCGAAGTCCTCCCACGCCCGCCAGTTATCAGCCGACTGGAGCATTGTCGTCACCACCGCATCCACCTCCAGGTGACTGACCCCGAGAGCAGCCACAAGTGACGCCCTCTCAGTCGCCCAGGCCGGACACGCTAGCATCGTATGCTCGGCGTCGTCTTCTGTTGCATCGCAGTGCCAGCAGGCTGCGGCTGCTTCTTTGCCTATCCTTTGCAGGAAGTTTCCGAAGCAGCCGTGTCCACTCAGCAGCTGGGTGAGCCGGTAGCTCAGACCACCATGCTTCCTTTGGCACCAGGTCCTCAGGTCGCTGATAAGTCTGCGCGTCCAGCGTCCACCAACTGCCGTGTCCCAGCGTTGCTGCCACTGCGAGTATATCGCGTCTCGAGAGGGGTCTTCTAGACCGTCTCTCTTCCGCTCTCTTCTCTCCTGACGTTCTCGCGCCAGGAGGTGAATTGGAGGTGAAGAAGATAGCACCAGCGCTGCGTCCTCGGAGATCGTGCGATACCCAGAGATAACCCTGAGTGCACTCCTCCTCTGCACACTTGCCATCCTCTTCCTGTAGTGCTCAACCTCGAGCGACTTCGCCCAGATGGGTGCCCCATACAAAAGCGTCGAGTGCACCACCTCGTGCAAAAGTCTCCTTCTGCTCGATTTGGGCCCGCCGACGTTCGGCATGATTCTACCCAGCTGTTGCGCCACCACGCTTGCCTTCGCCGCCGCTAGCTCGATGTGTTCTCTGAAACAGAGTCGACGATCAAGTTGGACACCGAGGTACCGCAGGGATTTAACCAGCGGCACCTCAAAGCCCCCCAGCGTCAGTTTTGGCAGCGCGGGTCGTCGCTTTCGGCTGAACAATACTGCCTCCGTCTTGTGGACTGCAAGTTCCAAGCCGGAACGGTCCAGCCACCGCTTCACCCTGCGGAGGGCCTCATTCCCCGCGACAGTGATCTCACCGCAAGTCTTGCCGGTGATCATCACAGCGATGTCGTCCGCGAAAGCAACGACGCTAGCACCCGCCGGTAGCTCGGTTCGCAGCAAACCATCGTACATGACGTTCCACAGGGTCGGTCCCAAGACCGATCCCTGGGGAACACCAGACGTCAGCTGTCGCGTTTCCAAGCCCCCGTTGGCACCACATCGATACTCTAGCACACGGCCATCGAAGTAATCCTCCAGCATGGCCATGAGGTACTCCGGGACCCGGAAGCTTTCTCTCAGCTCTCTGAGGATTAAATCCCATCGAGCCGAGTTGAAAGCGTTCCGGATATCCAGAGTCACCAACATGACCTGCCGGTGTCTCTTCACCGACCCCTCCCACGCAGTCCGAACGGTGTCCACCACGCGTTCCACGGCGTCCAGGGTTGATCGTCCCGGCCTGAAGCCGTACTGGTGCTCGGAGAGTCCCCCGTCCTCGGATTCGAGGATCGGGAGAAGCCTTCCAACCATGAGTCTCTCCAGGAGCTTCCCATAGCCGTCGAGCATGCACAAAGGCCTAAAAGATGAGGGTCCATCGGCGACAGCCTTTTTTGAGACGAGGACTAGCCTCTGCCTCTTCCAGGCGCCGCCAAAATTACCCTCCTCCAAACAGGTATTGTACACATTCAGCAGCACATCAGGAAACTTCCTAGCCACTACCAGCACGACTTCATTCGGGACGTTGTCCGGTCCAGGTGCCTTCCCGGTTTTGATCCTGGCAGACGCTGCGTCAAGCTCAGCTTGGGAGAAGGGTTCGAAGTCCGCTCCCGGGGGAGCAGGGCCTCTTGCCGCCCTCCGGTCATGCGCAGGAAAGAGAGCATCTATGACGCTCGTAAGGTTCTGGGGGTCCATGAGAAACGGATCCTGATCTCTACCCCGTAGTTTCTGTCGCACAATCTTGTACGGCAGTCCCCAGGGGTCGTGATTCACCGTCTCACACAGTTCTTCCCAGCACCTTTCCTTGCTGCGCATGATGGCCAGCTTAAGCTCTCGGCGAGCGTCCCGGTACCGTTGAAGGGCACTGTCGTAGGTATCCCCCGATGTCCTTGCCCGCTGGGCGGCCCGGCGTCTGGCAAGACACGTCGCGCGAAGACTGGCTATGGTGTCTGACCACCAATAGGCCTGCCCCCTCGCGGGATGCTTCGTGCGCCGGACCATTGCCGCGTCGCAGGCGCGCGTGGTGATATCGCCAAGGCTCCTCACCTTGCTCGCCGCGCCATCAGCGTCCTCAACCGACGTCTTCAGGTTTTCCACCATGACCTCCAGTGTCTCTTGATCCAGAGATCGGAGGCTCCAGCCGCCTATGGTGAAGTTACCGGGTCGTCCTGATCGGGGTCCCCTCTCCAGCGAAAAAGACACGTACTGGTGATCGCTGTGCGTGTAGTCATTGAGTACACGCCAGCGCTTCACCTGCCCGATTATTTCCTCGCTGGCGAAGGTTACGTCGACAACTGAACCCGTGACTCCCCTGCGGAACGTGAACTCCGTGCCCACATTTGCAATGTGCAAATGCAGACTCGCAGCCACATCACCCAGGATGGAGCCCCGTCTGTTGGTTGTCGCCGAGCCCCACTCAGTCGACCAGGCATTAAAATCACCGGCCATGATTATCGGCAACGTGGACGTCCTGACGTCGGTTTCCAGGTCGTGGAGATCGTCGAGGAACCGCTGCAGAGAGACATTTGGGGAGAAGTAGCAGCTGTACATCCTACAGCCTGCTACCTCAATCCAGGTCCATCCCCTGCTGGCATTTCGATTGCGTCCTGAGACGACCGCCCCCTGCGCCGGAAGAAAAATAGCCGCCACTCCGTCGCCGTCACAGTACCAGCGACTGTTACAGTCACGGTACTGCTCCGACACCAGAACAACATCGACCTTCTTCTCCGACGCTACCTGCTGCATCAGGTCCTGGGCCACTTGGCAGTGACCCAGGTTGATTTGCAGGATATTTAGCGCGGTCATCTCCGGAGGCATCGCTTGACAGCAGCGCACTGCGCACTACCGCACCAATGTGCGGACGGCAGTTTTTGCTTTTTACAGGGTGCACAGCACAGCGGGCTTTTGCAACCCGCTGAGTTGTGCCCCTCCTCACCACATCGCCTGCACAGGCCTGCGCTCCCGGGCTCCCGCACGTCGCATTTAGCTGCGACGTGAGAGAACCCAAGACAGCGGAAGCACTGCTTGACCTCCACCTTCTGCCGGATTCGGCATCGGAGGAGGCCAATTGTCAGGCGACCGGTTTGAATCAGGTCATCTGCACTCCTCGTCCACGGCACCCTCGCCGTGCACGCAGCTGACCTGTCCTGTCTTGTTCTCAGTGGGAAAACCTCGATTTGTTCGAGGCTCTCCCCCAGGGCCCGAGACAGGGCTTCTTTGAGGTCCTTGACCTCTACACCCTCGTAGAGGTCCTTGACATAGATGGTCTTTTTAGGGACCCATCTTTTAACTTTCATAGAGGGTCCTGCCATCCTTTCGAGAAGTTTCTCCAGAGCAGGTCCCCTGGAGTCTCCCCTCGTCAGGCGTAGCTGCAGGGACCCATTGGCACCTTTCCTGATGCCCTGGATCCCTGGCAGACCCTCTCGTTCGGACTTGCTGGTTATTCCAACAAGTCCTTTTAATACCCCTGCAAATGTAGGCGGCTCGTCTGCCCTGCCGACTGGAGTGACGGTCAGCATTTCAAGTGGCTTCGACTGCCTTTTGACGGCAGTCGAAGTCACCGGGGCCTTTCTCATCTTTTTGTGGGTGACCACGGTCCATCCCGTAGCCACCTCGTCCACCCGTTCCTTTGGACCGGGAATATGTCTCTGCAGCAGCTCCTCCCGCTGCCTTCCTCGTTTTTGCGGCCGGAGTTGCGGCTGCTGCTGCTGGGGCTGAGATTGCCACCGCGGCTGCTGCCGTTGTTGCAGTTGCTGCCGTTGTTGCGGCTGCTGCCGTTGTTGCGGCTGCTGCCGTTGTTGCGGCTGCTGCCGTTGTTGCGGCTGCTGCCGTTGTTGCGGCTGCTGTTTTTGTTGCGGCTGCTGCCGTTGCTTGCGCTGCCACCCCAGCTCCGGGTCTTGTACGCTGAGGCACTTTGACGACAGTGGTGTCATCGCCGTGCCCTCAGTCTTGGTGCTTCGGTTGTCCGTTTGGCAATGGACGCTGACGGTTTTTCCGTCATTAAGGCAGTCCATTACCTCCATTGCTATTGTCAGAGCGGCCTGAATTCCTTGTTTTAATGGGACGTGGACATTTGTCCTACGCGAGATGAAATTATTCAGGCCCTCGAGAGTGTCCAGCAACACTCCCATCCTTATCTCAAAGAAACGATTTTTGCCCCCCCCAGAATCCGTGGGGCAGCCCGACGATTGCGCGTCGGGAGGGGATTCTCCGCCGCCAGTGGCAACGGTACCCCCCTGAGGTACATGTTTTGAAATCGTACTGTCCATTTATTATCCAAGTATTTAATATAATAATAAATAAATATAATACATAGATACATACATACAGATACGCGGTTCGCTTTAGTTAACTTTGCTCTGCCGGCGCCTACCTACTCTAACCCCACCCGGGGAGCGCGCCTATCTAAGTACCACCCACTAGATTGTCGGCAGACCAAAGCCCCGACACTTGTCCGATTATGAGGAAAAGCATCGAGAAGCCCCCAAGCCACGACAAGGCCCGAACCATGATGGGGGAACCTAACCTAACCTAACCTAACCTAACCTAACCTAACCTAACCTAACCTAACCTAACCTAACCTAACCTTTTTTTTTTTTTTTTTTTTTGTTTTGCGTTGGAAGAAGGAAAATCTTTTATAAGACGCCAAGTGACAGCCGGTCACTAGATTGGCAGTGTGGGACTCTCCCTGCTGCGGGCCTACCCACTAAAAACCTCTCCCGTGCAAGCATCTACCACACTCCGGACCTACCAATGAAGTATTACGCTGGGAGTGTGGCAATGGTTTATACGCTGATGGCGTCTACTCTACTCGCTGTGGCAACGCTCATTGCGTTACCAACTACACCGCGCTATGTGACGCCTTTCAGTCGGCTTCTACGGCGGCCGTAGGCCGTCTTCTCCTCTCGCGCTCGGCGTCCTCCTTCTGTCCCATTACGCTCGAGGCGAAGTCCTCCCACGCCCGCCAGTTATCAGCCGACTGGAGCATTGTCGTCACCACCGCATCCACCTCCAGGTGACTGACCCCGAGAGCAGCCACAAGTGACGCCCTCTCAGTCGCCCAGGCCGGACACGCTAGCATCGTATGCTCGGCGTCGTCTTCTGTTGCATCGCAGTGCCAGCAGGCTGCGGCTGCTTCTTTGCCTATCCTTTGCAGGAAGTTTCCGAAGCAGCCGTGTCCACTCAGCAGCTGGGTGAGCCGGTAGCTCAGACCACCATGCTTCCTTTGGCACCAGGTCCTCAGGTCGCTGATAAGTCTGCGCGTCCAGCGTCCACCAACTGCCGTGTCCCAGCGTTGCTGCCACTGCGAGTATATCGCGTCTCGAGAGGGGTCTTCTAGACCGTCTCTCTTCCGCTCTCTTCTCTCCTGACGTTCTCGCGCCAGGAGGTGAATTGGAGGTGAAGAAGATAGCACCAGCGCTGCGTCCTCGGAGATCGTGCGATACCCAGAGATGACCCTGAGTGCACTCCTCCTCTGCACACTTGCCATCTTCTTCCTGTAGTGCTCAACCTCGAGCGACTTCGCCCAGATGGGTGCCCCATACAAAAGCGTCGAGTGCACCACCTCGTGCAAAAGTCTCCTTCTGCTCGATTTGGGCCCGCCGACGTTCGGCATGATTCTACCCAGCTGTTGCGCCACCACGCTTGCCTTCGCCGCCGCTAGCTCGATGTGTTCTCTGAAACAGAGTCGACGATCAAGTTGGACACCGAGGTACCGCAGGGATTTAACCAGTGGCACCTCAAAACCCCCCAGCGTCAGTTTTGGCAGCGCGGGTCGTCGCTTTCGGCTGAACAATACTGCCTCCGTCTTGTGGACTGCAAGTTCCAAGCCGGAGCGGTCCAGCCACCGCTTCACCCTGCGGAGGGCCTCATTCCCCGCGACAGTGATCTCACCGCAAGTCTTGCCGGTGATCATCACAGCGATGTCGTCCGCAAAAGCAACGACGCTAGCACCCGCCGGTAGCTCGGTTCGCAGCAAACCATCGTACATGACGTTCCACAGGGTTGGTCCCAAGACCGATCCCTGGGGAACACCAGACGTCAGCTGTCGCGTTTCCAAGCCCCCGTTGGCACCACATCGATACTCTAGCACACGGCCATCGAAGTAATCCTCCAGCATGGCCATGAGGTACTCCGGGACCCGGAAGCTTTCTCTCAGCTCTCTGAGGATTAAATCCCATCGAGCCGAGTTGAAAGCGTTCCGGATATCCAGAGTCACCAACATGACCTGCCGGTGTCTCTTCACCGACCCCTCCCACGCAGTCCGAACGGTGTCCACCACGCGTTCCACGGCGTCCAGGGTTGATCGTCCCGGCCTGAAGCCGTACTGGTGCTCGGAGAGTCCCCCGTCCTCGGATTCGAGGATCGGGAGAAGCCTTCCAACCATGAGTCTCTCCAGGAGCTTCCCATAGCCGTCGAGCATGCACAAAGGCCTAAAAGATGAGGGTCCATCGGCGACAGCCTTTTTTGAGACGAGGACTAGCCTCTGCCTCTTCCAGGCGTCGCCAAAATTACCCTCCTCCAAACAGGTATTGTACACATTCAGCAGCACATCAGGAAACTTCCTAGCCACTACCAGCACGACTTCGTTCGGGACGTTGTCCGGTCCAGGTGCCTTCCCGGTTTTGATCCTGGCAGACGCTGCGTCAAGCTCAGCTTGGGAGAAGGGTTCGAAGTCCGCTCCCGGGGGAGCAGGGCCTCTTGCCGCCCTCCGGTCATGCGCAGGAAAGAGAGCATCTATGACGCTCGTAAGGTTCTGGGGGTCCATGAGAAACGGATCCTGATCTCTACCCCGTAGTTTCTGTCGCACAATCTTGTACGGCAGTCCCCAGGGGTCGTGATTCACCGTCTCACACAGTTCTTCCCAGCACCTTTCCTTGCTGCGCATGATGGCCAGCTTAAGCTCTCGGCGAGCGTCCCGGTACCGTTGAAGGGCACTGTCGTAGGTATCCCCCGATGTCCTTGCCCGCTGGGCGGCCCGGCGTCTGGCAAGACACGTCGCGCGAAGACTGGCTATGGTGTCTGACCACCAATAGGCCTGCCCCCTCGCGGGATGCTTCGTGCGCCGGACCATTGCCGCGTCGCAGGCGCGCGTGGTGAGATCGCCAAGTCTCCTCACCTTGCTCGCCGCGCCATCAGCGTCCTCAACCGACGTCTTCAGGTTTTCCACCATGACCTCCAGTGTCTCTTGATCCAGAGATCGGAGGCTCCAGCCGCCTATGGTGAAGTTACCGGGTCGTCCTGATCGGGGTCCCCTCTCCAGCGAAAAAGACACGTACTGGTGATCGCTGTGCGTGTAGTCATTGAGTACACGCCAGCGCTTCACCTGCCCGATTATTTCCTCGCTGGCGAAGGTTACGTCGACAACTGAACCCGTGACTCCCCTGCGGAACGTGAACTCCGTGCCCACATTTGCAATGTGCAAATGCAGGCTCGCAGCCACATCACCCAGGATGGAACCCCGTCTGTTGCTTGTCGCCGAGCCCCACTCAGTCGACCAGGCATTAAAATCACCGGCCATGATTATCGGCAACGTGGACGTCCTGACGTCGGTTTCCAGGTCGTGGAGATCGTCGAGGAACCGCTGCAGAGAGACATTTGGGGAGAAGTAGCAGCTGTACATCCTACAGCCTGCTACCTCAATCCAGGTCCATCCCCTGCTGGCATTTCGATTGCGTCCTGAGACGACCGCCCCCTGCGCCGGAAGAAAAATAGCCGCCACTCCGTCGCCGTCACAGTACCAGCGACTGTTACAGTCACGGTACTGCTCCGACACCAGAACAACATCGACCTTCTTCTCCGACGCTACCTGCTGCATCAGGTCCTGGGCCACTTGGCAGTGACCCAGGTTGATTTGCAGGATATTTAGCGCGGTCATCTCCGGAGGCATCGCTTGACAGCAGCGCACTGCGCACTACCGCACCAATGTGCGGACGGCAGTTTTTGCTTTTTACAGGGTGCACAGCACAGCGGGCTTTTGCAACCCGCTGAGTTGTGCCCCTCCTCACCACATCGCCTGCACAGGCCTGCGCTCCCGGGCTCCCGCACGTCGCATTTAGCTGCGACGTGAGAGAACCCAAGACAGCGGAAGCACTGCTTGACCTCCACCTTCTGCCGGATTCGGCATCGGAGGAGGCCAATTGTCAGGCGACCGGTTTGAATCAGGTCATCTGCACTCCTCGTCCACGGCACCCTCGCCGTGCACGCAGCTGACCTGTCCTGTCTTGTTCTCAGTGGGAAAACCTCGATTTGTTCGAGGCTCTCCCCCAGGGCCCGAGACAGGGCTTCTTTGAGGTCCTTGACCTCTACACCCTCGTAGAGGTCCTTGACATAGATGGTCTTTTTAGGGACCCATCTTTTAACTTTCATAGAGGGTCCTGCCATCCTTTCGAGAAGTTTCTCCAGAGCAGGTCCCCTGGAGTCTCCCCTCGTCAGGCGTAGCTGCAGGGACCCA
Organism: Agapetus fuscipes; assembly: GCA_951799405.1. Taxonomy (NCBI): domain Eukaryota; kingdom Metazoa; phylum Arthropoda; class Insecta; order Trichoptera; family Glossosomatidae; genus Agapetus; species Agapetus fuscipes. Next base: position 32,922 of record CATOGX010000070.1, on the reverse strand, counting down.
TTGGCACCTTTCCTGATGCCCTGGATCCCTGGCAGACCCTCTCGTTCGGACTTGCTGGTTATTCCAACAAGTCCTTTTAGTACCCCTGCAAATGTAGGCGGCTCGTCTGCCCTGCCGACTGGAGTGACGGTCAGCATTTCAAGTGGCTTCGACTGCCTTTTGACGGCAGTCGAAGTCACCGGGGCCTTTCTCATCTTTTTGTGGGTGACCACGGTCCATCCCGTAGCCACCTCGTCCACCCGTTCCTTTGGACCGGGAATATGTCTCTGCAGCAGCTCCTCCCGCTGCCTTCCTCGTTTTTGCGGCCGGAGTTGCGGCTGCTGCTGCTGGGGCTGAGATTGCCACCGCGGCTGCTGCCGTTGTTGCAGTTGCTGCCGTTGTTGCGGCTGCTGCCGTTGTTGCGGCTGCTGCCGTTGTTGCGGCTGCTGCCGTTGTTGCGGCTGCTGCCGTTGTTGCGGCTGCTGCCGTTGTTGCGGCTGCTGTTTTTGTTGCGGCTGCTGCCGTTGCTTGCGCTGCCACCCCAGCTCCGGGTCTTGTACGCTGAGGCACTTTGACGACAGTGGTGTCATCGCCGTGCCCTCAGTCTTGGTGCTTCGGTTGTCCGTTTGGCAATGGACGCTGACGGTTTTTCCGTCATTAAGGCAGTCCATTACCTCCATTGCTATTGTCAGAGCGGCCTGAATTCCTTGTTTTAATGGGACGTGGACATTTGTCCTACGCGAGATGAAATTATTCAGGCCCTCGAGAGTGTCCAGCAACACTCCCATCCTTATCTCAAAGAAACGATTTTTGCCCCCCCCAGAATCCGTGGGGCAGCCCGACGATTGCGCGTCGGGAGGGGATTCTCCGCCGCCAGTGGCAACGGTACCCCCCTGAGGTACATGTTTTGAAATCGTACTGTCCATTTATTATCAGTATTTAATATAATAATAAATAAATATAATACATAGATACATACATACAGATACGCGGTTCGCTTTAGTTAACTTTGCTCTGCCGGCGCCTACCTACTCTAACCCCACCCGGGGAGCGCGCCTATCTAAGTACCACCCACTAGATTGTCGGCAGACCAAAGCCCCGACACTTGTCCGATTATGAGGAAAAGCATCGAGAAGCCCCCAAGCCACGACAAGGCCCGAACCATGATGGGGGAACCTAACCTAACCTAACCTAACCTAACCTAACCTAACCTAACCTAACCTAACCTAACCTAACCTAACCTTTTTTTTTTTTTTTTTGTTTTGCGTAGGAAGAAGGAAAATCTTTTATAAGACGCCAAGTGACAGCCGGTCACTAGATTGGCAGTGTGGGAATCTCCCTGCTGCGGGCCTACCCACTAAAAACCTCTCCCGTGCAAGCATCTACCACACTCCGGACCTACCAATGAAGTATTACGCTGGGAGTGTGGCAATGGTTTATACGCTGATGGCGTCTACTCTACTCGCTGTGGTAACGCTCATTGCGTTACCAACTACACCGCGCTATGTGACGCCTTTCAGTCGGCTTCTACGGCGGCCGCAGGCCGTCTTCTCCTCTCGCGCTCGGCGTCCTCCTTCTGTCCCATTACGCTCGAGGCGAAGTCCTCCCACGCCCGCCAGTTATCAGCCGACTGGAGCATTGTCGTCACCACCGCATCCACCTCCAGGCGACTGACCCCGAGAGCAGCCACAAGTGACGCCCTCTCAGTCGCCCAGGCCGGACACGCTAGCATCGTATGCTCGGCGTCGTCTTCTGTTGCATCGCAGTGCCAGCAGGCTGCGGCTGCTTCTTTGCCTATCCTTTGCAGGAAGTTTCCGAAGCAGCCGTGTCCACTCAGCAGCTGGGTGAGCCGGTAGCTCAGACCACCATGCTTCCTTTGGCACCAGGTCCTCAGGTCGCTTATAAGTCTGCGCGTCCAGCGTCCACCAACTGCCGTGTCCCAGCGTTGCTGCCACTGCGAGTATATCGCGTCTCGAGAGGGGTCTTCTAGACCGTCTCTCTTCCGCTCTCTTCTCTCCTGACGTTCTCGCGCCAGGAGGTGAATTGGAGGTGAAGAAGATAGCACCAGCGCTGCGTCCTCGGAGATCGTGCGATACCCAGAGATAACCCTGAGTGCACTCCTCCTCTGCACACTTGCCATCTTCTTCCTGTAGTGCTCAACCTCGAGCGACTTCGCCCAGATGGGTGCCCCATACAAAAGCGTCGAGTGCACCACCTCGTGCAAAAGTCTCCTTCTGCTCGATTTGGGCCCGCCGACGTTCGGCATGATTCTACCCAGCTGTTGCGCCACCACGCTTGCCCTCGCCGCCGCTAGCTCGATGTGTTCTCTGAAACAGAGTCGACGATCAAGTTGGACACCGAGGTACCGCAGGGATTTAACCAGCGGCACCTCAAAGCCCCCCAGCGTCAGTTTTGGCAGCGCGGGTCGTCGCTTTCGGCTGAACAATACTGCCTCCGTCTTGTGGACTGCAAGTTCCAAGCCGGAACGGTCCAGCCACCGCTTCACCCTGCGGAGGGCCTCATTCCCCGCGACAGTGATCTCACCGCAAGTCTTGCCGGTGATCATCACAGCGATGTCGTCCGCGAAAGCAACGACGCTAGCACCCGCCGGTAGCTCGGTTCGCAGCAAACCATCGTACATGACGTTCCACAGGGTCGGTCCCAAGACCGATCCCTGGGGAACACCAGACGTCAGCTGTCGCGTTTCCAAGCCCCCGTTGGCACCACATCGATACTCTAGCACACGGCCATCGAAGTAATCCTCCAGCATGGCCATGAGGTACTCCGGGACCCGGAAGCTTTCTCTCAGCTCTCTGAGGATTAAATCCCATCGAGCCGAGTTGAAAGCGTTCCGGATATCCAGAGTCACCAACATGACCTGCCGGTGTCTCTTCACCGACCCCTCCCACGCAGTCCGAACGGTGTCCACCACGCGTTCCACGGCGTCCAGGGTTGATCGTCCCGGCCTGAAGCCGTACTGGTGCTCGGAGAGTCCCCCGTCCTCGGATTCGAGGATCGGGAGAAGCCTTCCAACCATGAGTCTCTCCAGGAGCTTCCCATAGCCGTCGAGCATGCACAAAGGCCTAAAAGATGAGGGTCCATCGGCGACAGCCTTTTTTGAGACGAGGACTAGCCTCTGCCTCTTCCAGGCGTCGCCAAAATTACCCTCCTCCAAACAGGTATTGTACACATTCAGCAGCACATCAGGAAACTTCCTAGCCACTACCAGCACGACTTCGTTCGGGACGTTGTCCGGTCCAGGTGCCTTCCCGGTTTTGATCCTGGCAGACGCTGCGTCAAGCTCAGCTTGGGAGAAGGGTTCGAAGTCCGCTCCCGGGGGAGCAGGGCCTCTTGCCGCCCTCCGGTCATGCGCAGGAAAGAGAGCATCTATGACGCTCGTAAGGTTCTGGGGGTCCATGAGAAACGGATCCTGATCTCTACCCCGTAGTTTCTGTCGCACAATCTTGTACGGCAGTCCCCAGGGGTCGTGATTCACCGTCTCACACAGTTCTTCCCAGCACCTTTCCTTGCTGCGCATGATGGCCAGCTTAAGCTCTCGGCGAGCGTCCCGGTACCGTTGAAGGGCACTGTCGTAGGTATCCCCCGATGTCCTTGCCCGCTGGGCGGCCCGGCGTCTGGCAAGACACGTCGCGCGAAGACTGGCTATGGTGTCTGACCACCAATAGGCCTGCCCCCTCGCGGGATGCTTCGTGCGCCGGACCATTGCCGCGTCGCAGGCGCGCGTGGTGAGATCGCCAAGGCTCCTCACCTTGCTCGCCGCGCCATCAGCGTCCTCAACCGACGTCTTCAGGTTTTCCACCATGACCTCCAGTGTCTCTTGATCCAGAGATCGGAGGCTCCAGCCGCCTATGGTGAAGTTACCGGGTCGTCCTGATCGGGGTCCCCTCTCCAGCGAAAAAGACACGTACTGGTGATCGCTGTGCGTGTAGTCATTGAGTACACGCCAGCGCTTCACCTGCCCGATTATTTCCTCGCTGGCGAAGGTTACGTCGACAACTGAACCCGTGACTCCCCTGCGGAACGTGAACTCCGTGCCCACATTTGCAATGTGCAAATGCAGGCTCGCAGCCACATCACCCAGGATGGAGCCCCGTCTGTTGGTTGTCGCCGAGCCCCACTCAGTCGACCAGGCATTAAAATCACCGGCCATGATTATCGGCAACGTGGACGTCCTGACGTCGGTTTCCAGGTCGTGGAGATCGTCGAGGAACCGCTGCAGAGAGACATTTGGGGAGAAGTAGCAGCTGTACATCCTACAGCCTGCTACCTCAATCCAGGTCCATCCCCTGCTGGCATTTCGATTGCGTCCTGAGACGACCGCCCCCTGCGCCGGAAGAAAAATAGCCGCCACTCCGTCGCCGTCACAGTACCAGCGACTGTTACAGTCACGGTACTGCTCCGACACCAGAACAACATCGACCTTCTTCTCCGACGCTACCTGCTGCATCAGGTCCTGGGCCACTTGGCAGTGACCCAGGTTGATTTGCAGGATATTTAGCGCGGTCATCTCCGGAGGCATCGCTTGACAGCAGCGCACTGCGCACTACCGCACCAATGTGCGGACGGCAGTTTTTGCTTTTTACAGGGTGCACAGCACAGCGGGCTTTTGCAACCCGCTGAGTTGTGCCCCTCCTCACCACATCGCCTGCACAGGCCTGCGCTCCCGGGCTCCCGCACGTCGCATTTAGCTGCGACGTGAGAGAACCCAAGACAGCGGAAGCACTGCTTGACCTCCACCTTCTGCCGGATTCGGCATCGGAGGAGGCCAATTGTCAGGCGACCGGTTTGAATCAGGTCATCTGCACTCCTCGTCCACGGCACCCTCGCCGTGCACGCAGCTGACCTGTCCTGTCTTGTTCTCAGTGGGAAAACCTCGATTTGTTCGAGGCTCTCCCCCAGGGCCCGAGACAGGGCTTCTTTGAGGTCCTTGACCTCTACACCCTCGTAGAGGTCCTTGACATAGATGGTCTTTTTAGGGACCCATCTTTTAACTTTCATAGAGGGTCCTGCCATCCTTTCGAGAAGTTTCTCCAGAGCAGGTCCCCTGGAGTCTCCCCTCGTCAGGCGTAGCTGCAGGGACCCATTGGCACCTTTCCTGATGCCCTGGATCCCTGGCAGACCCTCTCGTTCGGACTTGCTGGTTATTCCAACAAGTCCTTTTAGTACCCCTGCAAATGTAGGCGGCTCGTCTGCCCTGCCGACTGGAGTGACGGTCAGCATTTCAAGTGGCTTCGACTGCCTTTTGACGGCAGTCGAAGTCACCGGGGCCTTTCTCATCTTTTTGTGGGTGACCACGGTCCATCCCGTAGCCACCTCGTCCACCCGTTCCTTTGGACCGGGAATATGTCTCTGCAGCAGCTCCTCCCGCTGCCTTCCTCGTTTTTGCGGCCGGAGTTGCGGCTGCTGCTGCTGGGGCTGAGATTGCCACCGCGGCTGCTGCCGTTGTTGCAGTTGCTGCCGTTGTTGCGGCTGCTGCCGTTGTTGCGGCTGCTGCCGTTGTTGCGGCTGCTGCCGTTGTTGCGGCTGCTGTTTTTGTTGCGGCTGCTGCCGTTGCTTGCGCTGCCACCCCAGCTCCGGGTCTTGTACGCTGAGGCACTTTGACGACAGTGGTGTCATCGCCGTGCCCTCAGTCTTGGTGCTTCGGTTGTCCGTTTGGCAATGGACGCTGACGGTTTTTCCGTCATTAAGGCAGTCCATTACCTCCATTGCTATTGTCAGAGCGGCCTGAATTCCTTGTTTTAATGGGACGTGGACATTTGTCCTACGCGAGATGAAATTATTCAGGCCCTCGAGAGTGTCCAGCAACACTCCCATCCTTATCTCAAAGAAACGATTTTTGCCCCCCCCAGAATCCGTGGGGCAGCCCGACGATTGCGCGTCGGGAGGGGATTCTCCGCCGCCAGTGGCAACGGTACCCCCCTGAGGTACATGTTTTGAAATCGTACTGTCCATTTATTATCCAAGTATTTAATATAATAATAAATAAATATAATACATAGATACATACATACAGATACGCGGTTCGCTTTAGTTATCTTTGCTCTGCCGGCGCCTACCTACTCTAACCCCACCCGGGGAGCGCGCCTATCTAAGTACCACCCACTAGATTGTCGGCAGACCAAAGCCCCGACACTTGTCCGATTATGAGGAAAAGCATCGAGAAGCCCCCAAGCCACGACAAGGCCCGAACCATGATGGGGGAACCTAACCTTTTTTTTTTTTTTTTTTTTTTTTTTGTTTTGCGTTGGAAGAAGGAAAATCTTTTATAAGACGCCAAGTGACAGCCGGTCACTAGATTGGCAGTGTGGGACTCTCCCTGCTGCGGGCCTACCCACTAAAAACCTCTCCCGTGCAAGCATCTACCACACTCCGGACCTACCAATGAAGTATTACGCTGGGAGTGTGGCAATGGTTTATACGCTGATGGCGTCTACTCTACTCGCTGTGGCAACGCTCATTGCGTTACCAACTACACCGCGCTATGTGACGTCTTTCAGTCGGCTTCTACGGCAGCCGCAGGCCGTCTTCTCCTCTCGCGCTCGGCGTCCTCCTTCTGTCCCATTACGCTCGAGGCGAAGTCCTCCCACGCCCGCCAGTTATCAGCCGACTGGAGCATTGTCGTCACCACCGCATCCACCTCCAGGTGACTGACCCCGAGAGCAGCCACAAGTGACGCCCTCTCAGTCGCCCAGGCCGGACACGCTAGCATCGTATGCTCGGCGTCGTCTTCTGTTGCATCGCAGTGCCAGCAGGCTGCGGCTGCTTCTTTGCCTATCCTTTGCAGGAAGTTTCCGAAGCAGCCGTGTCCACTCAGCAGCTGGGTGAGCCGGTAGCTCAGACCACCATGCTTCCTTTGGCACCAGGTCCTCAGGTCGCTGATAAGTCTGCGCGTCCAGCGTCCACCAACTGCCGTGTCCCAGCGTTGCTGCCACTGCGAGTATATCGCGTCTCGAGAGGGGTCTTCTAGACCGTCTCTCTTCCGCTCTCTTCTCTCCTGACGTTCTCGCGCCAGGAGGTGAATTGGAGGTGAAGAAGATAGCACCAGCGCTGCGTCCTCGGAGATCGTGCGATACCCAGAGATGACCCTGAGTGCACTCCTCCTCTGCACACTTGCCATCTTCTTCCTGTAGTGCTCAACCTCGAGCGACTTCGCCCAGATGGGTGCCCCATACAAAAGCGTCGAGTGCACCACCTCGTGCAAAAGTCTCCTTCTGCTCGATTTGGGCCCGCCGACGTTCGGCATGATTCTACCCAGCTGTTGCGCCACCACGCTTGCCTTCGCCGCCGCTAGCTCGATGTGTTCTCTGAAACAGAGTCGACGATCAAGTTGGACACCGAGGTACCGCAGGGATTTAACCAGCGGCACCTCAAAGCCCCCCAGCGTCAGTTTTGGCAGCGCGGGTCGTCGCTTTCGGCTGAACAATACTGCCTCCGTCTTGTGGACTGCAAGTTCCAAGCCGGAACGGTCCAGCCACCGCTTCACCCTGCGGAGGGCCTCATTCCCCGCGACAGTGATCTCACCGCAAGTCTTGCCGGTGATCATCACAGCGATGTCGTCCGCAAAAGCAACGACGCTAGCACCCGCCGGTAGCTCGGTTCGCAGCAAACCATCGTACATGACGTTCCACAGGGTCGGTCCCAAGACCGATCCCTGGGGAACACCAGACGTCAGCTGTCGCGTTTCCAAGCCCCCGTTGGCACCACATCGATACTCCAGCACACGGCCATCGAAGTAATCCTCCAGCATGGCCATGAGGTACTCCGGGACCCGGAAGCTTTCTCTCAGCTCTCTGAGGATTAAATCCCATCGAGCCGAGTTGAAAGCGTTCCGGATATCCAGAGTCACCAACATGACCTGCCGGTGTCTCTTCACCGACCCCTCCCACGCAGTCCGAACGGTGTCCACCACGCGTTCCACGGCGTCCAGGGTTGATCGTCCCGGCCTGAAGCCGTACTGGTGCTCGGAGAGTCCCCCGTCCTCGGATTCGAGGATCGGGAGAAGCCTTCCAACCATGAGTCTCTCCAGGAGCTTCCCATAGCCGTCGAGCATGCACAAAGGCCTAAAAGATGAGGGTCCATCGGCGACAGCCTTTTTTGAGACGAGGACTAGCCTCTGCCTCTTCCAGGCGTCGCCAAAATTACCCTCCTCCAAACAGGTATTGTACACATTCAGCAGCACATCAGGAAACTTCCTAGCCACTACCAGTACGACTTCGTTCGGGACGTTGTCCGGTCCAGGTGCCTTCCCGGTTTTGATCCTGGCAGACGCTGCGTCAAGCTCAGCTTGGGAGAAGGGTTCGAAGTCCGCTCCCGGGGGAGCAGGGCCTCTTGCCGCCCTCCGGTCATGCGCAGGAAAGAGAGCATCTATGACGCTCGTAAGGTTCTGGGGGTCCATGAGAAACGGATCTTGATCTCTACCCCGTAGTTTCTGTCGCACAATCTTGTACGGCAGTCCCCAGGGGTCGTGATTCACCGTCTCACACAGTTCTTCCCAGCACCTTTCCTTGCTGCGCATGATGGCCAGCTTAAGCTCTCGGCGAGCGTCCCGGTACCGTTGAAGGGCACTGTCGTAGGTATCCCCCGATGTCCTTGCCCGCTGGGCGGCCCGGCGTCTGGCAAGACACGTCGCGCGAAGACTGGCTATGGTGTCTGACCACCAATAGGCCTGCCCCCTCGCGGGATGCTTCGTGCGCCGGACCATTGCCGCGTCGCAGGCGCGCGTGGTGAGATCGCCAAGGCTCCTCACCTTGCTCGCCGCGCCATCAGCGTCCTCAACCGACGTCTTCAGGTTTTCCACCATGACCTCCAGTGTCTCTTGATCCAGAGATCGGAGGCTCCAGCCGCCTATGGTGAAGTTACCGGGTCGTCCTGATCGGGGTCCCCTCTCCAGCGAAAAAGACACGTACTGGTGATCGCTGTGCGTGTAGTCATTGAGTACACGCCAGCGCTTCACCTGCCCGATTATTTCCTCGCTGGCGAAGGTTACGTCGACAACTGAACCCGTGACTCCCCTGCGGAACGTGAACTCCGTGCCCACATTTGCAATGTGCAAATGCAGGCTCGCAGCCACATCACCCAGGATGGAGCCCCGTCTGTTGGTTGTCGCCGAGCCCCACTCAGTCGACCAGGCATTAAAATCACCGGCCATGATTATCGGCAACGTGGACGTCCTGACGTCGGTTTCCAGGTCGTGGAGATCGTCGAGGAACCGCTGCAGAGAGACATTTGGGGAGAAGTAGCAGCTGTACATCCTACAGCCTGCTACCTCAATCCAGGTCCATCCCCTGCTGGCATTTCGATTGCGTCCTGAGACGACCGCCCCCTGCGCCGGAAGAAAAATAGCCGCCACTCCGTCGCCGTCACAGTACCAGCGACTGTTACAGTCACGGTACTGCTCCGACACCAGAACAACATCGACCTTCTTCTCCGACGCTACCTGCTGCATCAGGTCCTGGGCCACTTGACAGTGACCCAGGTTGATTTGCAGGATATTTAGCGCGGTCATCTCCGGAGGCATCGCTTGACAGCAGCGCACTGCGCACTACCGCACCAATGTGCGGACGGCAGTTTTTGCTTTTTACAGGGTGCACAGCACAGCGGGCTTTTGCAACCCGCTGAGTTGTGCCCCTCCTCACCACATCGCCTGCACAGGCCTGCGCTCCCGGGCTCCCGCACGTCGCATTTAGCTGCGACGTGAGAGAACCCAAGACAGCGGAAGCACTGCTTGACCTCCACCTTCTGCCGGATTCGGCATCGGAGGAGGCCAATTGTCAGGCGACCGGTTTGAATCAGGTCATCTGCACTCCTCGTCCACGGCACCCTCGCCGTGCACGCAGCTGACCTGTCCTGTCTTGTTCTCAGTGGGAAAACCTCGATTTGTTCGAGGCTCTCCCCCAGGGCCCGAGACAGGGCTTCTTTGAGGTCCTTGACCTCTACACCCTCGTAGAGGTCCTTGACATAGATGGTCTTTTTAGGGACCCATCTTTTAACTTTCATAGAGGGTCCTGCCATCCTTTCGAGAAGTTTCTCCAGAGCAGGTCCCCTGGAGTCTCCCCTCGTCAGGCGTAGCTGCAGGGACCCATTGGCACCTTTCCTGATGCCCTGGATCCCTGGCAGACCCTCTCGTTCGGACTTGCTGGTTATTCCAACAAGTCCTTTTAGTACCCCTGCAAATGTAGGCGGCTCGTCTGCCCTGCCGACTGGAGTGACGGTCAGCATTTCAAGTGGCTTCGACTGCCTTTTGACGGCAGTCGAAGTCACCGGGGCCTTTCTCATCTTTTTGTGGGTGACCACGGTCCATCCCGTAGCCACCTCGTCCACCCGTTCCTTTGGACCGGGAATATGTCTCTGCAGCAGCTCCTCCCGCTGCCTTCCTCGTTTTTGCGGCCGGAGTTGCGGCTGCTGCTGCTGGGGCTGAGATTGCCACCGCGGCTGCTGCCGTTGTTGCAGTTGCTGCCGTTGTTGCGGCTGCTGCCGTTGTTGCGGCTGCTGCCGTTGTTGCGGCTGCTGCCGTTGTTGCGGCTGCTGCCGTTGTTGCGGCTGCTGCCGTTGTTGCGGCTGCTGTTTTTGTTGCGGCTGCTGCCGTTGCTTGCGCTGCCACCCCAGCTCCGGGTCTTGTACGCTGAGGCACTTTGACGACAGTGGTGTCATCGCCGTGCCCTCAGTCTTGGTGCTTCGGTTGTCCGTTTGGCAATGGACGCTGACGGTTTTTCCGTCATTAAGGCAGTCCATTACCTCCATTGCTATTGTCAGAGCGGCCTGAATTCCTTGTTTTAATGGGACGTGGACATTTGTCCTACGCGAGATGAAATTATTCAGGCCCTCGAGAGTGTCCAGCAACACTCCCATCCTTATCTCAAAGAAACGATTTTTGCCCCCCCCAGAATCCGTGGGGCAGCCCGACGATTGCGCGTCGGGAGGGGATTCTCCGCCGCCAGTGGCAACGGTACCCCCCTGAGGTACATGTTTTGAAATCGTACTGTCCATTTATTATCAGTATTTAATATAATAATAAATAAATATAATACATAGATACATACATACAGATACGCGGTTCGCTTTAGTTAACTTTGCTCTGCCGGCGCCTACCTACTCTAACCCCACCCGGGGAGCGCGCCTATCTAAGTACCACCCACTAGATTGTCGGCAGACCAAAGCCCCGACACTTGTCCGATTATGAGGAAAAGCATCGAGAAGCCCCCAAGCCACGACAAGGCCCGAACCATGATGGGGGGGGGGAACCTAACCTAACCTAACCTAACCTAACCTAACCTAACCTAACCTAACCTAACCTAACCTAACCTAACCTAACCTAACCGGTTGCAATTTATCCGTCTTACGGAACGCACGTATTTCCTAGGTGCTCCTCTTAATAAAATCAGTGCTCTGGATTTACCGTGTTATTTGTTACAAATCTGGTGTCCACCGAAAGGTGTTCGTCACGTGCATTTTTCTGTGTAAAAATATTCTTACCATTGTATGTAGTTTGTGTTAAAACGTAAAGAACATTATCGTAGTTTTGTTTGTATGCGGCGGCCATTTTGAGACCTCGTGTTTCGACTCGGCTGCCTGCCGTTGGGTGTTTGACTTGTTGCCCTCAAGTGTGTGGATTATTGAAAACATTGCCTAACTTGTGATTATAAAACTAACTAGTGTTTTTGTTAATAACTCATTTGTTTTTTCCTGAACGTGTGACATTGACGGCCATATTGTGGCCGTCAATGTCACAGAAAAACTAAAAAAAAAAAAAAAAGTATGTAGTTTGTGTTAAAACGTAAAGAACATTATCGTAGTTTTGTTTGTATGCGGCGGCCATTTTGAGACCTCGTGTTTCGACTCGGCTGCCTGCCGTTGGGTGTTTGACTTGTTGCCCTCAAGTGTGTGGATTATTGAAAACATTGCCTAACTTGTGATTATAAAACTAACTAGTGTTTTTGTTAATAACTCATTTGTTTTTTCCTGAACGTGTGACATTGACGGCCATATTGTGGCCACGTGCTTCGTTATGCGGCGGCCATTTTGAGACCTCATGTTTCGACTCGGCTGCCTGCCGTTGGGTGTCTGACTTGTTGCCCTCAAGTGTGTGGATTGTTGAAAACATTGCCTAACCTGTGATTTATAAAACTAAGTAGTGCTTTTGTTAATAACTCATTTGTTTTTTCCTGAACGTGTGACATTGACGGCCATATTGTGGCCACGTGCTTCGCTACGGGGTTCGCGGCGATCACGCGGATGAGGAAGGGCTCGGCCCGGATATACTCTTGTGTGTTATAGACAATAAAACTGTACCATCGATAGTAATCGATAAATATTGCGTTATCGATAACGCAAAAAATTTGATATTCGTCTTCTTTTTCTTTTTGATTTGATATTTTTTCTTCTTCTTCTTTCTAAATCGAGCGCCGTTTCGTCTCAACTTGTCCTGCAGTGCGCCGTTTCGCGGATTAACATTTCCTTTGGAAAATTTTCCGAGGTTTTTCCTCAAGAGTGAAGAACTCTAACTTCTCGGAAAACCTCGGAAAAATCCCGGAAAATCCCGGAAAATCGTTGGAATTTTCCTGCAGTGTTGTTGTGAAAAACCGAGCGTCGTTTCGTGTAGGCTTCGTACTTCAGTGTGCCGTCTGTTTTCTTGATTAACTAAGCATCCCCTCCGAAAAATTTTCCGAGGATTTTTCCTCAAAAGTCAAGAAACCTAACTTCTCGGAAAACCTCGGAAAAATCCCGGAAAATCCCGGAAAATCGTTGGAATTTTCCTGCAGTGTTGTGAAAAGCCGAGCGTCGTTTCGTGTAGTCTTTGTACTTCAGTGTGCCGTTTGTTTTCTTGATTAACTAAACATTCCCTCCGGAAAATTTTCCGCGGTTTTTCCTCAAAAGTCAAGAAACCTAACTTCCCGGAAAACCTCGGAAAAATCACGGAAAAACCCGGAAAAGCGTCCAGAGTTTTCCCTTTGTGGGGCCGGGTTTGACGTCTTACCCGCGTCGAGGTCTCTTACTTGGCCCAGGTTTGCCGTGTGACCGGCGTTGAGGTCTCTCAAGTCTCTGCGGATGAATCCTTGATTCATCAAGATGCAGCGCACACCGCCATCACAGGGACAAAGGTCTCGGGCCTCAAGGTCACTCTCCCCGGCATTCTCGCCAAGTACGGATACTCCACCCCCCTCCACTTCTGCGCGGATCAGTCTCTTGTGCCAGCAGATTTTGAAGAAGGCAAAGTCCCCTGACATCGTGGATTGGGCAACCCAGATCGAGAGGCTGGCAAATCAATTACCATGTGTCGAAAGGCCAAGGATAATAAAGTCTCCTGCTCCCAGCAACGACCTTTGTGAAATTAAGAATCAAATAGCCAACCTGGCCGCAAGGGTGGAGGAGCTTGCTAAGCCAGTTGCTGGGTATTCCGCTGCCGTCAAATCTAACCTGCCGACAGGTGTCCTGCGAGGTGACACCAGGGAGGATCTTGCGCCAGGGCTACCGACGAAACCAGAAAGAACATACGCCCTGATAGTTTCCAGCTCTCGGGAGGACGATACCTCCGACTCTATCAGGAAAAAGATTGTCTCAGCTGTTAAGCCGAAAGATTTAAAAATTGGAATTAAGGGAGTCTCTGCCATCTCTGGAAACCGAATTGTCATTACTCTCCCTAATGCTGAGCATGCTGCTAAGCTTAGGGATGCCGTCGAAGCAAAGACGGATCTGAAGGCCGAGGCTGGCAGGCGCAGACAGCCGCTGGTAATTTTCAAGGGTGTCAACAAGGAAACACTCAACGCGGAATTTCTGGAATGCCTCACATTCCAGAATGACACAATCGGGGACATCATCGGGGACGCAAACACCGAGGAACAGTTTAAAATCATTCGTGTAACCAAAAACCGTAATGAAAAACTGAAAAATGTCATCGTATCGGTAAAACCAGCTCTCCGAGCGGCATTGCTCCGGTTGGGCAGACTTAATGTAGGATTTCTCCGAGTGCATGTCGAAGACTGCTCCCCAATTGTACAATGCTACAAGTGCCTTGGTTTCGGTCATTTTGCTTCAAAATGTACCGAAAAACAGAGATGCATGAACTGTGCAAAGGAACACCGTCTCTCGGAATGCCCCGACAAGGACAACAAGGACAAAGAGACGTGTCACAACTGCTGCAAGGCGAACACTAGGACCAGCGCAAAGACCTCAGTTGGACACCGAGCAAACAGCCGTCTGTGTCCGTACCTATTAAAGTTAGAAGAGCGTACCAGGGAGAGTATCAACTATGGATGACACAAGCAGTGAGCCCGATCCAGTTAAGATTTGCCAGGTCAACCTGCAGAGATCTTCACTGGCCTTGGACATGGCCAACTTGAGGACCTTTGACGTGCTGTTGCTGCAGGAGCCGTATACGGGTTCGACCGGTACCGTCAGGGGGATGCACGGAACTCTCTACCAGGCGAGCTCACTGAACGCCGACAACCCGTGCAAAGCTGCAGTGCTCTTAAGATCTGACGACCTCAGGGGAGTCATGATCTCGGAGTACACAAATGCAAACTCGGTGTTTGTGTCGGCGCACGTCGGGGGGCTCCGTGTCATCCTGGGGTCCGTTTATGTGGAGCCGCGCGCGGACTTGGATCCGATCCTTGCCAGCTTGGCTAGGTTGGCTGAAGAATTCAAGGATCACCAATTCATCATTGGAGGAGACTTTAATGCCAAAAGCACATGGTGGGGCAGTCCCAGAACGGACCCCAGGGGTGCTGCGGTCACGGATTTGTGTGCCGAACTCAACTGGAGTGTCCTCAACGAGGGATCTACACCAACATTCGACACAATTAGAGGCAACCGTAGGCTAGTGTCCTGGATAGACGTCTCGCTTTGTAGTATTGGAATTGTTGATTTTATAACTATGTGGCGAGTTGACACTTCAACTGATAGTTTCTCCGACCATCAGGCTATCACTTTCGAATTAACTCCAGCCAATGTGCGTTCACACACAAGCAAAGCAACAAGAATCTACGCCACTTCCAGGGCAAACTGGGAAAAGTTCTCGCGGATCATGCGGGAGACGGCTCAGTGTGCTGACGAAATGCTGAGTTCCGTATCACATCGAGACGTCGAACGACGGTGCAATGACTTCAGCATGGTCATTAAGGCGGCTTGTGAAGGTGCCATTCCTCACATCAAGACTTTTGCTGGTCGTGCGTGTCCTTGGTGGAGCGACTATTTGCAGCTCTTGAAGAGGAAGGTCACTGTCGCCAAAAGAAGATTTAGGAACTCTGGTGTCGTCCGGCGACTGCTGACACTGCCCGCTTACCTTCAGGCCAGAGAAGAATTTAGAAGTGCTGTGTCTGCTGCGAAGACGGCCAGCTGGAAGGAGTTTTGCCGCATACAGAGCCGCGAGACGGTCTGGTCAATGCTGACCAGAATAACTGCCAAGCGAAGCTTACCGGTCCCCAGCACTGTCAAAATTAATGGCAGGGGTTTCGGCAGTGAGGCAGCTACCGCGGCGGCACTGCTAAATCATTTTTTTCCGGACGACGATCCTGCGTCTGACTCGCCTCTGCACTCGCGGATCAGAGAGTCCAGCCTTTTGATGCCAGACACCAACGATGACGTCATTTTTACCGCGGGCGAGGTCCTGCGTGCTTTGCAGGGCATCAGTCCCAAAAAGGCTCCCGGTCTGGATGGCTTCACTTCAGACATCTGCCAGCGCACTGTTGGGTCCCACCTAGACTACGTGTTAAATATGATGAATGCATGCCTCAAGACCGGTTGCTTCCCGACTTCTTGGAAAGAATCTAATGTTGTATTAATCCCCAAACATGGGAAGCCCTCGGACGATATCGGATCACTGCGTCCTATAGGGCTTCTACCAGTCATGGGTCGCGTACTTGAAAAGATGATAGTCGGAAGATTGACATGGGCTTTTAGCGCTGATCGCCGCCTCATGAGCGACAACCAATACGGCTTTACCCGACAGAGATCCGCCGAAGACGCTCTCAATGTGATAACATCGGTCCTGAAAGACGCTCGCGGCAGG
The DNA here is from genome assembly GCA_951799405.1 of Agapetus fuscipes. Classification (NCBI taxonomy): domain Eukaryota; kingdom Metazoa; phylum Arthropoda; class Insecta; order Trichoptera; family Glossosomatidae; genus Agapetus; species Agapetus fuscipes. The sequence continues at coordinate 16,919 of CATOGX010000070.1, read as the reverse complement.
AAGATGATCGCCTTGGTAGTCTCGCTGGATATCAAAGGGGCGTTCGACCACGCATGGTGGCCGTTCCTCCTGGAACAGTTGAAGAAGAAACGCTGCCCGAGGAATTTGTATTTGCTGATCCAGTCCTACCTCTCAGATAGAAGAGTCCGACTCGTCTTCGGTAACACTGTCGTGCGCAAGACGACGTCCCTGGGATGCGTGCAAGGATCCGCGTGTGGGCCCTTCTTTTGGAACCTGATCGTCGACGACTTGCTCCAAGAGAGCTTCGGCGACGAGATACACGTCCAGGCCTACGCAGACGACATAACTATGATCGCGGTTGGACGAACTATGGTCGAAGCCGAGACGCGGGCGAACAACGCCCTGAGTACAATTCGCGAATGGAGCATAAGATGCAAGCTGCAATTCTCGGCTCCGAAGAGTCTAGCGATGTGCGTCACCCGAAAACGGGTGAACCGCGAACCGGAACTCCGCCTTGGTCTGTCAAGCCTCAAAATTGTTGACAGTTTCAAGCTCCTGGGGGTTGTTGTGGACAAAAACTTGAACTGGTCGCAGCACGTGGATCACGTGTGCCAGAAGATAACCAAAATCTTTGGAGCAATCAGCCGAGCTGCAAAACCGACATGGGGACTCTCCTCGGAAGTGCTCAGGACCCTCTACAGGGGAGCCTTGGAGCCGATTGCCCTATACTGCTCCAGTGTGTGGGGAGAAGCGTGCGCGCGGAAAGTTATCAGGAAAAAACTAAACCAAGCTTTGAGACCGATACTCATCCGAATCTGCCGCGGATACCGTACCATGTCCCTAAACTCTGCAATGGCAATATCTGGGATCCCTCCTCTACACCTGCGAATCCTGGAAATGTCCGCACTGCGTGGGGTGCAACACGGGAATCCGTTGTCTACTTTACCTGCGGACAGAACCTGTATGAAAATCGTGGACTGGAGAGAGTTGCCGCACCCAGCATCTCTGCGTGGAGAGCAGATAGAAGAGCAAGCCGAGAGAACCAACGTGAACTACAACATATACACAGACGGCAGCCGCCTGGAAGGCAGAGTGGGTGCAGGATTCGTGACATACAAGGAGGGAACAGTTGTACACTCGAAAAAAATAAAGCTCGCGGATTACTGCTCCGTTTTCCAGGCTGAGCTGGTGGCCATACGAGCGGCGGTGGAATGGGTTGTGCACAAGAGGATGAACCACGAGACGATTAGAATCGAGTCGGACTCACTCTCCGGCCTGACCGCAATAGCCGACAGCACGAGCCTCAACCCGATCGTTCGAGAGATCTTCTCGCTGTGCGACCGAGCCAGAGATGGCGGCAACCAAATCGTATTCCGGTGGGTCAAAGGCCACTCCGACGACCCTGGAAACGATCGAGCGGATGAACTCGCAAGAGCAGCTGGGTCTTTAAAGTTGAAACCTGCCTACGATAGTTACCCAATCAGCCATGCTAGAAGAGAACTAAAGGCAAAAACCTTGTCGGACTGGAACGACGCATATCTACGGGATACTGCAGGAAGCACCACAAGGATGTTCTTCCAAAACATACAAGAAGCAATGTTATTAGCCAGAGTGTATTCACCGACTTACGAAACGACCCAGTTCCTGTCTGGGCATGGTTTCTTCCGCAGTTACCTGTATAGATTTAAAATTCTAACTATAAACACCTGTCCATGTAACAACCAAAGTGAACAAACTGTCCTTCATTTGCTTTTTGATTGTCCCTTCCTTGAAAAAACCAAATTCAATCTGGAAAATAGATATAACATCAACGTTCAAAATCTCAGTGAAATCAGAAAATTAATATTGGATTCTTCATACACAAAAACAATTTTTGACTATTTTGGAACTATTTATAAAATAATGAGAAAAATAAACGAGGAAAATGTAAAGGAGACACAAACACTTGCACTAACACAGACACGAACAGACTAATACAAACAGACATCACATATAGGTAATGAGATGCCGGAGGTTAATTTAACCAAACCGGAAGGCCAATGAGCCGCCCATCCCGACTGAGTTTACCGTGATTCCTCAGTCGTAATGGCGAATGCCGGGATGGTTCCAATAAAGTCGTGCACGGACGCTTTCCATCCCATCCCTACACTAACAAGGAAAAGACGAAACATAGAAAAACCCACAAGGGAAATGACAAACCGTGTCTAATCTCTCAGAATTTTAAACCTTGTCCGTGATAAGCAAGGTGATCCTCTCGCAACTCCCACACCAAAAAAAAAAAACCTAACCTAACCTAACCTAACCTAACCTAACCTAACCTAACCTTTTTTTTTTTTTTTTTTTTTGTTTCGCGTTGGAAGAAGGAAAATCTTTTATAAGACGCCAAGTGACAGCCGGTCACTAGATTGGCAGTGTGGGACTCTCCCTGCTGCGGGCCTACCCACTAAAAACCTCTCCCGTGCAAGCATCTACCACACTCCGGACCTACCAATGAAGTATTACGCTGGGAGTGTGGTAATGGTTTATACGCTGATGGCGTCTACTCTACTCGCTGTGGCAACGCTCATTGCGTTACCAACTACACCGCGCTATGTGACGCCTTTCAGTCGGCTTCTACGGCGGCCGCAGGCCGTCTTCTCCTCTCGCGCTCGGCGTCCTCCTTCTGTCCCATTACGCTCGAGGCGAAGTCCTCCCACGCCCGCCAGTTATCAGCCGACTGGAGCATTGTCGTCACCACCGCATCCACCTCCAGGTGACTGACCCCGAGAGCAGCCACAAGTGACGCCCTCTCAGTCGCCCAGGCCGGACACGCTAGCATCGTATGCTCGGCGTCGTCTTCTGTTGCATCGCAGTGCCAGCAGGCTGCGGCTGCTTCTTTGCCTATCCTTTGCAGGAAGTTTCCGAAGCAGCCGTGTCCACTCAGCAGCTGGGTGAGCCGGTAGCTCAGACCACCATGCTTCCTTTGGCACCAGGTCCTCAGGTCGCTGATAAGTCTGCGCGTCCAGCGTCCACCAACTGCCGTGTCCCAGCGTTGCTGCCACTGCGAGTATATCGCGTCTCGAGAGGGGTCTTCTAGACCGTCTCTCTTCCGCTCTCTTCTCTCCTGACGTTCTCGCGCCAGGAGGTGAATTGGAGGTGAAGAAGATAGCACCAGCGCTGCGTCCTCGGAGATCGTGCGATACCCAGAGATAACCCTGAGTGCACTCCTCCTCTGCACACTTGCCATCTTCTTCCTGTAGTGCTCAACCTCGAGCGACTTCGCCCAGATGGGTGCCCCATACAAAAGCGTCGAGTGCACCACCTCGTGCAAAAGTCTCCTTCTGCTCGATTTGGGCCCGCCGACGTTCGGCATGATTCTACCCAGCTGTTGCGCCACCACGCTTGCCTTCGCCGCCGCTAGCTCGATGTGTTCTCTGAAACAGAGTCGACGATCAAGTTGGACACCGAGGTACCGCAGGGATTTAACCAGCGGCACCTCAAAGCCCCCCAGCGTCAGTTTTGGCAGCGCGGGTCGTCGCTTTCGGCTGAACAATACTGCCTCCGTCTTGTGGACTGCAAGTTCCAAGCCGGAACGGTCCAGCCACCGCTTCACCCTGCGGAGGGCCTCATTCCCCGCGACAGTGATCTCACCGCAAGTCTTGCCGGTGATCATCACAGCGATGTCGTCCGCGAAAGCAACGACGCTAGCACCCGCCGGTAGCTCGGTTCGCAGCAAACCATCGTACATGACGTTCCACAGGGTCGGTCCCAAGACCGATCCCTGGGGAACACCAGACGTCAGCTGTCGCGTTTCCAAGCCCCCGTTGGCACCACATCGATACTCTAGCACACGGCCATCGAAGTAATCCTCCAGCATGGCCATGAGGTACTCCGGGACCCGGAAGCTTTCTCTCAGCTCTCTGAGGATTAAATCCCATCGAGCCGAGTTGAAAGCGTTCCGGATATCCAGAGTCACCAACATGACCTGCCGGTGTCTCTTCACCGACCCCTCCCACGCAGTCCGAACGGTGTCCACCACGCGTTCCACGGCGTCCAGGGTTGATCGTCCCGGCCTGAAGCCGTACTGGTGCTCGGAGAGTCCCCCGTCCTCGGATTCGAGGATCGGGAGAAGCCTTCCAACCATGAGTCTCTCCAGGAGCTTCCCATAGCCGTCGAGCATGCACAAAGGCCTAAAAGATGAGGGTCCATCGGCGACAGCCTTTTTTGAGACGAGGACTAGCCTCTGCCTCTTCCAGGCGTCGCCAAAATTACCCTCCTCCAAACAGGTATTGTACACATTCAGCAGCACATCAGGAAACTTCCTAGCCACTACCAGCACGACTTCGTTCGGGACGTTGTCCGGTCCAGGTGCCTTCCCGGTTTTGATCCTGGCAGACGCTGCGTCAAGCTCAGCTTGGGAGAAGGGTTCGAAGTCCGCTCCCGGGGGAGCAGGGCCTCTTGCCGCCCTCCGGTCATGCGCAGGAAAGAGAGCATCTATGACGCTCGTAAGGTTCTGGGGGTCCATGAGAAACGGATCCTGATCTCTACCCCGTAGTTTCTGTCGCACAATCTTGTACGGCAGTCCCCAGGGGTCGTGATTCACCGTCTCACACAGTTCTTCCCAGCACCTTTCCTTGCTGCGCATGATGGCCAGCTTAAGCTCTCGGCGAGCGTCCCGGTACCGTTGAAGGGCACTGTCGTAGGTATCCCCCGATGTCCTTGCCCGCTGGGCGGCCCGGCGTCTGGCAAGACACGTCGCGCGAAGACTGGCTATGGTGTCTGACCACCAATAGGCCTGCCCCCTCGCGGGATGCTTCGTGCGCCGGACCATTGCCGCGTCGCAGGCGCGCGTGGTGAGATCGCCAAGGCTCCTCACCTTGCTCGCCGCGCCATCAGCGTCCTCAACCGACGTCTTCAGGTTTTCCACCATGACCTCCAGTGTCTCTTGATCCAGAGATCGGAGGCTCCAGCCGCCTATGGTGAAGTTACCGGGTCGTCCTGATCGGGGTCCCCTCTCCAGCGAAAAGGACACGTACTGGTGATCGCTGTGCGTGTAGTCATTGAGTACACGCCAGCGCTTCACCTGCCCGATTATTTCCTCGCTGGCGAAGGTTACGTCGACAACTGAACCCGTGACTCCCCTGCGGAACGTGAACTCCGTGCCCACATTTGCAATGTGCAAATGCAGGCTCGCAGCCACATCACCCAGGATGGAGCCCCGTCTGTTGGTTGTCGCCGAGCCCCACTCAGTCGACCAGGCATTAAAATCACCGGCCATGATTATCGGCAACGTGGACGTCCTGACGTCGGTTTCCAGGTCGTGGAGATCGTCGAGGAACCGCTGCAGAGAGACATTTGGGGAGAAGTAGCAGCTGTACATCCTACAGCCTGCTACCTCAATCCAGGTCCATCCCCTGCTGGCATTTCGATTGCGTCCTGAGACGACCGCCCCCTGCGCCGGAAGAAAAATAGCCGCCACTCCGTCGCCGTCACAGTACCAGCGACTGTTACAGTCACGGTACTGCTCCGACACCAGAACAACATCGACCTTCTTCTCCGACGCTACCTGCTGCATCAGGTCCTGGGCCACTTGACAGTGACCCAGGTTGATTTGCAGGATATTTAGCGCGGTCATCTCCGGAGGCATCGCTTGACAGCAGCGCACTGCGCACTACCGCACCAATGTGCGGACGGCAGTTTTTGCTTTTTACAGGGTGCACAGCACAGCGGGCTTTTGCAACCCGCTGAGTTGTGCCCCTCCTCACCACATCGCCTGCACAGGCCTGCGCTCCCGGGCTCCCGCACGTCGCATTTAGCTGCGACGTGAGAGAACCCAAGACAGCGGAAGCACTGCTTGACCTCCACCTTCTGCCGGATTCGGCATCGGAGGAGGCCAATTGTCAGGCGACCGGTTTGAATCAGGTCATCTGCACTCCTCGTCCACGGCACCCTCGCCGTGCACGCAGCTGACCTGTCCTGTCTTGTTCTCAGTGGGAAAACCTCGATTTGTTCGAGGCTCTCCCCCAGGGCCCGAGACAGGGCTTCTTTGAGGTCCTTGACCTCTACACCCTCGTAGAGGTCCTTGACATAGATGGTCTTTTTAGGGACCCATCTTTTAACTTTCATAGAGGGTCCTGCCATCCTTTCGAGAAGTTTCTCCAGAGCAGGTCCCCTGGAGTCTCCCCTCGTCAGGCGTAGCTGCAGGGACCCATTGGCACCTTTCCTGATGCCCTGGATCCCTGGCAGACCCTCTCGTTCGGACTTGCTGGTTATTCCAACAAGTCCTTTTAGTACCCCTGCAAATGTAGGCGGCTCGTCTGCCCTGCCGACTGGAGTGACGGTCAGCATTTCAAGTGGCTTCGACTGCCTTTTGACGGCAGTCGAAGTCACCGGGGCCTTTCTCATCTTTTTGTGGGTGACCACGGTCCATCCCGTAGCCACCTCGTCCACCCGTTCCTTTGGACCGGGAATATGTCTCTGCAGCAGCTCCTCCCGCTTCCTTCCTCGTTTTTGCGGCCGGAGTTGCGGCTGCTGCTGCTGGGGCTGAGATTGCCACCGCGGCTGCTGCCGTTGTTGCAGTTGCTGCCGTTGTTGCGGCTGCTGCCGTTGTTGCGGCTGCTGCCGTTGTTGCGGCTGCTGCCGTTGTTGCGGCTGCTGCCGTTGTTGCGGCTGCTGTTTTTGTTGCGGCTGCTGCCGTTGCTTGCGCTGCCACCCCAGCTCCGGGTCTTGTACGCTGAGGCACTTTGACGACAGTGGTGTCATCGCCGTGCCCTCAGTCTTGGTGCTTCGGTTGTCCGTTTGGCAATGGACGCTGACGGTTTTTCCGTCATTAAGGCAGTCCATTACCTCCATTGCTATTGTCAGAGCGGCCTGAATTCCTTGTTTTAATGGGACGTGGACATTTGTCCTACGCGAGATGAAATTATTCAGGCCCTCGAGAGTGTCCAGCAACACTCCCATCCTTATCTCAAAGAAACGATTTTTGCCCCCCCCAGAATCCGTGGGGCAGCCCGACGATTGCGCGTCGGGAGGGGATTCTCCGCCGCCAGTGGCAACGGTACCCCCCTGAGGTACATGTTTTGAAATCGTACTGTCCATTTATTATCCAAGTATTTAATATAATAATAAATAAATATAATACATAGATACATACATACAGATACGCGGTTCGCTTTAGTTAACTTTGCTCTGCCGGCGCCTACCTACTCTAACCCCACCCGGGGAGCGCGCCTATCTAAGTACCACCCACTAGATTGTCGGCAGACCAAAGCCCCGACACTTGTCCGATTATGAGGAAAAGCATCGAGAAGCCCCCAAGCCACGACAAGGCCCGAACCATGATGGGGGAACCTAACCTAACCTAACCTAACCTAACCTAACCTAACCTAACCTTTTTTTTTTTTTTTTTTTTTTTTTTTTTTTTGTTTTGCGTAGGAAGAAGGAAAATCTTTTATAAGACGCCAAGTGACAGCCGGTCACTAGATTGGCAGTGTGGGAATCTCCCTGCTGCGGGCCTACCCACTAAAAACCTCTCCCGTGCAAGCATCTACCACACTCCGGACCTACCAATGAAGTATTACGCTGGGAGTGTGGCAATGGTTTATACGCTGATGGCGTCTACTCTACTCGCTGTGGTAACGCTCATTGCGTTACCAACTACACCGCGCTATGTGACGCCTTTCAGTCGGCTTCTACGGCGGCCGCAGGCCGTCTTCTCCTCTCGCGCTCGGCGTCCTCCTTCTGTCCCATTACGCTCGAGGCGAAGTCCTCCCACGCCCGCCAGTTATCAGCCGACTGGAGCATTGTCGTCACCACCGCATCCACCTCCAGGTGACTGACCCCGAGAGCAGCCACAAGTGACGCCCTCTCAGTCGCCCAGGCCGGACACGCTAGCATCGTATGCTCGGCGTCGTCTTCTGTTGCATCGCAGTGCCAGCAGGCTGCGGCTGCTTCTTTGCCTATCCTTTGCAGGAAGTTTCCGAAGCAGCCGTGTCCACTCAGCAGCTGGGTGAGCCGGTAGCTCAGACCACCATGCTTCCTTTGGCACCAGGTCCTCAGGTCGCTGATAAGTCTGCGCGTCCAGCGTCCACCAACTGCCGTGTCCCAGCGTTGCTGCCACTGCGAGTATATCGCGTCTCGAGAGGGGTCTTCTAGACCGTCTCTCTTCCGCTCTCTTCTCTCCTGACGTTCTCGCGCCAGGAGGTGAATTGGAGGTGAAGAAGATAGCACCAGCGCTGCGTCCTCGGAGATCGTGCGATACCCAGAGATAACCCTGAGTGCACTCCTCCTCTGCACACTTGCCATCTTCTTCCTGTAGTGCTCAACCTCGAGCGACTTCGCCCAGATGGGTGCCCCATACAAAAGCGTCGAGTGCACCACCTCGTGCAAAAGTCTCCTTCTGCTCGATTTGGGCCCGCCGACGTTCGGCATGATTCTACCCAGCTGTTGCGCCACCACGCTTGCCCTCGCCGCCGCTAGCTCGATGTGTTCTCTGAAACAGAGTCGACGATCAAGTTGGACACCGAGGTACCGCAGGGATTTAACCAGCGGTACCTCAAAGCCCCCCAGCGTCAGTTTTGGCAGCGCGGGTCGTCGCTTTCGGCTGAACAATACTGCCTCCGTCTTGTGGACTGCAAGTTCCAAGCCGGAACGGTCCAGCCACCGCTTCACCCTGCGGAGGGCCTCATTCCCCGCGACAGTGATCTCACCGCAAGTCTTGCCGGTGATCATCATAGCGATGTCGTCCGCGAAAGCAACGACGCTAGCACCCGCCGGTAGCTCGGTTCGCAGCAAACCATCGTACATGACGTTCCACAGGGTCGGTCCCAAGACCGATCCCTGGGGAACACCAGACGTCAGCTGTCGCGTTTCCAAGCCCCCGTTGGCACCACATCGATACTCTAGCACACGGCCATCGAAGTAATCCTCCAGCATGGCCATGAGGTACTCCGGGACCCGGAAGCTTTCTCTCAGCTCTCTGAGGATTAAATCCCATCGAGCCGAGTTGAAAGCGTTCCGGATATCCAGAGTCACCAACATGACCTGCCGGTGTCTCTTCACCGACCCCTCCCACGCAGTCCGAACGGTGTCCACCACGCGTTCCACGGCGTCCAGGGTTGATCGTCCCGGCCTGAAGCCGTACTGGTGCTCGGAGAGTCCCCCGTCCTCGGATTCGAGGATCGGGAGAAGCCTTCCAACCATGAGTCTCTCCAGGAGCTTCCCATAGCCGTCGAGCATGCACAAAGGCCTAAAAGATGAGGGTCCATCGGCGACAGCCTTTTTTGAGACGAGGACTAGCCTCTGCCTCTTCCAGGCGTCGCCAAAATTACCCTCCTCCAAACAGGTATTGTACACATTCAGCAGCACATCAGGAAACTTCCTAGCCACTACCAGCACGACTTCGTTCGGGACGTTGTCCGGTCCAGGTGCCTTCCCGGTTTTGATCCTGGCAGACGCTGCGTCAAGCTCAGCTTGGGAGAAGGGTTCGAAGTCCGCTCCCGGGGGAGCAGGGCCTCTTGCCGCCCTCCGGTCATGCGCAGGAAAGAGAGCATCTATGACGCTCGTAAGGTTCTGGGGGTCCATGAGAAACGGATCCTGATCTCCACCCCGTAGTTTCTGTCGCACAATCTTGTACGGCAGTCCCCAGGGGTCGTGATTCACCGTCTCACACAGTTCTTCCCAGCACCTTTCCTTGCTGCGCATGATGGCCAGCTTAAGCTCTCGGCGAGCGTCCCGGTACCGTTGAAGGGCACTGTCGTAGGTATCCCCCGATGTCCTTGCCCGCTGGGCGGCCCGGCGTCTGGCAAGACACGTCGCGCGAAGACTGGCTATGGTGTCTGACCACCAATAGGCCTGCCCCCTCGCGGGATGCTTCGTGCGCCGGACCATTGCCGCGTCGCAGGCGCGCGTGGTGAGATCGCCAAGGCTCCTCACCTTGCTCGCCGCGCCATCAGCGTCCTCAACCGACGTCTTCAGGTTTTCCACCATGACCTCCAGTGTCTCTTGATCCAGAGATCGGAGGCTCCAGCCGCCTATGGTGAAGTTACCGGGTCGTCCTGATCGGGGTCCCCTCTCCAGCGAAAAAGACACGTACTGGTGATCGCTGTGCGTGTAGTCATTGAGTACACGCCAGCGCTTCACCTGCCCGATTATTTCCTCGCTGGCGAAGGTTACGTCGACAACTGAACCCGTGACTCCCCTGCGGAACGTGAACTCCGTGCCCACATTTGCAATGTGCAAATGCAGGCTCGCAGCCACATCACCCAGGATGGAGCCCCGTCTGTTGGTTGTCGCCGAGCCCCACTCAGTCGACCAGGCATTAAAATCACCGGCCATGATTATCGGCAACGTGGACGTCCTGACGTCGGTTTCCAGGTCGTGGAGATCGTCGAGGAACCGCTGCAGAGAGACATTTGGGGAGAAGTAGCAGCTGTACATCCTACAGCCTGCTACCTCAATCCAGGTCCATCCCCTGCTGGCATTTCGATTGCGTCCTGAGACGACCGCCCCCTGCGCCGGAAGAAAAATAGCCGCCACTCCGTCGCCGTCACAGTACCAGCGACTGTTACAGTCACGGTACTGCTCCGACACCAGAACAACATCGACCTTCTTCTCCGACGCTACCTGCTGCATCAGGTCCTGGGCCACTTGGCAGTGACCCAGGTTGATTTGCAGGATATTTAGCGCGGTCATCCCCGGAGGCATCGCTTGACAGCAGCGCACTGCGCACTACCGCACCAATGTGCGGACGGCAGTTTTTGCTTTTTACAGGGTGCACAGCACAGCGGGCTTTTGCAACCCGCTGAGTTGTGCCCCTCCTCACCACATCGCCTGCACAGGCCTGCGCTCCCGGGCTCCCGCACGTCGCATTTAGCTGCGACGTGAGAGAACCCAAGACAGCGGAAGCACTGCTTGACCTCCACATTCTGCCGGATTCGGCATCGGAGGAGGCCAATTGTCAGGCGACCGGTTTGAATCAGGTCATCTGCACTCCTCGTCCACGGCACCCTCGCCGTGCACGCAGCTGACCTGTCCTGTCTTGTTCTCAGTGGGAAAACCTCGATTTGTTCGAGGCTCTCCCCCAGGGCCCGAGACAGGGCTTCTTTGAGGTCCTTGACCTCTACACCCTCGTAGAGGTCCTTGACATAGATGGTCTTTTTAGGGACCCATCTTTTAACTTTCATAGAGGGTCCTGCCATCCTTTCGAGAAGTTTCTCCAGAGCAGGTCCCCTGGAGTCTCCCCTCGTCAGGCGTAGCTGCAGGGACCCATTGGCACCTTTCCTGATGCCCTGGATCCCTGGCAGACCCTCTCGTTCGGACTTGCTGGTTATTCCAACAAGTCCTTTTAGTACCCCTGCAAATGTAGGCGGCTCGTCTGCCCTGCCGACTGGAGTGACGGTCAGCATTTCAAGTGGCTTCGACTGCCTTTTGACGGCAGTCGAAGTCACCGGGGCCTTTCTCATCTTTTTGTGGGTGACCACGGTCCATCCCGTAGCCACCTCGTCCACCCGTTCCTTTGGACCGGGAATATGTCTCTGCAGCAGCTCCTCCCGCTGCCTTCCTCGTTTTTGCGGCCGGAGTTGCGGCTGCTGCTGCTGGGGCTGAGATTGCCACCGCGGCTGCTGCCGTTGTTGCAGTTGCTGCCGTTGTTGCGGCTGCTGCCGTTGTTGCGGCTGCTGCCGTTGTTGCGGCTGCTGCCGTTGTTGCGGCTGCTGCCGTTGTTGCGGCTGCTGCCGTTGTTGCGGCTGCTGCCGTTGTTGCGGCTGCTGTTTTTGTTGCGGCTGCTGCCGTTGCTTGCGCTGCCACCCCAGCTCCGGGTCTTGTACGCTGAGGCACTTTGACGACAGTGGTGTCATCGCCGTGCCCTCAGTCTTGGTGCTTCGGTTGTCCGTTTGGCAATGGACGCTGACGGTTTTTCCGTCATTAAGGCAGTCCATTACCTCCATTGCTATTGTCAGAGCGGCCTGAATTCCTTGTTTTAATGGGACGTGGACATTTGTCCTACGCGAGATGAAATTATTCAGGCCCTCGAGAGTGTCCAGCAACACTCCCATCCTTATCTCAAAGAAACGATTTTTGCCCCCCCCAGAATCCGTGGGGCAGCCCGACGATTGCGCGTCGGGAGGGGATTCTCCGCCGCCAGTGGCAACGGTACCCCCCTGAGGTACATGTTTTGAAATCGTACTGTCCATTTATTATCCAAGTATTTAATATAATAATAAATAAATATAATACATAGATACATACATACAGATACGCGGTTCGCTTTAGTTAACTTTGCTCTGCCGGCGCCTACCTACTCTAACCCCACCCGGGGAGCGCGCCTATCTAAGTACCACCCACTAGATTGTCGGCAGACCAAAGCCCCGACACTTGTCCGATTATGAGGAAAAGCATCGAGAAGCCCCCAAGCCACGACAAGGCCCGAACCATGATGGGGGAACCTAACCTAACCTAACCTAACCTAACCTAACCTAACCTAACCTAACCTAACCTTTTTTTTTTTTTTTTTTTTTTTTTTTTTTTTTTTTTTTTTTTTTTTTCTCGGGGGAAAGGAGGAGTGAATCTTCAAAAAGACACCCCCTGGCCCGTACCAGAGAGCGTGCCAGGTTTGTCAACTGACTAAACACTCCCCCCGAAGCAACTTCACCACACCTCGGAAAGCAGAATTAACCAAAACATCGAGGTGTGGCTTATCTTACCTTAAGGGTATACTACAAAGTCGGGTTACGCGACCTCTGGATTGGGGCGCCTCCGCCTCTCACGCTCGGCCTCCTCCTTCACGCCGATAACACGAGAGGCAAAGGCCTCCCAAGCACTCCAGTTCTCTTTGCTTTGGAGCATTGACGCCACCATCGTGTCCACACCCAGGTGATCGGTTCCGATGGCAGCCATGAGAGACTGCCTCGGTTCCGCCCAGGCGGGGCACGAGAGCAGCGTGTGCTCCGCGTCATCGTTTGACGAGTCGCAGTGCCAGCATGCTGCAGTTGCTTCTTTGCCAATCCGATGTAGATAGGCACCGAAACAACCGTGTCCGCTCAGCAGCTGCGTGAGCCGGAAGCTCAGGTCGCCGTGTTTCCTCGAGCACCAGGGCCCAAGGTCACCGACAAGCCTGTTCGTCCAGCGTCCCTTGGCTGCCGAACTCCAGCGATCCTGCCACTTCGACATCGTCAAGGCCCTATGCTGCGGTCCCTTACCTGAATCGTACACCGCTTTGCGCTCCAGCGCCAGCAGGTCTACGGGCGGAGAAGAAGCCAGCACCAAAGCCGCGTCGGCGGAGATGGTGCGGTAGCCGGAGATCACTCTCAGAGCGCTTCTTCTCTGGACGGCAGCCATCTTCTTCCTGTGCTGTTCTACCTCCAGTGACTTTGCCCAGACGGGTGCCCCATACAGAAGTATGGAGTGAACGACCTCATGCAAGAGTTTCCTCCTACATGATTTCGGTCCACCCACATTCGGCATGAGCCTCCCCAGCTTAATTGCCACTCCACTTGCCTTGGCGGCCGCCAGCTCGATGTGTTCTCCGAAGCGGAGACCACGATCGAGTTGGATCCCCAGGTACCGCAGCGATTTCGCCAGCGGCACCTCGAAACCCTCCAGCAACAGCCGAGGCAGAAGAGGTCGCCGCTTTCGGCAGAACAGCACCGCCTCGGTCTTCTGGACTGCGAGCTGCAGTCCGGCTCGGTCGAGCCATCTCTTGACCCGACGAAGCGCCTCGTTCCCCGAAATTTCGAGGTCACGGGAGGTCTTCCCCTCGATCACTACCGCGATGTCGTCCGCGAAAGCAACAAGACTTGACCCCTCCGGCATGTCAGTCCGCAACAGTCCATCGTACAAGGCATTCCAAAGGGTGGGTCCTAAGACCGATCCCTGAGGGACGCCCGACGACACCCGTCGCTTCTCTTCCACGCCAGAAGGGCCGTGACGATACTCCAGCGTCCGGCCATCGAAATAGTTCTCGAGCATTGCCATCAGATAGTCTGGTACCCGGAAGTCCTCTCTCAACGCTCTGAGAACAAGTTCCCATCGCGCGGAGTTGAAGGCGTTCTTGATATCCAGCGCTATCATGACGACCCGTCGGTGACTCTTCACCGTGCCCTCCCACGCCCTTCGGATCACACTTACCACGTGACCGACGGCGTCCACCGTAGATCGGCCCCGCCTGAAGCCGTACTGTCGGTCGGAGAGCCCCCGCTCCGGATCCTCCAGGATGAGCTGTAGTCTCCCGAGCAGGAGGCGCTCAAGGAGCTTCCCGAAGCCGTCCAGCATGCACAACGGCCTAAAGGAAGAGGGTCCGTCCGCGACCGCCTTTTTGAGAATGAGGACTAGCCTCTGTCTCTTCCAGGAGGCGCCGACTAGGCCCTCTTCCAGGCACTTGTTGTACACATCGAGCAGCACTTCCGGAAACCCCCGGGCCACCAACAGCACGATCTCATTTGGGACCTCGTCAAGTCCAGGGGCCTTACCTGTACCTACCTTCCTCGTGGCAGCCTCAAGCTCCTCAGCCGTGAATGGCTGGAGATCGGGCGCAGGTGAAGTAGAACGCACAGTTCTCGGCCGGTCGTCGTGGCGCGGAAAGAGGCCATCAATTACAGCGGTCAGGTTCCGGGGATCGCTGAGGTAAGGGTCCAGATCCCGTCCCCTCAGTCTCTGTCGCACAATTTTGTACGGCAGACCCCAGGGGTCCCGATCCACCTCCTCACACAGCTCCCCCCAGCACCTTTCCTTACTGCGCTTGATGGCGCTCTTCAGGGCCTTCTTCGTCGTCCTGAAATCCTCCACTGCCTGGAGGCTCGTCCAGCCCGAGCGCTGAGCACGACGCCGCGAAGCCAAGCATGACCGACGCAGGCCGGCAATCTCCTCAGTCCACCAATAAACATTTCGCCTGAGGGAGTGCCCACCGCGCCGGACCATGGAGGCGTCGCAGGCCCGCTCCACCACCACGCTCAGGCTACTTACCTTTTGTTCCGCCCCGGTCGCCGCCGCGATCTCTCGGCTGCCATCCTCGATGACGGTGAGCAGGGATTCGGGGTCCAGGGAGCGGAGGCTCCATCCCGTAGCGGCGGCCCTCAAGCCGGGGGCGACGGCCCGCAGCCCTATCGCCAGAGTGAAGGTCACGTACTGGTGATCACTTTGCGTGTGTTCTGGGAGCACACGCCAGTTCTTCACCCGTCCGATCATTCCTTCATCAGCGAAGGTTACGTCGATGACAGAACCCGTGGCGCCTCTGCGGAAGGTGAACTCCCCACCGACATTTGCAGGCAGCAAATGTAGGCACGAAGCCACCTCACACAGGAGAGCACCCCGTCGGTTCGTCACCGGCGAGCCCCAGTCCGTCGCCCAGGCGTTGAAGTCGCCCGCCAGCACCACAGGCACTGACGCCGTCCGGACGTCCTCCTCGAGGCGTCGCAGGTCCTCCTCGAACTGCTCAATCGGATGGTTGGGGGAAAAGTAGCAGCTGTAGATTCTACAGCCTGCCACCTCCACCCAGGTCCACCCGCGAGTAGCGGGGGCAGGAGCACTCCTGGCGACGCACAGGCTCGTAGAGGGGAAGAAGATGGCCGCCGACCCGGCGCCGTCACAGTACCAGCGACTGGAACAGTCACGATACTGCTCCGACACCAAGACGACGTCCACCCCCTTCTCTCGCACCACCTGAAACATAAGATCCTGGGCCGCTTGACAGTGGCCCAGGTTTATTTGTAATATTTTTACTTCAAACACGCTGGGAGTGTGGTAATGGTTTATACGCTGATGGCGTCTACTCTACTCGCTGTGGCAACGCTCATTGCGTTACCAACTACACCGCGTTATGTGACGCCTTTCAGTCGGCTTCTACGGCGGCCGCGGGCCGTCTTCTCCTCTCGCGCTCGGCGTCCTCCTTCTGTCCCATTACGCTCGAGGCGAAGTCCTCCCCCACGCCCGCCAGTTATCAGCCGACCGGAGCATTGTCGTCACCACCGTATCCACCTCCAGGTGATCGACCCCGAGGGCAGCCACAAGTGACGCCCTCTCAGTCGCCCAGGCCGGACACGCTAGCATCGTATGCTCGGCGTCGTCTTCTGTTGCGTCGCAGTGCCAGCAGGCTGCGGCTGCTTCTTTGCCTATCCTTTGCAGGAAGTTTCCGAAGCAGCCGTGTCCACTCAGCAGCTGGGTGAGCCGGTAGCTCAGACCACCATGCTTCCTTTGGCACCAGGTCCTCAGGTCGCTGATAAGTCTTCGCGTCCAGCGTCCACCAACTGCCGTGTCCCAGCGTTGCTGCCACTGCGAGTATATCGCGTCTCTAGAGGGGTCTTCTAGACCGTCTCTCTTCCGCTCTCTTCTCTCCTGGCGTTCTCGCGCCAGGAGGTGAATCGGAGGCGAAGAAGATAGCACCAGCGCTGCGTCCTCGGAGATCGTGCGATACCCAGAGATAACCCTGAGTGCACTCCTCCTCTGCACACTTGCCATCTTCTTCCTGTAGTGCTCAACCTCAAGCGACTTCGCCCAGATGGGTGCCCCATACAAAAGCGTCGAGTGCACCACCTCGTGCAGGAGTCTCCTCCTGCTCGATTTGGGCCCGCCGACGTTCGGCATGAGCCTTCCCAGCTGTTGCGCCACCACGCTTGCCCTCGCCGCCGCCAGCTCGATATGTTCCCCGAAGCGGAGTCGATGATCGAGTTGGACACCGAGGTACCGCATAGATTTAACCAGTGGCACCTCGAAGCCCCCTAGCGTCAGCTTAGGCAGCGCAGGTCGTCGCCTTCGGCTGAACAGCACTGCCTCCGTCTTCTGGACTGCCAGCTCCAGTCCGGAGCTATCCAGCCAGCGTTTTACCCTACGGAGGGCCTCGTTCCCCGTAGCAGTGATCTCCTCGCAGGTTTTGCCGGTGATCATTACCGCGATGTCGTCCGCAAAAGCAACGACGCTTGCGTCCGCCGGCAGCTTCGTCCGCAACAAGCCGTCGTACATGACGTTCCACAGGGTTGGTCCTAAAACCG